>CM068835.1:25437605-25922605 GCA_028554795.2 Sinohyriopsis cumingii | reverse complement strand
AAAGTATAATACACGTTAGGAATTGGAATCGAGACGCAGCCGTCTTTGTTCTTCGTTCGCTTTACTTTACCCACTAGGGGTAGATAACAAAGATGTATGTCCGATATTTGGATTCTTGCCAAGTGTATATATAAAAAGTATTCTATATTTCTTTATCTGTATATAAGATGGCACTAATCCCAAGCTATCAGGCCAAACCACACACGATAGCAATGACTGAGAAACACGCATAAAATATCATAACTTAAAATCATACGAATGGACCAATTAAAACATTTAAAACAAGAAGGTGGTCCCAAACCTAAGACTAAAAGGACCCTCCAACAAAGGAGAACAAATATAATCTGAATAGCTTTGGAAACGCTGAACCCGCCAGATTAGATAGACGAAATCTGATGAGTAAAAACTTTAGCCTATAATGTGGTTACAATCCAAAACGATCAGGCCCGGCCACATAAAGTGGCAGAAATTGGTTCCAAATAAAATCAAAAGAACGAAACGTAGACGTTTCCTATCATTTAACTAATGTCTAACAAGGACATTTTGTTTAACAAAAATATATTTAAAAAATCATTCCTTCCCTTAGCTGTAGCAGCTGCAACAATTAGCACAGTGATACCCATATTCACAATACTACGCCATTAAATTTAGGTCAAATGATCCAAAAGCCCGGGAAAAACAGGATCCATCAGGTGACGGTGACGCCGCTCATCTGCCCTGTGCTTTGTACTCATGAAAGCGGCCGGTGTTGGCTATTACAATAAATTATGATGGCAGCTGTGCTGGGATTAACGATTCATGGAAGGCATCAAGGCCAAAGACGACTATGATTTATAATCACTCAGTCAATTTGTGACTTAATTAAAACCATCACCATCTCCACCATCTGCATCACCACCCTTCAGCCAGCCAGCTCTCCACGCTTGATTCAACATACCACCTCAACTATAAACTTTTCGGACAAATAGGTCACCTGGAAATAAGACTACTGCAAAATTTCCATTACTTTTGGCAAAATTGGTACTTATTCCTTTCAACTTCTCCATAACCTCCTTTAATACAGCTGACTATAGATAGTAATAAAATGCCAATCTATCCCTTTTCACATTTTAACACAAGTAAACATTACTCTGAACAAAGGGTATCATATTTTGTTTGGAAAACATTTCTGTAAAAGTACTTTTTTGGCGCCAACATTTCTTTGTCCCTTGAATTGTAGGAGTGCTATGCCCAATTTTCGGTTTCGAAAAAGTTAATTGGAACGAGACTAGCTAATCCTGAGCGAAATCGAGATGCTACCAAGGATCGCTGTTGCGTGAAAACACCAAATTCGCTTCAGTCGGCTGTACAGGATTGTCAGTGACGTCTAAGCAAAGATTGATATTAAGTATCTTCCCAACTATGTTGCACACGAGCTTGAAAGGCGGCCTGCTATACCGTGCTCGTTAAATCTGACCTCCCAGCACCTTGCTGATTATGACCGGCATCTTAGGGCTTTTACGCCCAGCAGTACGAGAGTGAGGATCGGTAGCAACATGATATTACCAAAAAGGAAAAAGGAAAGACCTGAAAAAATCAAATCTGACATTGAGGATGCTTTTGATAAATTCACGCTTAAATACGAACTTAACGCTCAGACTTACAATGAGGCTATTGATGATTATGAAAAGTTTAAAAGTGAGTACCACCTTGCGAATAAGAGTGTTAAAGCACTAACAAACAGGTGGTTGCACTCACATTTCTGAAGGATAAATTAAGCGCGAGCGTCGGTGGCCTCAGGTCAGAAAACTCAAATCTATCTGCGTTTATTTATTAGCTGGAAAATGTAACTCGTACAATACCCTATACGATCAGAATGTTGAATTAACGGAGGCCAACAAAAAGTGTTTGCCGAAAACATAGGTTTAACGGAAATCAACAAGAAAGTTACTAGTGATTATATTTCAGCACGCGATAACCGTTGGTAAACTAAAGGACGAACTTGCCGTAAAAAGATACTATGAGGCTCGTGGTCGGCAGGTCACATATATATTTTACCGAGACCAATGCGATATCGTGACCCAGCATCACGTAGATTAACTGTAACAAACCCATCCTACAATTTCCTTTCATGTGCGAAGTTTTTAAATCTACTCATATCCATGTCACCGGAACACTAAGTCCGATGAATATTTCTCAGTGTGCGTCTATCAATAGCATTGAAGACGGAAAACAGATTGAAGTTATCCTTGATAACTTTTGGGATCTGAGAGTACCACTGAGTGACGTAGATCACGTCGGTGTTTTGTATCTACCTCGTGAAAATATCTGGGCTCGATCGGTTTGTTTGTCGAGCATGATATCAGCATTCACTAGAAATTTGTTAATGTCGTCATCAAGATCCTCAACGTCGGGTGCATGGTTGATGTCAGGCCGATGACAAGTCCTCGAATAGAGTTTGGCAGTACCGTATTATGTTAGTTTTCTCCAACTCTCGCGCTGCCGAAATATCAATGACATCCATGTTGTATAAATATAAGTTATATGAATTTATATTGTGCTCAATGCAAAGGTTTTACCAATACCAGCAAATTAACAACAACGACGACAAAGAATTGTCGACATGCGTTTATAGGTAAGTACGTAAAATGCGTCAAAAAAATGAAAATTTGTGTCGCCTTTGCAAGCTGCGTGTGGGGTTGATAGCCCTACTGCACTTGGGAAACTGCAAGGAACTTAATGGGCTAAGTATCCTGGTGAGAGCCATCTTACTATGGTCCAGGAACCCGACTTGTCATACGACTTGACGAGCACGACCATCCAAAACCAAAACCAGGAGAGCATCCAGTGAATGCCATTGATTAAGGGTGCCATGTTCATGATGTCGCGTATAAAAATTGAGATCTACTACAACGACATATCGCCCCCTGCGGGTCCAGGGTTGTAGAATTGGCCTGACGTGCCTCGCTACGTGTCGTAAAAGGCGACTAAGTAGAGGCAACCTGTTTGCCGTGGGTTGCGTCCCGTGTCAAGGGAGGAAAGGATCCAGGTAGTTGAGCAGAGGCTTTCCATGCAATACACTACTTTGGCCCCTGCTTCTCTTAAACGGGTGGTCGGGATGGGCCCGGTTCCGACAAATCGGCTGGTCACGCCGAGCCCTATGAAGTCTTTTTTTAACTCTCTCACCTTCTTTATCTGTCTCCTTGTATCTCTCTTGATACCACCGTTGCCCCTATATTCTATTCCTTTATCTTTCCATTTTCCAAGTCTTAGAAGGCTTCCCAGAAGGCGGTGGCTTAACGGGTCAATCGGGGGATAATTTTACCGACCTTAGAAATTGGCGACTTCAGGGTCAATCAAAGGTAATTTTGTCAACTGAGTATGGCATCTGTGTATCCCTGGCACTTGAAAAGTGTCCCCTTGTTGGGCTCCTTGGTGGGTGGGGAGCACGGGTGCTGAATTTTTATTCAAGACAAGATGGAAAAAAAAAAATCAAAATAAGCGTACCAAAACGGGAACTGACTCAGATGATGAACCATGTAGTGTGGAATCCTTTCCTCGCTTCATGGTCATTAAATCAAAAGATGAAACCAAATCCCTAGCCGCACTATCGCCATTTATAATCGAAAAGACTATGTTTGGATTAGTCGGCAAACCAAAAAGCATTAAAAAGATCAAATCAGGTGGTCTGCTTGTGGAGTGCGAACGTAAAGCACACACTGAGAACATTCAAAAAATTTAGGTATTTCATGACATCCCAGTAACTTGTTTCGCACACACATCTCTAAATACATCAAAAGGCGTCATTCGTTGCCGTGACTTGGCTGGAGTCAACGACAAAGACATCGTAGAGGGGATGAAAAGTGAAGGTGTCACTGCAGTTCGCAGGATTCGTATCAAACGAAACAACGATCTGCAGGACACCAACACCATTATACTCACCTTCAACAAACCAACGGTACCTAAAGTTGTCAAAGTTGGGTTCTTACAAGTTAAGGTTGAGATATACATACCAAATCCCCTCCGATGCTACAAATGTCAAAAATACGGTCATCATGAAGACCGCTGTTCCAGAAACCAAGTATGTGGACGATTTGGAGACCCTTCTCATCGGGAATCCGAGTGCAAAGCCACTCCGCATTGCGTCAACTGCGGCAAGGACCACCATGCAAATTCAAAAGATTGCGATACATGGAAACAGGAGAAGGAAATCCAAAGGGTTA
Organism: Sinohyriopsis cumingii; assembly: GCA_028554795.2. Lineage (NCBI taxonomy): Eukaryota > Metazoa > Mollusca > Bivalvia > Unionida > Unionidae > Sinohyriopsis > Sinohyriopsis cumingii. Next base: position 25,918,403 of record CM068835.1, on the reverse strand, counting down.
AATACACATCCGACATCCCATATCCAGAGGCCAGGAAGCTTGTACAAGCTAGAACATCACTCCCCAGCCCATCCTTCTCATCTATAGTGAAGAGCAACCAAAAAGCAACGAAAGACGCCCAAATCCAAACAGATCCACCTGAACCCCCTTCCGTCTCGAACATTCCGCATTACAAACCCCAGAAAAACTCAACATCGACGCAAACAACATTCAACAATCCTCCGCCACCAAGATCACCAAATAGCAAGAAAAAGTCACAAACAAATAGGCAGCAAAAGGGGTCTGATGACCCCATAAAGCTGCACAATAGGTTTGGAGACTTGGAGGACATGGATGCAGAAGAATCTGCTCCATGTCCTCAAGGTAGCTCCAGACCTAACAACAAAAAATACACCCCCGTACTTCCTCCAGAGAAATAACCAAACAGATGGCCTCCGCGAAAGGTCTAACCTAGCTCCAGAATCTTCAATATAAAGTTGTAATGAAGAACACCATTTTATAATGGAACTGTAGAGGACTTAAAGCCAACTACCAAGATTTTCTTCTGCTTTTAAACGAACATGATCCTGCAGTACTATGTCTTCAGGAAACATTTTTGAAAAATACAGATAACATCACACTTAAAAACTACTCCCTGTTTAACAACTACTCTCAAAATGTTGACAGGGCCTCAGGAGGAGTCTCTGTTATTGTGAACAACAGAGTCCCTCATAGCGTCATCCCTTTAAACACAAATTTACAAGCCATTGCTGTAAGCGTCACTCTTCATCGAGTGATTACATTTTGCTCTATTTACTTACCACCAAACACTAACCTAGTTCCAAACGAATTAAACACCCTTGTTCAACAACTTTCCGCGCCATTTATTTTACTCGGGGATTTTAATGCCCATAACATGTTATGGGGATCAAATCATATAAGTGACAGAGGTCACAAAGTTGAAGACTTTATTTCTAGACACGACCTGTGTCTATATAACACCAAAACACCAACATATTTACACCCAGGCACGGGTACATACACATGCATCGATTTGACAATTTGTTCTCCTTCGCTGCTTTTGGACTATGAATGGAAGGTCGCTGATGACCTTCACAGCAGCGATCACTTCCCAATCTCCCTTGTAAATCTTAACTCTACAATTGATGAAGTAATTCTACAATGGAATTTAAAGAAGGCCGACTTGGCCAAGTTTGAAACACTCTGTAAAACTAGGCTGAATGAGGATACAGTTTTCAATGTTAACGACCCCATTCAGCATTTTACATCTATTTTAATAGAGATTGCAGAAGAATCCGTTCCCAAGTCCTCGCCACATTGTAAAAGAACCCAAAAACCTTGGGTCACTAAGGAATGTAAGGACGCCATTAAACTACGCCGAGAGGCATTAAAAAAATTTAATAATCATCCGACGCCCGAAAACTTAAATATATATCGCATTGTCCGGGCCAAAGCTCGCCGCACAATCAAAGAAAGTAAAAGAGCATCATGGAAGAAATATGTTTCTTCTTTAAACTCTCGTTCCTCTGTTAAGAAAGTTTGGGACACTATACGCAAAATAAACGGAAAGAGAAAACAAAACCCTCTCCGACATCTGACACTGAACAATAACAACTTTAGTTCAAAACGTGAGATTGCAAATACTCTTGCTGACAGTTTCTCCAAAAATTCATCATCATCTAATTATTCAGAAGCTTTCCGAAAACTTAAAACTCAAAAAGAAAAGTCACGTTTAAAATTCACATCCAACAACTCGGAAAGTTATAATCAATTGTTCTCAATATCGGAGCTTAGGGAGGCTTTAGATAAGGCCCATGATACATCCGCTGGGCCTGACGAAATACATTACCAGTTTTTGAAACACCTTCCAGAATCATCATTAACATCTCTTTTGAAACTCTTCAATGATTTATGGATTACTGGTAATGTACCAAAAATCTGGAAAGAAGCAACTGTAATACCAGTCCCCAAACCCGGTAAAGATAGCGAAGACCCCAAGAGCTATCGACCAATTGCACTCACAAGCTGTGTGTGCAAAACAATGGAACGAATGATAAATTCTCGGCTTGTCTGGTACTTGGAAACTAACAATTTGATATCTCCTTTCCAAAGTGGCTTTCGTTATGGACGGAGCACCAACGATCATCTGGTTAGACTAGAAACATTCATTCGCGATGCATTTATCAAGAAAGAACATTTAGTAGCGGTTTTCTTTGATTTAGAAAAGGCCTATGACACGACATGGAAGTACGGGATACTAAATGACCTGCACGATCTAGGTCTAAAAGGCCGTCTGCCCTCTTTCGTATCCAACTTTCTCTCAGACAGAGAATTCAAGGTACGAGTGGGCTCTACTCTCTCAGATTTGCACGAGCAAGAGATGGGTGTGCCCCAGGGCAGTATTTTATCCGTGACACTTTTCAATATGAAAATTAATAGCATCACGAAGTGTTTGACTCCTGGTGTGGATTGCTCGCTCTATGTTCATGATTTTCTCATATGTTATCGATCGAAGCACATGCATACAATTGAAAGACAACTTCAGCAAAATATAAACAAGATTCAAAGTTGGGCCAGTGCAAACGGTTTCAAATTCTCGAAGTCCAAAACAGTATGCATGCATTTCTGTCAGTTACGAAGACATCACGATGAACCTCACCTCACGCTGGACGGAACACCTATTCCAGTTGTTGAGGAAACAAAATTTTTAGGTATTATCTTTGACAGAAGACTGACTTTTATTCCACACCTAAAGAACTTGAAAGCTAAATGCTCAAAAGCACTTGACCTACTTAAAGTAGTAGCGCACACTGACTGGGGTGCTGATAGAAAAGTCATCCTGAATTTATATAGAACGTTTATTCGCTCCAAACTAGACTATGGTTGCGTTGTGTATGGCTCAGCCCGAAAGTCATATCTTAAAATGCTTGATCCAATTCATCATCAGGGAATAAGACTGGCTCTGGGAGCGTTTAAAACATCCCCGTGTGAAAGCCTTCTAGCTGAGGCGAATGAACCACCGTTATCGCATCGTAGAGAAATGCTTTCCGCACAGTATGCTCTCAAATTAAAATCAAACCCTCTGAATCCTGCTTTTTCGGCTGTTTTTCAACCCAAATACAAAACTTTATACGAAAATAAACCAAACACCATACCTTCCTTTGGCATTAGAATATCATCCAGCCTTGACACTACAAATATAGATCTTTCTAAAATTCAGAAAACGTCCATCTCCGAAACACCACCCTGGCTAATTAAACAACAAAAAGTACGTTTTACGCTACACGATGGAAAAAAATCCGAAACAAACCCTTCTGTCTTCCACAACTCTTACCATGAACTCCTCACTGAATTTAAAAACTACACCAGAATTTACACTGATGGATCAAAGGACGAGGAAAGTGGAAATCACACAACGCAAGTTCGCTTACCAAATGGAGCATCAATTTTTACAGCCGAAATCAGAGCAATAGACCTTGCTCTGCAACATATAGAAAAGAAACATTTGAAACAGTATCATCTTCTCCGACTCGCTATTAGTACTCCAGTCACTACACAACATAAAACTGGAGAACCCATTATTAAAAAACATACTCTTCAAAAATACCGAGCTGAGTGTCTCCCACAATATAATATACTGTTGGTTACCTAGCTACATTGGTATTAAAGGTAACGAAAAGCAGATCGCGCTGCTAAAATGGCCCTTACTCAAGACCCATCTGATTTTAAAATACCGTATACTGATTTTAAACCTTGTATCAGAAAGTTCTTTCGTCAGAAGTGGCAGGCATCATGGAATGATGCCGTGAATGACAAACTTCATGCAATCAAGCCAACTCTAGGAGAATGGACTCCTTCCTACAGAACCATGCGTAGGGAGGAGGTAGTCATTGCAACAATCCGAATTGGTCATACTTATATCACCCACACCCACATACTAAAAGGTGAAGACCCTCCAGAGTGCGTTTCTTGCAATGAACCATTCACTGTCAAGCACTTTATGATAGAGTGCTTTGACCTGCAACCTACACGCGATCGTTATTACATTGTGCATGACATGAAAGAACTTTTTGATACTATAAACATCACTCGTATTATAGAGTTCCTGAAAGCCGTAAATATTTACTCAAAACTCTGACTTTTATGCTATCACCTTGTGCAGTTTTATGCAATATATGTGCCGTCCCATTTTAATACCTTTTCATCGTTTTTCATTAATATAGAACATTTACATCTCCCGTTGATCTGGAAGCTTTATTTTGCACCGTTACCATCTTACCGTTTTTAATTTCAACCAATTCTTCTTTTATATCGCTGGTCGATATAGGACCTTTATAATTTTAAAAACAATATACAAATTACATTTTGTTTGGCGCTAAATAGCCTAACAGTGCTGATGCGCCGTTAAAAAATCAATCAATCAATCAATCAATCAATCAACAGCGACATATCTCTGAGGTGAAGTTGATTTACACATTGAAATAAGTATATAAAAAATCACTACGAGAATCGCTCTCCAATTGGCTAATAAGATCGACAATGAGTCGTAAGTTAGCAGTGGAAGCTTAGTCCCGGGGAGGAAAATTAATCCCCGATAATTATTAATAATGGAGTGAATTGGATACTGGAGGGGTAGAGCGACTATGAGCAAACTAGCTGATACAGCAGGTGTCACACGTGTTAGTACCACAGATTGGCTGGCTGAGCAGGCAATACGGCAATTTTCTGCCACCTCCTAAGACGATTCAGTACGGAAGTTTTGATGTCATCGTGCCCAGCAAGGTTCATGAGGCAAATTTTTTTATTTTTTTGCCACACGATACTATTATAACTGACATAAATCACGCGCACGCTTTCAAGTGCACATGCAAATACGCATAGACTGTCATCAACGTTGCAAGTATATACAAGTACGCAGATCCGCTGTCAGTTAAAACAGGAACAATGTGGTGGCCTGAGATAACCACAGTTGCTAAAGGTTTGTCCAGGGAAGGTATATCTTGGTAAAGTAACATCGTTGATGAAATCCACCATGAGAAAATACGACGAGGACACACTGCATTACATCGCGATCAGGAAACATTTAAAATATTTAATCGAACATTTGCCGAGCGACAGTTTGGACATCATTACGCGAAGGAATTACGGATCAAGGATAGATTTCGTGAATGGTTTGACGATTATATCAGAAAACACAGCGATTTTCTTGCCAAAGTTTCAGCCGCATGATAAAATCAGCGCCAATACTAATCTCGCGGCTATGCTTAATGTCATGTCGTCAACATTCAGCTAATGTTTTCCTTACCCTATCGTTGCTGGTTTTCTGCTGCATCACATCTATCTTGGGATTGACACCGCACCATCGCTACCGATTTTATCACCACTGAGGTTAACATCAGCGACGACAGTTCTCCGTGACTGAGACATTTTTATAAGCCTCTATACGGCAAAGTACACGAGATTTTACTACCCGATACGATCATCGACATTCCACATATTAGCATCCGCGATGGTCAGTCCCTGTGACGAATGAATGGTTATAGCATATCCCAGGGTTCAATCTCCGGATGTTACGCTCGTTCCTTCTCAGCAACATCCATATCGACGGTAACGATATAATTAAAAACGATCTTTTGTGTTTTTCCCAGTGTCGGGAATTTAAACGTCAATATTATGTCGTCTTGTATCTGCTGGGCGATAACAAAATGGCACACTCATATCTGAAAGTTTCTATAGTGAAGTGAAAACAATTTAAGTTGAAGTGAATCACGAAATATTCGCCCGGATGCGACTATGAGACAAGAAACATTTTCAACACGTCTTTGGATACCGCGCACATCTGAACGTCTTCAAGAAATTTTTGAGGTGTTGGGGCTCATGAGTTTTTCTCCACAGCAAAATGGGCAATGACTGTTGGCCAGTAAAACAATTGCTTAGTATCTGTTTTATGAAGTTCTTTTCGAAGATTTATTTTAGAACAGCCTTGGTCATCTGCGCAGGAAGAGATTCAGTACGATAAAGATCACAGTCAAGTCTCACAGACTGGTCATATCTATAATTGGACTGGTTGCGATTAGATTGATCGCAGTCTGGCTGTTCATCATTCCCAAAAAAGTCATACCGACACGGGGTTACGCGCGCTGATACTCAGTATGAATTCAATGATGTTTCTGGTGTAATAACATACCCGCTTTTCTCGTGGAGATATCGTTATACGCGGCGTCCATGCGTGTTCGTAGTGATCAACGATTACTACCTGAGAGCCCCTTGATTCACACTTTTCCGCCGTGCAGGATCTAGCTGGTTATTGTTCTCAGCTCTGTTGGAAACTTCAACTTGTGTCCAGCTCAGTGATATCGATTATTATGACTCCATATGTTCTTAAGCCATTCTTCCACTCGGCAATTTTGGCGCGTTCTACATTTGTGAGTCCCTTTCCTCGTAACGCGTTTATAAAGTGTTCAGTAATTGTCTGGGCCATACAGTTATTAAAAACATCAGAGGGTTCGTTTGGCCAATAAATCGCGTCGAGAACTGCGTTCATAGGATATGCGAGCTCGTAATATGGTATGTGGATACCAGTTAGCATCCCTGGTTTGGAATCTAACAAGGCAACACCTAAAACATTAGAGTTCCGAGCGGGCGCTGACTCTCAAACATGATCAAGCTTATGACATATAATCCACATCTCATCACCGACAGTACTAGATCGTTGAATCGCTAGCGATGACGCCAACGATACGTTTTGTCCTGAAGAAGTATCGCAGGCCGCTTGCTAGTGTTTCGGATCCACTAGTGGATAGATAATTAATAATAACTACTGATCGTTGGTTGTTCATTGTAGAATCGAAACGTCATCTTGCTTTATTCTGAACGTAGACCAAACATGCACTGACCTATCGTTGTTAAAATCTCGCCAGGTGATAGGGATACGATTCTGTAATTGAGCGCTGACGCGTGACAGGGTTCTGGCAATTCTACATATATATACATCTAGATACATACATACATATATATATATATATATATATATATATATATATATATATATATATATATATATATATATATATATATATAGACTTATACATATATCGATACATATATAGATATATACATATATAGCTGTATATATATAGAGAGAGAGATATACATCTATAGATACATATATAGATATATACATGTATATATATATACAGAGATATATACATATATAGATATATACATATAAAGATGTATATATATAGAGAGAAATATATATAAATAGATACATACATAGATATATACATATATAGATGTATATAAATAGAGAGATATATACATATATAGACATATATAGATATATACATATATATATGTATATCTATAGAGAGAGATATACATATATAGATGTACATATATATAGATATATACATATATAGATGTACATATATATAGATATATACATATATAGATGTATATATACATACATACATACATACATATATATATATATATATATATATATATATATATATATATATATATATATATATATATATATATATATATATGTAGAGAGAGAGAGAGAGAGAGTAGTCAAGTCCCGAGTCTCAGAGAGACATGATAGAAGTAGGCGGAGAACAAGCTTCGTTGAAGGAGAAATAGAGAATAGAAGTAGGCGGGGAACAAGCCTCGTTGAAGGAGAAAGAGAGAAAGAAAAGGAGGAGGAGAAAAGAAGACAAAAGGGGAAGAAGACAGGAAGAATCGGATAACGCCGGAAGGAGGAAAGCAATTGTCGTAGTAAACACAGATGACTAGAAACCACGTACAGGGGAAGCCATCTCACACTATAATCACGTGATGAAATAGGTTGTCACATGGTCGAGAGGAAGTAGATTGGTTGAGAAATTAATATCGTTTAATTTGTATTAAATTGTAATTCTTTTGGATTTCACCTTTGTGTTCTTAATAATTTAATTGTCGGTGTTGCTAAGTGGGGGCTCGGAGCGTTACCTCTCTCTATCACTAATTTCACTTCCTACAAAAACGAGCCAGGGTGGGAATTCCTCAGTAATTCAAATAAATATTGGGAGCATCCCACCCCAACGCATAACAGTGAGTCACATAGAACTTCACAGTGGGTGCTTCGTCCGGGATTTGAATTAGACAAAAATATTACCTTTACGACCTAAAGTTTTATTTGTTAGGAAGTATTAGTGAACAGTGTGAGATATTTTCCATCCTGTGTATTTTGAATTTTATGATTTTCATCTTGTGTATGTTATATTTTGATATTTGCATGATTGGTAGATTTTTAATTACTTGCAGTAATTTTGAAGCAAATATCGAGCAAATTATCTTACCTGAGCGAAGTAAGTGGTGTTAACAGGTAAGTGTTTGGTTAGAAACGTGTAACATCTGTCAATTGTTAGTGAGTCGAGACAAGGTATCACTTACTGTTAGTATCATAATAAAATGGCTACAGAAAGATAAATGATTAAGGAGTACCGTGCCATGGGTGCGAAAGATCTCGGCTACGAGGGAGATGGCCTGGCGGCGTTCGTTAAAGAACGCATAAAATAATGGAGGTCAGAAAGAGCAGCGGACAAAGAGCTGGCCAAGATATCAGCGGACAGAGAGCTAGAGCTGCCCAAGATAACAGCGGACAAAGAAACCCAGAAATAGCTGGAGCTGGCCAGGATATAAGCGGCCACAAAAGAACGAGAGCTCGCTCACACTCTTGAAATGGAGTAGGTCAGGTTAGCGGCTAGGGACACCGATAGGGACGACGCCAACACGAGTTCTGGAGGGACCGGACGACCTTTCATCGACCACCGAATGGTCCAGATAAGTATTCCGCGGTTCAACGATAAGGAGGAATCTATCGACGATTTTCTCGTGCAGTTTGAGAAACTCGTTCACGCTCATAAAACTCATGAACAACATTGGGCCATTAATGTCTCAGCTTTTTTGCAAGGTGCAGCTCGTGAAGTCTACCACAGCCTAGCTGCAGACGATGCTGACGACTATAATGCGCTCAAGAAGGCCCTCCTTTGCCATTATCGGCTGACCGCCGAAACGTACCGTAAACTTTTTCTTGACTCGACGAAAAAGGCAACGGAGACTCACTCTCAATTCCACAACCGTGTTCCTGGGTTATTTGAGAAGTGGATGAAGATGGCCGAAGTCGAACAATCGTACGACGGGCTACGCGAGGTTATACTCAAGGAACATGTCCTGAGTACTTACCGTCGCGAGTTACAGTCTTTCTAGCAGAGAGAGAGAGCACCGGATGCTCGAAGAGATTGCTAGCATGGCGGAGCGATACGAGCAGGCACACTCGAAGAGTAGAGGTTATGGGGGTGCGGACCGACCCCGACCCACTGAGTCACGCCGTGTGGTTGAGTTAGAGCCGGCTGTCCGTAGCCGTCAGGGCGACGGGAGGGTCGGAGGGGGATCTACAGGTAAGGATGCCAACCATAGACCTGGACAGGCCTCACCCACGAAAGCGGGACTTGCAGGTCGGCGAGGGCCGCCGACGTGTTACAACTGCAACTGTGTTCTTAATTTAATTGTCGGTATTGCTGACTGGGGGCTCGGAGCTTTACCTCTCTCTATCACTAATTTCACTTCCTACAAAAATGAGCCAAGGTGGGAATTCCTCAGTAATTCAAATAAATATTGGGAGCATCCCACCCCAACGCATAACAGTGAGTCACATAGAACTTCACATGTATATATACAAATATACATATATAGATACAAATATAGATATATACAGATATAGATAAATACAGATATAGATATATGGATACATATTTAGATACATATATACATATATAGATACATATATACATATACACATATATACATAGATATATACATACATAGAAATACAGATAGAAAAATGTATATATCCATATATGCATAATTATATACATATATACATATATATATATATATATATATATAGATATATACATACATAAATAGATATATACATATATAGATACATATATAATTATATACATACATAGATATCTATATACACATATGCATAGATATCTATATACACATAGAGATATATACACATAAACATATATATATATACATATACATATAGATGCCTATATATGCACATATATATATATATATATATATATATATATATATATATATATATATATATATATATATATATATATATATATATGTATGTATGTATATATAGAATTTATGTATAATATGTACACTTTATCAATGATATACCACGAGATGTATAAATTTTTCGTTAAAAGGAGACGAGGCTTGCCCCAGGTTCCTTTGAATGAAAAAATTATACAACGAGATGTATATCATTGATACAGCGTACATACTATACTTATATTTTATTTATACCCGATCAAAGTTTTCATTTTATATGGGAGATAAAACTGACGGACACAAACAGCGCACTTTAGGGGAGTGAACTCTTCACAACCCCACTCATGTATGTACGCTTAAAAAAGAAGTTCTGTAGTTATTCATAATTTCCTGTACACTTCATTCATATTAATTTATATATGTTTCCTTTGGTAATATTAATGAAATGAAAACACAAGGTTGATAGTTAACATTCAAAAGATTTTTAATAATGTGCATGCAAACATTGAATTTGCAGCGTTTGTTGTCATGAACAGTAACAGGGCGGCCATTTGCGTCTATACAGTAGCAACAGTACGATTCGAGCCAGAAACATCAAAATAATGAAGAAACAATAGGTAATTAAACGATTTAACCTGAACCACATTTCATTGATATCGTTTATGTCCATATTTCGCTATTCCTACTGACTGTCAGTGTCACTTTCAATAATTCTCCTACGTTTCCGCTGTGTGGGCCCTGTTTGAGAATTCGCCTGTTGAAAGAAGTTGATCTCGTTCATGTTTTCCGTTAGGTTCATAACAAACATATTTTGTAAGGTGATGTTTGATCCTTAGAATGGGTTGCTGATAATCTTATTCTGCTGAATATTACACGTTTGGGAACTTGATATACTGCAGTCTGCAGCTGTGCAGTTGGAAATTTCTTTGTTGTGGGGGTGGTGGTTGACATCATCATTACTTGGGTGGCCGGTGTTGCTCAGGTAATTGGAATACGTCTGTTGTTGTTTTTCACTAATGTTTAAGTAGCTGTTTATAGAATTCACGTTTTTGTGGCCTGAAAGTTGCATGATATCAGTTGGGGGAATGTTTTTGTCTCTTAACTTCTGAATTAAGTACTTGCGGCTAATTGTGTTTGTTAATTTCTTTCTTTCTGTAATATTTGCCTTCTCTTTCCTTTTTTGTCATGATGCATCCAAGTTTGTTAATTCCAACGACTTGTTTCCTAAACCATTTTGGGTTTGTCGCTGATATTGGCATAGTGTTGGGCGCAATATAGAAAGGATCTTCACGTTGACAAAAGTCTGCTGGTCTTAGCTCAGCATACCGTTTGTAGAAAGCAAGTGGATCTCTCTCTTTGTTGTTTCTGTTTTCATACATCTTAGGAATAATATCCCTGATGTCCTTGACATTGTCTCCTGTTCTTGTTTTTGTCTGCCTTTCATTGAGTTCAAGATACGCGAGGATATTTCCATCTTTCTTTAGTGTAACATCCCCCCCCCATTTCAGATTGTAATGTTCAGTCACTCCCCTCAAACCAAAATGCACAGAGATGTTAAGCCACAGTGTGTTAGCAATGGCTTCAGGTGTTTCCATCCCCATTAGTTTTTTTTTACTATACAAGGCATTTATTTCTTCATCATTGATCGGTTGACTCCGATTGGGTTTATTTCCTTTTTCTTTAAATTTTAAATCTTTTTGCTTAGCCCGAAGAGCTTCCCTTATTAATGCAAAATTTGTGTATGTTCCTCTCATGATTGTACTTGCATATTTCTTGATTTTAAGAAAGCGATCAATGGAGCTGATGATGCTTCTTAAGCTGTTCGGTTCAAACTCAGAGCCATCTTTTCTCCTAACACTGAGCATAAAACAAGCCAGGTGTTGATCCAATTCAGATGGGTTTATTTTGTCAAAATATCTGAATTGATATTTTGACTGCAAGAATTCTGTCACTAGCCTTACATCAAAAAGTGTCTTTTCTAAAGTGTTTGCATTCTGCTTACTTTCTATAAATTTCAGTATATCATCAGATTCATGGTGTACACGTCTGTCTTCCCTAACACAATGATCATTTTCATTTACAAATGTCTCAGCCATGTCTCTATCAAACTCTCCATTTAATTCACAGTTTAGTAGATTAAATGTTGCTTCATCATCTTGCTCCTATCTGATGTCATTGTTTTCTTTTTTCCACAGAGTTGCAGTATTTGATTTTTGCCAGAGGGAGAGACACGTATCAGCAGTGTTGATAGATATGACAGCAGATGACACAGGGTGGAACTCAATAATATTTATTTCCTGAATTGAGTATTTTTGGTTTTGTTTGGTATAAAAATGTTAGTTTCTATAAAATATATTTTACAAGAAAATCATTATCTTGTTATTTTTTCCTTTATAAATGTAATATTACAAGAAATTCATCTCCGTGTCTAGTGAGTATAATAGCTATAAAAACATCTTTATTATGCGTATTCATACGCCATGGGCAAATCACAATTTGATATACCAATACTATTTGTATATCAAGTTGCTTTATACCAACACTTCAAAGGCCATGCTATTTTAATGGATGTGGTATATATATATATATATATATATATATATATATATATATATATATATATATATATATATATATATATATATATATATATATATATATAGTTGATTTAGTTTATTCTCAATGAAATTTATTTCATACCTGCAGCTACTAATCCGTTCTACCCGAGAAGCATTCATATAGGCGTTGCAACTGTCTCGCTTTACTAGCTTGCAATAGAACCACTCATGTTACAAGAATTACACTATCCATTATCACTTGTAATCATAAACAGTTCTGTTTGAATAAATCCGTCCTGTTCAATTCAATAATGTGCTCTTCCAGCCATTTAGCCCTTGTTAATGGCACTATTGTTGAGAATAATGACCGTGTTTAAAAATAGTTTGTCGTTACAGATCTGTATCGATTAGTATTGAATACATATGGGTCCGGCAGGAATCGACAAGCTTTGGGAAACAAACGTATCAGGTAATTACTTGTTTGAAACATATGCCGAACAGTGTTGCTTTAGCAAACCTGTATTTTCTGAGAAAATCAGAATGTAACGGATAAGGGACTAACGAATAGTCCTAGTGAGGTGCCGCCTATGGTGTTTAACAGTGTCTAAAACTGAGTTAGTAGTGATTATGAAAGAATATTTCTATAATAAACTACTTTGAATTGGTAAAGCAGGTGAGTACTTAAAAGACGGAATGTAAACATGGCAGTCATTGTAACTGTATGTCCAACTATATTCTCGTTGCTTTCCTTTCGTCTTTCTATCTCCGTCCGTCCTTATGTCAGTATGCCTGTCGGCCTGTCTATCTCTCTTGTGATTACCTTTAACACAGTTACATACACACATGCCTACGCGCTTGTGTGTGGAGAGAGAGAGAGAGAGAGAGAGAGAGAGAGATTCACGTATGTTCTGGCAGTATATGACCAAACATGCGTGCTCTTTCATTAAAGATTTCTCAAATATTTGAAAATAAAATCTTTCAAGGGACAATGAAATAAATCAATTTAAATATAAGACAAATTTGTATCATCTCTGAAATATTTTAAAGAAATTGAAATGCTGAACAAGAGTCCAAGTTCTGCTTCGACCGTAGGTCTTAAACTACGTAATATAAATAAAATAAACTAACACGTTTAGTAAAATCAATAAATGAATTGAATGTGAAAATTTAAGAGATGCTTAAAATGATTTGAATTAAATCCCCCAAAATCCTAAATATCCTAACACATGTCATAACGTATAGAATGTTTCGAATTCAGTTCAACACTCTTCTTGAATGTCATGACATACTAATAGACTAGACCGCTCCGGTGGCCTAGTGGTTAGAGCGCCCGCCTCGGATGCGGGAGGTCGTGGGTTCGATCCCTGGCCGAGTCATACCAAAGACTTACAAAAATGGTACTAATAGCTGCCTCGCTTGGCGCTCAGCATTAAAAGGTTAGTGTTAGGACTGGTCGGCCCGGTCTCAGGATAATGTGACTGGGTGGGACATCATGCTACATGTCTGCGGCATGATGCCCCAGTGCTAGACATCACTATAAACTGCCACATTGCAGACATCGTAGCGATATGACTGAAAAATTGTTAAAGCTACGTTAAAAATCAAAATCACAACAACACAACACTTATAGACTAGAATGTTCTGACGTGCCACACTTATGCAATCCAGATTGTCTTTTAATGAGTTTGTATTTCCAATGAAAATTTTAAATAAATTAATCCCCTCGAATGATATCTGAAGTCCACTGTAACCTCTGATATACTTTAATTACAGAGACTGACCTTACGATAGGAATGAGTTATTTGTTTACGGTGTCACCGATATATACAAAGTTTACATGACCTAGATTTGGATAGTTTTTAATGGAATATTGGATCAAATGTAATCAAGGTTAGGCCTTGAAATCAAATTGTACTAAACATTACTTCAAATAAAGAGTAATAACTTAAAAAGACACACTGCAGCCTGGAACACATTATCAACGTCATACATTTCTAGAAGGCATGAGCGGCAGACGGATGTAATATCCGGTCACATTACTATAACTGATACCTGACTGTATAATTACAGGTCCTTACTTAAAAATTTATTTCTGACGAATCGCAACGCTTGAGGCACTGGCTTTATGGTCTCTGCGTCTTAAGTAACACCAGGAAAAAAGTCGAACACAGCGACATATACTGAAGAAACGAGTTTTGCATTAAAACGGTAACACAATACATTCATGAATTCGCAGGCTGGAACAATGAAAATGGAAGATGAGAGTGACGTAAACGTTGACTCCAGAAGTGTGTGGGAAAAGATAAAACACAAGCTAGATGATGAGCTCGATGAACACAGTACTCTTGAGGTATGGTGACGCTAAAACTTTTCTTATTCTGTTTTCATCAGAAGTGTATTATATTTTATTTTTCTTACATTATTTGTAGACTTAAGATTTTATCTTCATAGCAAACATCGTATTTTGGTTCTTTTCGTCTATAACCGGTGGTCGACGCAGAAATCCAGGACACTGTGGTTCATTTGTGTCATAGATGGTCTAAGTCTGTTTAGAGCTTTTCGGGAGGAAAGTCGTAGTAATATTTTTATATTTATTGTAGCGTCGACTATGTTTACTGACCAAATTCCTTTGAAAAAAATTAAAACCTTTTCATACCAGGATCCACTTTTTCGAACTCTGCTCAGCTTCGTTTGAGAAGTCGTTTAAACGTCTTTCTTCCTTTCGTTTAAGTTTTGATGATCCTTTTTGAAGGTGAAGTAGCAGCTTTTCTAACAAGTTGACAGCCTTTTATAGCAGAATGCTTTCTTTAAGACAATTTGTTGAATTCTGGTATGGATATCTCTAGAGGCTGTTTGAAGGTTTTTCTATTTATGTCACACTTGAATCTGGATCGACACTATATGTGAAACTTGAAAGACTTACCTACCATGAAGCTCATTGCTAAAACAGGTTGTAATTTGTCGAGTGTTTCGAAACGTTAAAATAACAATTGTTAGCGAATGAGTCGGACGCACAATCAACCACGTACGACGAGCGACACTTAGTTTCATGGTCATTGGTCAGAGTATATTGAGCGGTAGTTGGCCACCTACCCTCTCACATTAAGACTAGTTTGTATTTTTAATAATAGGACTTCAATGAGACTGGTGTACCTAAAGGCATAGAACACTTGAAACACCAAAACCAGAGACACAAAACCGCCAACAATTGACCAAATATTTAAAATCTCATACTTCTAGAGGTTACATATGCTTTACCGATTTAATATTCCAGTACTTTCATTTATAATCTTAAATAAAGAAGTATGTTGAACTAGTAATTTCATCATTGCCTGCCACACAATTCATTTGATCAACAAACACTGTAAACAATAGCAGCTCCATATTTATATTCATGACTTACTGATCGAAACACAACAATACGCGCCTGAGTCGGAGAAGCTTTAATGCTGTTCTGGGCCATTATCATTTAAGAATTTGTCTTTTTTCTTGAGTTATCTTCATTAATGCTATGACAGAATTATAGATCAAGATAAACTCTTTCAGAATAATACTCGTGTTATTTGATTTAAATTCATCGTATTGTGGAGAAGTTATTTTACATTCAGACTACTTGTCCTGCTTTTGGAAATAAACGTTATTTTTTATGTTGTGTTTACTAGTTCTGATACAGTTTCTTTCTATCAAATGCCAGTAGAAAAAACTACCATATGTTATTCACGCTGCTTGGTTTAATTGATTTTTGCAGAAGTCAAATGTTAAAGAGTATTATCTCATTGTCATTGTCAAAGTTTAAAGTTTACTGTTAAATAAATATACAATATCTACAATATAAATAAGTTAAGTTCCAGCATAGTACATTTAAATCCCATTCCATGTTGACTAGTTTTCTTTGAATATCACGTCCGGCAGCGTAAGTTTGGTCTCACGACCACAGAACTCAGTATGACCTATTACATTTGGACTCCATGGTTATTGCCATTACTTTTTCGGTCTTCAAAACAAGCACAAGCTCTGAATCAGTGAGTAAATTCACTGAATTCGATTTATCTACAAACGATTTTGAATTTTCTAATATTAAAATTATCATTTTTACATGTTCCACCAAGAATTTGTATTTTTTTACTTCATGTGCGTCTACATTATTGGTTCTCTGCTATTTCGTACATTCACTTGTAATTCGATGTTATTTTTTCTTTCCAGTCTGTTAAGTTATTATATGGGGAAAACTAGATTATTTTTGTTTCTTTTACAGCAGTCATTATATCTCAGGCATATTTTTTCCTTTTGTTTTTAGTTTTTCTTTCGTGCATTAGCAGCATTTTACAACTACGTTGTTACTTCACGAACAATTACATCCAATAAAATGTTTGCGTCTTTTTAATTCCTATCAAACATAAATTCTGTGAGAACCGAATATTCAATATTTGTGTCAATGCACAATGTCAAAGACGAACATGGGTTTACTTCATCCAAATGATATTCACATCCAAATGATACTCACATCCAAATGATACTCGCATTCTTCCTATATCAACTAAGTTTGGTTATTTCTTCGTAAGTTTTCATGCCTTAATTTTATCTGAATCTTCAACATTGAAAATAGTAAAAGTCGTGTCTATCAGGTTAATCGGACATTTGACTGAATACCTGATATACATAATTTAAATAGAATATTAAAATAATTTAATGTTTTCATGATTATATCAACATCTATGTAATCCACATTCTCTTTTATCTTGTTCAAATTCTAAGGTACAAGTTTGAATCGCTTTATCTTTCATATTCTTGAGATGTTGCAGAAAACATATCTACATTATATAAATAAATAAATAAATAAATAAATAAATAAATAAATAATTGTATTACATTATATAAATAAATTTAAAAAATGGACACTAGTTTGGGAACATTTATAAGCGCAACAAATGAAAGGTACACCATCTGAATTAGAATTTACAAATTATTTCTTTTTCTTTCTATATATTTCCATTGCAATAAAAATACTGTGATGAACATAATCTCCAATGAGTAATGATTTAATATTGAATTTATGAATAATGTCCAGCTTTCCTCTGCCAATGGTCGCAAAAACTGGACTTTATTCAACTCGTTTCATAATTTCAGTATTAAACCATTCCCCACATTAGATCATATATATTAGTGTGTTTGTGTGTGTGTGTGTGTGTGTGTGTGTGGTTGATTTATTATGTCATTTATTATATTGATGTAACACTGTATATTGTGTGGTTGACATGCCACGTCTTTCGTTTCTTGATGATGTTTCTGGATATACTGTCTTGTTCCATCTGGTTTCGTCAGGAAGACATATTTGCATGGAGTGCGTTTTTAAGATCCTTAATTTCATAATGCTCTGCATCTTTTACCACATTCATTAAGTTTTAGAAGGATTATTTATTGCGAGGTCTGATGTTGGCAGAACATGTCGAGTTTAAAAGATGTTGCTTTGTAATAATTCTTATCCTGAAATGACAACGAGGTTTGTCCTTGGGCATCGTCGCTGAAGGCGTGGTTTACGTTTGGTACATCATTTGTATGAATGGAATAATGTTTTCCCCTGCTTCTAACTGTAAAACCATGTCATATATACAAAATACATTTTACAGTTCACTCGTATGCTCTTTATTGTCTAGTCGACTTTTATGTCAAATTGTTTATTGCATAGAGATAGCACCACCAATATTATTTCCCTTTAAATCTTCAATTTTGTGAATTACCGGATCGTCAAAAGTTACGTGTCTGATTTTTAATATGTAGTCGATAACGGTAGAAAGGCAGGAATGTGCAAATATTGTTCTCAATTAAGAAACCCTGACTATTTTACCAAAGTTTACATTAGGTGGTCCAAATGTATCAGCAGTCAACTAAACGAGCGGAATGATGCATAATTACGATTTTGTTTCCTTCACGAAGCAACTGGAGTAATTTCTATTGGTGTGTGATGAGCTTTATTGAATCCACATTTAGCTACGGTGAAAGATCAACACGTATTCTGGTTCCATCTTGAGCGAACTGCTTTCACATTCTAGTCTTCAAAAGTTTGTTAAATCTTTCCACCACATTTGTGTTTGTCTGAGCTGGGCAAGTTGAAAAGTATTATATGTCTACCACGTTCATCAAGTTCTTACCGTTTTGGTTGTAAAACTCGTTTCTCTCTCATAGGATTGAACGTCTTCAGGCTCTGTATCTTTGGAGATCTGTTTGAAAGTGTCATGCATGACATGCCCTTATTTTGCTTTTATCTTCTCAGCCTAGGTGTATTTTGATGAGACATATATTGCTGTTTAAATCTATTTGTTTCCATGATTGTATGTTTCGGATGCTTGTATACAAAAACCTGTTCCCCACACTGGTCATCCACTTGGCTAACGCATACTTTTCGGGATGGAACTAGTTCTTCTCACTTGCATACGTGATGTGCCGATACACTGTTCAGTTACCCATTATGTCAATCCGTCGTTTCTTATTTTTCTTTTGCCTCATATAATTTTGTCCCAAAGATGACGGATATTTGTGAAAGAAACTTTGCTTTCAGAATGGTAATAAAGATCCCATAACTACGATTTAAATCTTGCTCATCAAAGTTCACTTGTCAAATTTTGCTATTGATATGGCTTATTAAAAAACCGGTACTTAATACTTTGAGAGGAAATAATTAGATTAGATTCGATAACTCCACAGATATATTAGGACATCTTCTGCATATTATTACAACACAATCACTTCATGAGAAGCCGTTTCTAGATGGTAATAACTTAATCATTTTATATGAATGATTTCTGTTTAATAAAGTCAAATTCTGTTTCAGTAATGTTTGAAAAGAAATAGTTTACAGGCGTTATATTTATATTAACGGCGGCCATATACGACGACTGACTGCCATTATTTGAACGTATTCACCAGATAGACGAAGCAGGGTGGGCAAAGAACCATGTCAAATGCTTATTTAGCATTACGGCCTAGCAAGCTAACAATTGTTAACAAATAAGATCACATAACCCCTGTGTAACAGAATCACATTGTAACATAATGTAAAACTTTAGGTGTTATTCGACTCATTGCATTGAATTTTGCAATCAGTAGAGAAAAGTTAGTTTTTACCTCCGTCAAACGAAATGTTACGCGCAGATGTCATGATAGTATCAAGCAGATAATGCAAACAATGCCTTATTTTACAGGCCTTAACGCTGATGAAAGACAAACTGTTTCTCCCGATGGATGTTGTTATGGATATTAGCAAGCCAAGACAAATTTTGGAACATCTAGAAAACAATTACTCCGAGAAAGAATGCATTGAGATCCTACGTCATGTATTCCACTTCATACATTTGCACGTGGTTTCTGCCGGAAAGAACTTCACTGAAGTCATTAACGAGTATGAAAAGCAACTTCCCGAATATCGCATGGATTTGATTGGTCGAGATGAACATATTCATGGCGTGATGAAAAGTTTGGTGGAGAACAAATACAAAGGTAATCTGTCAAGGACAAATTGCATTTATATGTATCGATCTGAACATTGATATAAACAAATATTCTAGTCGGTAATACTTCATCTTATCCGGGCAATATGAATTCTTTCATTTATCATAGCATATTTGTACAATCGGTCTGTAGACTGTTTTACTGTTGTTGTTTTTTTTTAAAGACGCGTCAGGAGCTAAATACGATATGTCAAACAATTTGTTTTAATTTCAGCATTTAAATTAGATTTTAAAAACAGATTACGTGTTAATACATTGTTGTACAATGCATGTGACAGACGATTATGTTGTATTCAGTCAAAACAAGTTGTACATTATTTTTAGTTCTTTGTAACACTTTAGAAGTGTTTATTTAATAGAATTGAACCAAAAATCACCACTCTTGGAACAAAGAGTAAAAATGAAAATGCTGGAGAAAACCAATGTGCATGTAACTTTATAGAAAGGCATAGGCACATGCAAATTCATACAAGTTTCATTGCCTTTATTGGATTTCCATTTTCTTCTGACCTTAAATGTACTTCAGCGTTGGCAGTTGTCTTGGGTCATTTTCAACAGGATTTGGTACTATTTAATGTTTAAAACGGAAATTACATTTCGTTAAATCGTGTGCTATAGAATGACAAATTTGGTTAACGTGTAGCCATTGTAATACAGACACAGTAAAACCATTGATATGAATAAAGTATTCATATGACACTAAGCCCTGTGTGATGCACAAAGTTGTATTGGTAAGTTCGAAAAAGATTTTTTTTTCATTCGAACATTTGGTGAACATAACGTGGTGATATAATTTGTTTTACACTTGTTCCTAGAACAGGTCGAAATTGACATAATAATTTACGAGAGGTCTTGTCGTGAGACGTCGGAAGTAATTGCATACAAAACGTATCAGAGGATACATATTTTCATAACTCATTTCGTTATGCTTGATAGAGTGCATAGCAATACTATTTACGTTAGTTTATACTTGTAACTTAAGGCACTACTAACGCACATGCGCTGTCTGATTGTTGTAGGTATCTGGCTATGCGGACTGGGTGGAATGGGAAAGACGACGCTTGCACAGGAAATCTGTTATCGTTTGCAGCATAACCTCTACTATAGATTCTTCAAAGTTGACATGAAGTATGCCAGCCACCGATATTTCTCAATATTTTCAGTTTTCTCAAAAAAGATTTTACGACAAAACACATAAGTCGAGCAAAGGAATCACCGCGTAATTAGTAGTGTTTCTGGTCCTAAACACCTTATAGTTTTCGAAGTTTTAGAATCTTTAGATAAAACCAAAGACCCACAAAGATCAGCAGGTGCAACTGTCATTCGCGTTATGGAATGTTTTATTTTCTTGATCATAAAACGTTTATTGAAGTAAAAAATCTCATCTGACAGTTAAAGAGGAGCAGAAATAAAGAGATTTCAAGACAGAGTATGTACATATGTATACATGTATATATAAATACATGCACACTTTGTAATGTGTATGCAAATATGACATTTCTAGTCAAAGAGCCGCTGATATTTCGAAAATATTTATTTGTTTTATTATAAATATTGATCTGACTATCTGCGTGTAGGATCAACGGTGCACATTAAAGCCACACTTTCACATCTCTAATTTGTATGCCAACTCATTTCAAATACGCAGACCTCATAATCTGGCGATGAAAATATCAGCCCGACCATTTAAGAATTTAAACAAATGTCATAGATGACATTATACAATGGTTATCATAACTGTCTAGTTCATTTCCACATATTATTGTACAAACACATCGAAATCGATTTTCGATAGGAAAGCTTGGAGATAGGTATTACAGTCTGTGTGTCAGAAAACTGTCATTCCACGGATGCACTTTACATTATTGTGTCGTATGGATATAAAGGGATTTAAACATAACAAAGCAATGACGACTGGAAATGAATTAAAGTCATCTACAGAACAGTGACCTTACAGCCAATATTAAAAACATAACATCTTAAAGCACTTAAAATGAGGTAGATACATAACTGATCTGAATGATAATGCATTATAGCGGTATGTTAACGACTTGAAACATTGGATTATTCAGGTAGTATTTTTTTTAAAATTGTGACTAAATAGATATAAAACAATCGTTGGGAAATAACTAAATGAATAAGAACGATGAGTTAAGCAAAATTTACTGATGGGGAAGTGAAAAGGTTCTGCTGAAATTTGTGATAGATATGTTATGTTTATGTTCAGTATAAATGTTTCTTTGTATTTAATGCAGTTGATAAATTTCAGAGGAAAGAGCAGTCTAGTTGATCTGATCCAGGAAATTCTCATAGCACAAAACCTAGTGTGGACAGAATCTGGTGAGAGGTCGAATGAGAGAGAGTCCTCAAAAGAATCGATTTTAAAGCTGCAAGTCCTTCAGAGTCTTTGCAACTTTAGCTTTGGTATGCTACGTCAATATAATATGTAGCTTTGGTATGCTATGTCAATATAATATGTAGTTTTGGTATGCTACGTCAATATAATATGTAGCTTTGGTATGCTACGTCAATATAATATGTAGCTTTGGTATGCTATGTCAGTATAATATGTAGCTATGGTATGCTACGTCAATATAATATGTCGCTATGGTATGCTATTTCAATATAATATGTAGATATGGTATGCTATGTCAATATAATATGTAGCTTTGGTATGCTACGTCAATATAATATGCAGCTTTGATATGCTACGTCAATATAATATGTAGCTATGGCATGCTATGTCAATATAATGTGCAGCTGATTATTTTGTGTCTTATGCATACATATTAAAGACATTTTAAACTAACCCATTACTCCCAGGAAATCGCAACTTTCATTTTTGCATTGCACAATTGTATCAATTATCACTTAAGATCTTCACTTTCTATCTGCTTGCTTTGCTGCTTTGACGATAGTCACAAAAACATCAATCCGTGAGATTTTAGTAAAGTATTTTCTTTTATTCATTTTGTAATATGCCCATTTATAGCTATTGTTGTAGGCTATTCTGAAAGGGAGCCATCTGTTCAAGTTGCCAAAAGTTTGTAATCTGACCATTGCATCGTCTTTTGCCAGAGTTATGATTCATTGTTTGTTTCTGGTTTACATAGTCTCTTCCCATTCTGAAAGAAAACATCCTTACGTGTTATAAAAATATCAATGTTTTCTAATATCTGTAATGGTAGAAAACAAATTAAAATAGTATGAAGAAATAAAACAGACTAGTGGAATAGATAATGTATTATAAATTGTCTTCAACAGTAAATAAAGATATGACAGGTTAAAAACAAACAATGGACGATCTTGACTGTTAAAATTTCACTAACCTGGATAAAGCGATAAATTGCATATATAATTATTTCTTTGCAGATTCAGTTTTACTGCTGGACAATATGGACGACCTACAGAGAGAAGAGGGCGAGAAGCTTACATTATATCTTAGAGAGTTATTGTCAGATATCTCAAAACTAGGAGAACAGTGCAAGGTACTGTCATGAAAGAATGAATTATATTTCACAATCTAATACTTTATGTCTGTGATAAATACCCCAAAGAACTTAAGCAAATAATAAAGGATATGTAATTTTCCAGATAACGTCTGTGAAAAGGAATGAACTGGGAAAAGAAATTATGCGAGCAAAATTAATAAAGTAGAGTAAAATACAACTCTTCCCCAAAAATACAGTGGTATATCGACATGCAATTGCCACATGTTAAATACTACCGGAGAATAAACTGAAGAAAAAGGAACGAGTGATACATTTCAGCTATGGCACGCATTACGTTTTAAATCTTTATAATGACGTATTATAAAATACGTAAATTATACAGCTGGAAGTAAATCAGTTTTAGTACTAGTTTTAAAGCAGAGTTAATTTGTTATGTATATGGATTGTGGGTGTCATCTCATTGTTGCCCATTGAAAATTTACATTTTCACATCGCACTTTCTCTCGTAATATAGACAACTAAAAGATAATCTGCCTTATGGCAAATACATAATAATCCCACGTTCACACGTCGTGAAAGTATAAGGTTTATAAATGAATCTTTATATGAGTTTCAGCAAAGACATGGACAATAGATTAACGCATACACAAAGATGGGCAAAATAAATCACACACATCGCCAGCTTATTGACATAAAATTATAAAAGGAAATATTTTCAATAGGTTGTAGCCCCTGACTATTTTTCAAAAAGAGGAAGTTAATTTTATTGGGATTAATTAAAAATGCTGGAAAAGAATCAAATATAGCTTACCAGGCTAACACTGAATAAAAGTACAAATAAAAAATGATAGCAACTTTCATGTTAATCTGGGTTCAGAGATTGTATTCATGTTGCATGCATTAAACCCAGATACTGTCCTTTTAACTTTCAGAATGAGGTTGTTGCTGGAATATGACCAAAAATTTTATAAATGTCCAGGTCTCAAATAATTATAAATAATTGTTGCTCTGATTTGTGGACAAAACACTGATTATATTCATTATATTAGTTCTAAAGAATTTATTGTCTTGAGGTAATATAAAACGAATTCTGGTGGATGGAAACAAAACCCCACGTATTATAACCCTCCCAAAGTTTGCAATATTTAATTTTGTAGATGACACCAAAAATATTTAAAAAGAAAAATTGTAGCACACAGCAGATTATATATGCATATATCTTGATCTTTTTCCTACTAACTACCTTGACCTTAGAACTATAAGCCTGCTAGTTGCATAATAAGGTACGGAGCTAGATACCATTCATGAAATGATTAAATTGTTATAGAATGACAGCGTAGATAAGGAAACATGTCAGGGATTTCCCTTAATTTAGAACTTGTCCTTTAGGGCAGATTGTATGACGATGAATACACAGTTCAGTTAATATATATAGCAGGCTAAAGTTGCATGAAAATACTTTCGTTGATTTAAATGTTATACCAGCACATTGACACGATCGCTGATTTATTTATTCAATGGCTGTGTCTTTAACCTTGATGAAGCCATGGCTTTGGTATCTCTAATTATGATACAAAACTGGATCTAGTTTCATCAAAGCAGAATAGCAGGGCACCACAACTGCAATATATACAGAGTAGACGAAATATTTAATAAGTGGATTAAACTTATCCAAATGATGCAGTTGTGATTGAAATTCATGATATTAAAAAGAAAAGAAGAAACACAAAGGACTCAAACACAGCAAAACGCAGAAATGACAAAGACAAAATCAGACCGCAGATTATCAATTTGCGGTAAACGTGGCAAGCGACATCCTAAAGCTAGAGTCCAGCATACGAACTGCCACAAGACATAACATATTTATGGCATGCAAGAACGCATAAGCGAGGCGGCCGATAAAGCTTTTGCAGAAGCTATTACGATATCAAACACAGCAATCCATGATGACGAATGCCCTATCACTTTGATTTTGCATTATATTAATATGGACTGGCTTGCAAGTAATCATCATTAAAAGTCACACTCCCGAGACAATCGGCATTAACAATATTTAGATAAAACCTGCCAAGACCTCCCTTACAAGCTACGCTGTCATCAAACGCACTGTTATACTTTCATGGGCAAATACAAACTACACTGTATGAATCGTGAACTTGATTTTTACGTCAAGAAAACAACCCGAACCTCCATTATTGGAGTGAAAACATCTCCACATTGACATTTAATTCAAAAGGTTTGCATTGTCAACAATAATAACAACAACCCAGTTGTGAAAGTATTTCCCCGTATATTCAACAACTTTCTCATAATCGCTAATAGAAACCTTGGCTGATAAAAAAAGATAATTGTAATACGACAAATAGTAATCTCAACAGAGTTTGTCAAATCATCAGTAATTGTTGAAAAGCCCAAATCAATAAAATGGTGTTTCGTCTTCTTCCAAAGCATTTAAATCAAGGTATTAAACAAAAGCAATGACCACCAATTAGAATTGAAGATATAGCCGCGAGGATGGCAGGAGCTAACATTGTTTCTAAATTAGACACCAATTATGGCTACTGGTTAACACCCCTGGATGAAGGCAGCCAGTTATTAACGACATTTAATTCCCGGTTTGATGTATATTGCTACCTGATAATGCATAAAGTAATGTTTCCGATCCGTCCAGTACGATTGTAAGAATCATTTCAACGACTAAGGATTTAAGGCTGGTCATATTCCTTGACATTGAGCATCAAATACATCGGTATACATGCCTCCGTCAACACACCGTCATTATTCCCTTTCTTGCACTATAAACATTAGCCATCACATGCTATAACTCTCTAATTAAATGCATGCAGCTTGAAAGTTCCAATCTCAGGACTACATTATCTACTTCTCCAATGTGAGTAGTTAGCATCCGCCAGACTATAATTTTTAATATATTCCAAATTCTCCTTTGCAAGTGTCATCTAAACTGCAATATAGTGGAAGGTTGAGTTATTACTGTCTGGTTTAATGAAGTGGAAAATACTGGGATAATTGGGAGAAAGATTGAGACAGAAGTATATCGTCCATCAACTTTTTCGGAGTGTCAGTTAGAAGGCATGGTGTCATCTTGCTCTGTTGTAAAAAAACGGAGTGCATTTGCCTTTTTCGTAACAGTACGTACATATTAGTTTCCTTTACTGTTTAGTAGACAAATACGATAACATCCTTTCTCTTGCAATTTATATAAAAATAAAAGTCCATGTGTTTTTCTTTAAAGTTTACATAAAATGGTCAAGAGATCAAGAAACATCGTTATAACTTAGTGACCGCGAGGTGTCGTCAACGCTTTTAGCCGATATATCTACTGTTGCTGGATATATAAAAGCACAACCAAGCCTCGTACTTACAAGCTTTACAAGCTTAATGGATGCCCACTTAAACAAAATACGCAAGATTTTAGCAATCATCTTATTTCGCAACCACTAATTTTAACCATTTCTCGAATCGTTATATATAAAAACAATTTCATTTTGACTCGCATAATGCTGTTTTAGTAACCTTTTCACTACGGTAAGGGACCAAGTTTAGATGTCATGCAAATAGTTGTCAAGACCTGATGTATGAACGTACATAAATCAGCTGTCTTTGAAACCCCGACATTTAATTTCAAGCAGACGAAGCGTTTTAAATACTATTTTCATAATGTATTTCTATATATTCTAAAAATGCAGAAACTGAGACAACGCCTTTCATTTAGTGTTAAGTAAAAAGTGAATTGAGTCATTGGTTTAATATTTGTCTTTATGATTTTTTCCCGGATTTAAAGAAATCTTTTCCATAGACTGCAACTGAGTATATCCACAGTAATAAATCATTGTTATTTCAATAACAATTTAAGAAAATGTTCGTCTGTGACCTACATGGAAAAGTTAATTTGTAAAGAAATAGAAGATAGCTGGAAACTTAGGAAATTAAATAATTTAATATAAAAGCGGGGTTCGCGAAAGTAAAACTCGTTTCCTTTCGAAAAGGAATTCTTAAAAGAATAAATAATCCTCAATTTCCCAATAAGACTGGACAAAAAGTATAGAAATGTAAATAAACAGAATATTTACACTGCAAAAAAACAAAACAAAACATATATGGTATTAAGAAAAAAATACTCCACAAAGTAATCATTTTATTCCAATATCTTTGAAATAAAAACTACTTTATTTTCATCTTCCTATCTGCTAACTTCCATGCCTCATATATACAAACTATATATGTCTACATAGATCATATAAGCCAACTCACTGCTTGCACACTCGGATCAGTTTGTTTATTAGGCAGCGGGCATATGCTGAATAGAGTTATGCGAATAATAATAATAATAATAATAATAATAGTTACGGTGTATAAAACGTATCATTATTTAGTCCAACACATAACCACCAGTTAACCACATCATACATATTCCGGTGAAATATGCTGCAGTTTTGTAACTTAGGGTTATAAAGTCATATACAAAGTTTGGAAAATCTAACATTATGACTTTGTTTTATTTGTTAGTTAAAGGTGATCATAACAGCAAGGCACAAGTTCCTTAACTCTGTCGTAGAACCTGGGCAAAACAACGATAGTGGATACGGTGAAATGCATTTGAGAGAAATAGAACTAAGAGAGCTGTCTGAAGAGGATGGACAAAAGCTGGCAATGAAGTCTGCCGCACCAGTGTGTAGGATTATAGGACCATGATAATGAACATTCGCAATATTTATTGGTCTTTTGCATTTTAAACTGAGTGTAATACCAGACAATATATGGTCTTTCCTGAAATCCATGTTAACTTTCTGGAACAAAATTAACGTGGAAGCAACAAGAAACCCGTTTTCTGTTTCTTGCATTTTATCAACCATATTGAAAGATACATAAGTAAATGTAAGTAAATGAATATTCTATTTTTCTAACATGGACCGTAAAATGAATGCTTGATGCAACAATTGATATGAGCTTTGTTTACATTTTTCTTGTGTCAACAATTTGGATACCAAAGCTTATTGCGAACGTTTACTTGATAATAATAAAGACAAACAAGATTTTAAAAATGGATTATTTTTCTCTGAATATAACTGTTCGAAAGATGTTTTATTATTAACGTTATTACGGTATTCTTTGCCTTATTTACAGAGGAAGTTAGAAGTGCAGGAATGCTCTCAAGTAGCCAAAGTTTGTGGAGGTTGTCCTTTGGCTATTTGTATAATGTCACGGTATATCAGAAGTCAACAGAAGTATCCTGTGATAGAAGTACTATCTTTGATTAAATGGAGACTTTCAGACATTGTCCCTTGTTGCATCGAAAACTCATTCGACGATCTGCCGCAAAAAACAAAGGAACAATTTATTCAATTATTCGTCTTCAACGTTTGTCCATTTAATGTGCAAAGTGCTGCAGCTATTTGGTTCGAGGACACTTCCCAACAAAGCATAGCCCAAGCTGAGATTGGGTTACTTCAATTCAAACACAGGCATATGGTGGAGTGTGGAAGGCCATGTGATCCGAATAACCAGGGTTTGCTGACAAATGGAGATATGGATACAGTTACATATTCACTTCATCCTGTTGTCTTCAGTTCTCTCGATACTTTATTGAGAAGAAGTAGGTTAGAGAATTCCCTGAATTTATCCAAAGCTAGATTTCTAGAACTGTACCTTAATAAATTGTTGTTGCTTGAAGAACGTCTCGAATGTGAAAGAAAGCAGGCCCTTCAGATTGTAGCTTCCGATAAGGTTCACTTTCAGAACATTTTTTTGTGGAACAGTACCTTAACATTCTCCACAGCTAGCAGTCTGAAGTTTATATGTTCACTGGGAATCAAGACAAGCAAGCTGTTGGCAACATTTGCCAAAATCGTTAACAAAGCGGAAGAAACGTTGATCATTTTCGAGAAACTGGCGAAAAACAGCAAAGAACTCAATAACACAGACGGATTTTTATTCTGGAGTGTTCAACAAGCAGAGGCATGTCTAGACTGTGACATGGAAGATAAGGCGGAAGAGATTCTGCAGCATCTTCCTATTGAAGGTCACGATTATGGTGAAGCAGAAAGGACAAATGATGTATACAAATTGTTTACAGCTGCAGAATTTCACTATGTACGGGGGATGCTGTTAAACAAAAATAAATATTACGGTGAGGCTCTCAGAGAGCTCGATAAATCCTTAGAACTTTATAAGACATGTAAACCTGAAGAGTCCTTTACAGTTTATCAAGCTGCTGCTATTAATGCCAGAGGCAACGTCTATTTCAAATTAGAGGATTACTCGAGTGCTCTTAAATGTCATCAAACAGCATACGATTTAATAGTCAGACGAGTTGGAGGCGGTTTTCATGAACATAAAACAATTTACTTGCACAATATTGGCAGTATACATCATGCAACTGCATTAAAGGACTGGAATAGAAACAAGGAGGAGGCAATTGTTCTTTTGGGAAAAGCGTTGGAAACGTATGATGAATGCATAAAACAGGACGTTATTCACAAACAAACAGCAGATCCCTATCATGCTGAGCGGCTTAGGATCCGATCTGATATTTATCTAAGGAAGCAACAGTTTGATAAAGCCATCGTTGACTGCAAAAAAGCACTTCAAATTCAGAAAGACTTATACGTAACAAAGCATCCCAGTATTACCATCAGTCGCTACCAACTTGCCAGGTGTTACATGAAGAGAGCGAAGAAATACAGGAAGGATGGGGATAAAGGTAGGGGATAAAGGTAAATCAGTTAGACCTACATTAAGCAGCAAATTTTCGAGGAGACAAAATAAAATTTATAGACGAGTATTCTTACAACGTTCAAATGCCTTCACTCTGATGTTCTTTATTGCTCGATTGCTCTCTCAACTAATCTCTTGAAGAAGTTTCAAAATAAAAACGTCATAAGTGTCCGTTCTTGTATCAGCACTTTAAGTTATTCGAGAAAATATCATCTCAATGGCATGAACATCTATTAAAGAGGAACAGAGGGATAACCCACGACATTCTGAGCTAATATTTATCAAAAGTACACCATATAATATCTCTTTCAGGTTCAGTACATTTTATCACGAACATATAATTAATCTGGACTAGCAATACTCATCAGATAGTCATTTCACAACAAATGATTATGCAGCCAAGAGATACAGCAATGGTTCATATCATTCATAGGTTACAAAACACTGTGAATACTATCTGAATATTTTTCTTTACTTTATATCGTTTTTATGAATTAAAAATAAACATATTTTTTATTGAAATGGATACCTATTTTTTTTTAGAAAAAGCCGACAAAGACCTTACGGATTGCTGGTTGACTTTTGTCCAGGTACAAGATGACATTAAGGAGGGCGGTTTATCACGTCGGGATCAGCAGTATCAAAATATACGTAATGATCACCTTAAACTGGTCAAACGATACGGATCTCGCCAGCAACACTGGAAACTTGAGAGATTTTATGATGTAAGTAAATTATCTAGCATGCTGTATAGTAAGCTATGAACCATAACTATGTGCATAAAATTTAGAAGGGCTTGATAAAAAACCAAATAAATGTAAGCAAAAAGGCCAAAAATCTCACAGTCTAAGTTTATGATGTTTTAACTGTAACGTAGCTAAGAAAAAGAAATGAAGAATTTCTTGGAAAGCATAAAATATATATTTTGCAAGATGGTAATCTTTTATGACAAGGGTCGGGCGCGATATATTTGTCCTTATTTTAGCACCATTCTTTTTATTGTACGTAATGGAATATTATTTTTAGGATACATGGTATTTCATTTTGAAGAAAGTTAGCTAGAAACATCAGCCGGATGAATCCCATTATTTGCAATTCAAATATATGCCCATTAGCAATAACACTGAACTTTGCAAAAAGAGCAAAGTTTGGAATAAATAACACGTATAACTGTATATATGTGCTTGCTTATGTTTGTGACAGAAATGGGGCATACCAAGGCATGCATTTGCCCTTCAAAAATATACTATGATAGGGCAATGTCACATGGCAGTTTGTATTTCAATGTTTTTTGATACTACCGTTGCCAGTAAACTAATCGGAAAGGACTTAGATTCAACTGGAACAATTAAAATAATGTTCAAATAAGACGCTAAAGGAACCGAAAAAAGTGCGAAATGAACCTAGGATAATGAAGGGGAAAACTTTCAAAAATTACGATGACTGCATCACACAGAGTATACTTTATAACCAAAAGAATCCACCATACAATAACAACAACCCCCAACAACAAAACAGTTTCTTCTGACAATTGTCATAATTATTTTGTTTGATCGAAACTTGTATCTACAGAAAAGACACCACCAGAACTACAATGTTACATATTTTCTTGCTCAAAAACACGATTTTTTATTTCCTTGAATGTAGCGCTTCAATGAGAAAGGGAGGCTTAATAAATCTAGATCATCTATCAGTGACAGCGAGAGTTCCGACATAATGTCGCCTTCAAGTGATGAAGATCCTAATGACAGGTATCGTAATATTGTGTCAGATATCTTAGATCTTTAAGAATTATTCAAGTTTGTTTTCCAAGACGATGGTTTGTTTCCCAAACTTATTGTCGTATGTCATATATTGTCCCACACGGACAATCCATTATTCCCTTAACAGGTCCCCTTAAATCTACACTTGTTTCCTGACAATGTTTCGGGAATATTCCCTTGTTCTCCAGATATAAACGTGAATTATCATCGTTTTCTAAAATCTCTTGGATGTTCCCATTGTTCAATTTGGAGTTGTTCAAGAAACAGGATGATGTCATTGTTTATTTTGGACTTGTCCTAGACACACGATGATATCATTGTTCAATTTTGGACTTGTCATAGACACAGGACGATCTGATTGTTCAATTAGGACTTGTCCTAGACACAGGATGATCTCATTGCTTAATTTGGACTTGTCCTAGAAACATGATTATATCATTGTTCAATTTGGACTTGTCCAAGACACAGAATGATCTCATTATTCAATTTGGACTTGTCCTAGACGCATGATGATCAGTGTAACTTCTTTTAAGAGACAGAATTGAGAGTTATATTAGTTATCCAATTTACCTCCAGTGCTGGTACATACGATAACGAAATCTTTTTCACTTTGTACAACGTATTATATCGACAAACACATCTAAAACTTAGATAAATGCTATTAGTTTCACAAAATTATGCCGGTTACTCATTAACTATTTTTAACATGCAAACAACAGAACTTTAAAGTCACAATGCTTTATCAAAGTAAACAACTTTGAAAATATAACAATCTAAACAATCTAACATTCGATATATGGTCCTATAACCTACTGTAAAGCAGCAAGATATAACAGAATAAGACATTCATGAAAGATATTAATCAAAATAGGCTTAAACAAACATGTTGGATATTGATTTCAATGTAACATATTTACAGGAGCAACTTTTTAGGTAATTACTGATAAGGTCTCATCAAAAGGCCAGCTTAAAAAACCGCCCGTAATGATGGAATTAAATTACACTAAAACAAAATATTAAAAACGTCATATACCAGCATATTCAGCATCAACTAGCAAGCACAGCTTAAGTGACTTGCAAACAAAGAACTTATGACAACCGGTACATCAACTACATTCATTGTCCGTATTTGGTGCTTTCAACCACAAGTTTGTCGTAAAAGAAAGACATTTGAGTGCTAAAAATAAAAACGGAAATCTCGAGCAAAAGACTGATACCCATCTCACTTTTGATCAGAGCAGTATTGTATATATATATTTGGGGTAAATATATAATTACTTAAAAGTAACTATTTTCACGAGAAACGGTTTTGACAATTCACTGGAGTGGCATACCAGATTTATCTCTTTCACTGCCTTGTTGATAACGTTATGACCATGAAATCGGAGCCTCTTTTAGACGTTTGAGTGGTAGGTATGGCAGCCTGACATGCAAATAAATTAAGATCAAATAACACAACGTGCATATACTTTAATCTTCAGTTTCTTACGTGATATTTTACCTTGAATTCGGACGGAGGATTATGTTACTGCTGATATTTTCTGTTCAAATATAAAGAAAACACATCAGAGATAAACAGTAAACTGCTGATATTATAGAGCACCATTTGATTTTCTTATACATTGTACTAGTCAATAGACTTGACCATATAATAATAAGAAAACTTGCCTGCTTAAAGATAAATAATGAATATAGCTCATCTCATGGTTAAAAATCTTAAGTAGTTTTACTAACTGGATAACATATATCTAGTGTTACCAGTCTATGTTCTTAAAATAAGTAACAGAAAGGAGTGACAGACAACAAGCTTTGTAAAATTTAACAAATCGTTTATTTCCTTAGAATGCAAAGTAAAAATTAGAAAAAAAAGAACTTACGGTATTGCGAATTAAATCTCAACATAATCCAAGAATTAGACATAAGTCTTAATAATATAAAATCCAAAATAAAACTCAGTACAAGTCCCAAAGAGATCCAAAAATGAAGCATATGGAGAGCTGGTGTGTCAAGAGTCTTTTGTGAATCACAGTAATATAATTCCAGGTTTAAATATATTACAAATTACAGTCAATATCTTTATTCAAGAATTTTGTCAGAGCACGTTTTTATTTCCAGAGAAAATAATCACTTGAATTCAATAATTTGAAGAAAATAAAATTCAACCCAAACTGGTCACAACATTATACAACTTGAAGGTTCTAGATGTTAAAGTATGAAAGATAAAGTCCTCACAGTTACAAGATTATATAGTTCTCTACTTGACCTCACGTCACAATTAGTATTTTCTAAAACAAAACATTACCTAATGGAAAATAACCTTCTAGAATTATCTAATGAGCCTTGTATACATACAACACAATAACCTGCAAAATTCACTTAGAAAATTCCAAAAAACGCGACCTAAATAAATGTATTTACTCCTTTTTGTTTACCTGAATAACAATTCTGATATTAAGCTAATAAACATAGAGAATAATTTAGCTATGTACTAAAATATTAAAATAAAAGTCAATCAGGTCAAGCAGAAATGAACTAAATTTTGGACAAGTTCTATTCCTACATACAATGTTACATTACAATAGAATGTAATGAAACAGTTTTAAAAACCAACGCAACAAACAAACAATTAAATTGAATATACATAACACTAATATTCTCTCGTTTCCAGCAAATATCCTCTCTAAACATGCAGTAGGAGAAAGTAACAAGAATTAATTCTATGCATTAAGTAACAAGAATTAATTGTATGCATCGTAGTCTAGATTCTTTTGCAGACGCTAAGAACAAGCATGTATCGCACTGGGATTTTAGTGCTTATATGCACGATGTCACCTGATTTGAATCAGCCATGCTTGCTAAATTTAGAGTTTGCTTGTTTTATAATAACGTTTAGCGTACAACTGGGTCGGCAGGATAGCGGAATCGGTTGGTCATCCTATGCCGGAAGCAGCCAAGATGGCATACAAAGCATCTCTAACCTTGATGCAATATCCATGGATAGAAACTTTTCAATTGATGAGGAAGTCTTCATGGATGATGATAACATAGGTTCTGGAATTCAGTCTCCACCTGAAGGTATGTATAAGACCGATTTTGGAGGAATGTAGTACGAAGGTCAGTTGTTTAGAATTCGACCTCAATGATAGTTTGAAAGTTTTATTTTAGGGACCACAAAAGGTTGTTGTTGTTATTCCCTGTCACTGATAAATATACTATGAGTAACTCACAATTTATTAAATTAGGTAAACGTCTTATTCTGCTTGTTTTGAGTTAATGTCGGTAATCTTCGTGTTTTCACAAAACACAATATGAATTCCACCCAATATTGCCACATGTCTGCCAGTAATGATGTCCGATCCTCACTGATTGAGCGCAAACCTTGCTCCAACACAAATTCTCACACACATATCACCACTAGTTTATCAACGTTGTATATGATGCAACATATTGGGAATGATTTCTTATAATTCATGTATACATTGAATCCGTTTATGCCACTATCAGCTTTATCTGACGTTTCTAATGCCCATTATTTGTGTCAGACAAGTAAAACTTGACGGTATATAACCCTAACCCTACCCACATTAGAAATCAAAGGGATTGGAAATGCATGTGTTTACTCTTGAGCATATGTGAAATATTTAGTTTCACAGACACACGAACGCACACAAACCCGCTGAGGATGCAGTGAATATCTAAATCCTTCTGTACCATCTACTTATTTAACTGCAATATGATAATGAAAACGAATGAAGATTGAAGTGAAGTTATATTGAGAAATGACGGAGGAATGGATGGGCATGTTTCATAACAAGTGTGGATATACCAAAAAATGTATTTCGTGACCATTACCAGAATAACATAAAAGTCAGTGAAGTGACTTTTGGTTAAACGTAATATGCAATAAACATGTAAAATATGTGGTTATCTGAAAACAGCATCTAAGGGCAACATTTTGCCGAAATAGGGTCCCCACGGACGGATAAACAGATAATTTGCATTATTTCAAATGAATATATAATCCTTACCTTACAACTACAACAATCACAACAGAAACAACAGCAACAAAAAACAGCAATAATAATGTTGTTGTTGTAGGGTTTAGCGCCATTTTTCAGCACACGATAGGCTATACATGGCGGCCAGTATTAATGGTGGAGGAAGAACCCTGGAAAACCCCGGAAAGAACCACCGACACACGAGAAACTACTAGCAAGCTTTCTCACATACCAACATTAGCCGAATATGAGACTCGAACCCACGCAGACAGAGGTGAGATGGCAGTGATCCGTAACAGAGAGCGCTTTAGACCACTCTGCCACTTGGGGCCCCAAATACCGTGCCCTTAATATGACTATTCGTCAAAACAAACAAGTACAATACGTTTACACGTAAAACGCACATCAATAATTATAAAAATTTATGTATATTGTTCTCCTCTCATTTCACTTTGTTTTCATTAAAAAGAAAAAATTCTGAATGTTGTAATTCGGCCATAGTAGTGAGTTTTGTTCACCTCAACCTACATTTAAAAATCTTTTTATCCTTATAAATGGAAGCATTCATGCCAAACATTCTTTTTGGTAAAATCCACACTTTCTGTTACCAAAGAAATTAAAACTTCTTTGCTTGTTAGCATTCTGAAAATCATGCCCATTTCCTGGATTAAAAATGATCCTTATATCTCCTTAATCTTTATCAAAGGTTCCACATATAATTCAAAGTTTGCTTTCTCTTTGGTATGTAAGTGGCGTCATTTGTTGTATGTATTTGATGGGAATCGTATTAAGTGACCTTGAATATATTAATGCCAAATGGGTTTTTGGGGTCGTCCTACTGTAAGTTGTTTTCTCTCGTTTATTCAATCTTATGATTGCAAGAAAAACTTCTTGATTGTACATCGTGACTCATAACTACCTTATACCAAGCAATGAATAAAACCACAAACTTGCCAGTTATACGGTATTTAAAAAATATTTCCTTATTACTAATTTTCATAGAGAAGTAGATAGAGCAAACAGCATTGCACACTTAGATAGCTTGCCATTGTCTCATCCCTTCCACGCTCTCCCAATTGATTCAGATAAGTTGGACACCAAAAAAGGTTAATTCTGAAAATATAACCATTTTCATGCAACAGTGTAACCATCCACTCCGCCTAGTTGATTATTTAGTGAAATAATTCATTTTATGTCTAAGAAAGCATATATGTGCTTTTAAAAGATTAGCCACCCCATTTTAAGTAACCTATTTACTTGCTCCGTGGATGTTCCTTGCAGTCCTCGCCACCAACAAAGCGAAAGATATGTCTCACCATGCTTACTGAGACTGGCGTATGCTGATGGTGGTTAGTTGCATAGCAGTTAATTCGGGTACAAGCTTCCTTCTGATTGGACAACCGACTGAAAAAATTACTGTCAGCTAATGTATGAATAATTTAACTCCAGCAACAAGAACAGTATAGCTTTCCCACAAAATTAACTGGACAGCTTTGTTTGGTTGTCAATCATGTCAGTAACTTGTTTTCCATTTGACATTTAAGTAAATATCACTAATTTGAAATTAACTGATCTTCGTAGGTGGTACGTACCTACTCCATTCCTTTCCCAAGCTTTATTTGTATGAGCTTCAGCACGTGTGGGGGAATACAAAATCTCCAACTCAAAAAATTCTCGAAACTCCATTTCTCTTTTCCGAGTCAGTAGACATATGATATGAGCTGGATGATCTAAAAGAACTTTTCAGAGTATATGTATCTTGCACAGTTAAAAAGATAGAGACGTGGTGATAGAATCACAGTACATAACATCAAGCCTTGAATAGTTTGGAAACCTATATTTTTTGACATTTCAAATACCGGGATTTTACAAATTTCCCTGAACACCACCGGACACGGTGTTTTTGAGTGTTTACACATAATTATTGAACAATTCCGACTCATAGTTCTCATGACCTGTGTGTGTGAGTTAGTGATACAAATCTAGTGATACAAACACACACACACTGTCAGACACAAAGAATGTTCATGTATGCTAACGCTCATTTACAAAAATAGGTTGTTACTCAAGCTGGAAATTATAAGGCAAAAAATACAGAACTCACTAGTATACACAAATTTTGGTTCTATTATTCTACAAGCTGTTGAAGTTAAAATATGAGTCCACTTTTTCTCAACCATTTATTTTTATCATACAACTGTTGTAAGCATTGTTCTATTTTTTGCAGTATAAACCATTATTATTAAAATTTGGAATTTATGGAGCACAGCGAGTCTTATATATTAGATAATTTGTAATAAAAATAAAAGCAATAATTAATTAGATCACTAAATTTGTCATTTCCAGAGAAAAACATCTCTTCCGGAAATCTTCATATTTTATGTAAAATCTTGAATGTATGTTTTCACAAGTGGATTTGTTATAATAATTATACACAAGAATTTAAACTTAAAAGTAGTTAACTTTGTATCATTGGTGCAATTTGTTGCTAAAATGAGACAGTTCGTTCAGATTGTATCACGTATCTGGCACCCTTATTGCCCTGACCATGTCTTATGTTTTCCATGAGACTTATTTGTTATATTTGTTACATAATATGTTTACTTGTCACATTCAATAGTTTCTGAATTTAAATTCCTAAGGGTTCCCCTTGTCAATATAGATTTTATTTGTCTTTTCCAGTGACCAGACATTTTTGAAATAATTGAGAAATATTCAATGAAAATCTTAGTGTGAGCATTTGATGTAATGCATTAATTAAAATTTAGTAATGATTGTTGATTATCAAAAAGACATGAATATTATTAATATGAAATGACATGTAAAATATATAGCTGAAATTTTTAATAATGTATTTAATAATGTATATTAATTTAGCCTCCTTTAAGTGTAATATCTGTATGCATCCAGATTTTCCTATAACTTGTTTTACATCCCTATTCTGTTAAAGGTATTTTTCATTTGCAATAATGCTTTTAATCCATGTGATTTTCGTGTATTGAATAAAAGAGTAACATTAACTATAAATAGACCACCATCTTTATACGAGGCAATAAGTATGGCCATCATAACCCTTTCCGTTTTAATGGTGAAAAAATGTGAAAAATAATTTATTGAATTCATTGTCTATATATAGTGGAAAAGTAAGCAATGTCGAAAACAAATGGATACATTATGGCAAAATCAAGCAAAATCAAGCATTTCATCAAAGTTAATTTTCGATAATTGGCCGATTTCTCCTCCCCAAACAATCCATCAGTTCTTTTTAATTTCGTTTAATTTCTTTAGCATGTCATCTATATATTAAAGAGAACTCTATCACTAAATGTTTATGAAAAGGAAGGACTTCAATGTCCGGTCATACTCTTATTCTGACTATGTGTTTCTTTCAATCCAAATGGGTTTTTATTTTAATACATTATACTGTAAGGATGAGACTGATGCTAAATGTCTAAGTTTAGATGGTAGATAGCCAACAAATTACGAAAAGGCATCATCCGCGAACTGAACCAGTTTAAATTCTCTGTAATTGATAAAGATATCGGTAAAATGTATGTTAATTTTGAGAATAATGAAGAGAAGTTCTAGTCCAATAGTAAATATTTATTGGGCTTATTGGTCTCCTCGACGCCATCATCTGTCTAACTGAAGAAACTCTTAGAACTGACCATTGTGAATCACATCGTTTCTGGACTTTTTCCAAAAATACTCAGAACCGGTGACAAAATGAATCACCAAATTGAAAACATTTTAGAGCATTTTTGCAAAATTTCCCATTCGAAATAGTCAACTGCATTTACAAAATCAATTAACAACAGCAGACCGGACTGATCTGTTTCTACGAAGTCTTTTCACCAGTCAATCACCATTGCATAAACGTTTCTGGTCATCACTTATAAATGAAGGAAGTACCTTCGTAACCTTGCTTGGGGCTTTGAGCTGTCTTTCCTTGTCTCTACAAACTTGAATTGAGTTTGGGTGACTAGATTACATTATTACCCACGGTGCTAATATTTGAGTTCCAATTAGTTTAGTTCTTTGCTCATCAAAAGCAAGTGGATTAGGCTACTAATAAGTTGATTGTAAGAATGTCTACAGCAAGGTACTGACATGCAATAGAGGGCGTCTCCATTAGTCAGATTAGGTCCTTACGTATCATATAAATAATACCAAGAACATTTCCATATAATGTTAAAATCAGGTTTTCCTTCTGATTTCCTTTTTGCAAAGAAGTTTTGAGAATATGTATTCAAAGAGGAAACATTCAAACATAGCACTGAAACGCATTGTACAAACACCAACACTTGAGCGAGATTGAAAAATAGCTTTTGGCTCTGATGACCATCTCAATCATCCGAACTAATGACTATACAATATTATTAACGAATTAAACATGACATTAATGAAAGGATAGATGGAATCTGATGGAATCTGAGGATGTCACGAACCATATAGAGACTTACTAATCAAATAAGGAACAAAAATATCCTTTTTCTCTTGCTTTGTTCAAGAATCCTTCACCTCAGATCATAATGTCAGATAAGCTCTAGCAACTCATCCTTTTCGGATGACGCTAACCCCTCCTGGGTAGGATCTAATGCAAAGTTCTGTACTATAGATGCTTTGCTGAAAACTTGTTGGTTTCACTAAAGATTTTTAAAATATGTGAAATTAAAATATTAGAATCTAAAAAAATTCTAATCCAAAGTGAAATTAAATTACAAAAGTATTTGCAATTTATCTGAATTATTGTAATGAAATTCTTATCACGGGAAAAGCCCCTAAATTTCTTATTACGACTCTATGGGCTTAAACTATGTAAATGGAAAGAGTGAAAACCAAGAAATCTTGTCAAATTCATCAAATAATGTATTGCGTTAGAATACAAGGTGAAAACATTAAAAATAACTTATAGTATAGTGAATGAAATCCTAAACCGTAATAAAAGCTCTATCAGAAGTCCAAACGTATTGAGTATTCCATATGAGTTCCCGAGGTGTTCCGTATGAAGTCCAATAAATTGTGCTGATGTGCCAATAATTAAATTGCAGACAGTCTTGATGTATCCCAAAGATATAATCCAAAACGTATTTTAATGACAAAACAGTTACTTAGTCCAAAGGTCCTCAGTATCTTGTAATTCCAATAAATAGTTGTAATAAATAAATTAATATTGCAACTCTCAACTGAACAGAACTTAACAAATCCCTTTAGACAGGTGTTTAAGATAGGAATAACTAATTCTCAGGTAAACATCACTTATATAAGAATTACGACGCAGTTTCAGAACCAGAATGAGGGTCGAATAATCATTTCTAGACCATTCGAAATGTCAACAAAGTCAGGTCCTTTAGCAGCTAACCAATAAGAAATCAAATCATTTTGTTTTCCGTATTAAAAAAAAACGTGATCTGAACTCAGATTTCATCCTATTCGACAACAAAATCTCTTCTATAAGCTTTCAAGGTCAAAATGCTTCAAAACATGTTTACGTAAACGAAATTACCTCATCCTAAAGTACAAACCCACAATTTACACATGTCTATTTAATATAATGCCTACTAAATGACCCTGGCAATCTACAATAACGAATAAATAATTAAACTAATTTTAATAAAATACATAACAATCCAAAGTTTACACATATTTGTTAGAATGAGTGTATACTATCCATAGCTGTTGGAATGAGTGCAGCACACACATTAACTTTGCTACACCAGGCAAAATGCAGATCATAAAAATCCGTGCACCTATTGCAAGCTAACATTTTTTATGCAAAGATGTGTAGAAAAAACAAACGGGAGTGGAGGTAGTGTTAATATTTTATTCAGTCAATTTGTATTCGGATCTGGGGAATTTTCAACTGATAAATACTGTACAGTGCAAAGTAGAGGAAATGATAATAGGTGATATTCCCCATCCCTCAGCAGACATTTAGAAATTCCATTTTTGATTTTTCTAAGGACTTCATATAATAGCAATATTTTGCATCATTCCAGGAAAGCATTTTCTTATCAACCATCACGTTTCATTTCATCTCTATTGTGTCAACAGGTAGTTGGCTAACACATCAGCTAGGTTTTTTTTTACTTTGCCTATGCGTGGTCTTCAGGTCCTGGATTCTTTCTGGCATTATTGGGTCAGAAATGAATTTGATTGGAAACGTTTTGCATCTTTTTAAATCTTCTTTATTAATCATGATACAAAGTCTTTATTGATTTCTAACTTATTTATTTATTATTGTACGAAGTACATTTAAATATGTCTTGTGCACAAAGGTAGCATTGCAATGAATGGAAATCATTCGGAACTCCACTGTAATTCATTCGGCGCACTTTACACTTTTGGATTTGTGTTATAACTTTAAGCAGCTATATTCAAAAGTCCTAACTCTGAGTTAATACGTTAAGAAAATAATCAGACTTGACGCATTAAATGGAATTGGACCTCATGTGCGCTTCTGAAAATATGATTGGATGTCTTACAAAGGAATATACATACACACACTTTATACTTTACTCAAGATTTGTTACATTAATGTGTTTTTTATATATGGGGTAGTCCTAAAAGTGAATAGAACTTATGTTAGTGATTCCATGATTCGATTCTTTCAGTGAAAGTGACCCTAATATATTCTTTAAGACACTGATACCATAACTAAACGATGCCTCGTTTGTCTTCGTTACTTCTCTATTTGTTTCAGCTAGAGGTTTACTTTTGGTATGCAAATAATTTGGATATTACCAACGCTTACAGGGATTTTCCTTCATGATCTTATAATACTCCAAATGTTACAGCATTAAAATTGTATATTGACTTACAGTTTTACACTTTTTCCCCAGTTGCAACAATAAAAGAAAGGGGAATGAAACGGATGCTGTCGGATTCAGACGACTGAGAAGAGGATGAGATGGGAGCCAGTGTCAGCTAGTGCTGCAAACTACTAATAAATGTAGCTTTTACAAGAAAAGTGTATTTATTAGTCGTTTCAACGTGTATTCAGTAGTATTTTAAAATTGTATTCATTAGTATATAAATCGTCATCTTCATTAGCCAAGATTCCGATGTGATAAGCCTATCTACACCTTGGCGTATCGAGTAAATATTTCTGTGAATGTAATTGGATGCGGCGGCAAACCACCACATCCAATCAATATTAATTAGTTCAAATCTGAACAGTGTTTCTACATGATCGAGGCAAGGGGAGCATACAACTTGAATGGACCGATAAAAAAGGAATTTCCCATGTCGGTCCGTGTTGGCACAAATACCTTTTACTCAAATAGACATTTAATGGCTTCCCTCTGTTACATAGTCATACTTTCGATATTAAACTTACAAAGTATCCTTTATAGGTCACTATGCCTCCACCTTTTTCGGCCGATGTACTGTGCACCACGATATTAATTAGTTGGTATTATATATTAGGGAAGGCGACTCATGAAATCCCATAGATGTCGCAAGGAAAAAACACCAATTAATCCGTTAGTTCCGCCAAGGTGTAGATAGGATTATCGTATCGGAACATTGGCTAGCGAATATGTTAAAATCGTATTCACTGTTCTTGTCGAAGTGTTTTACTAGTCTTTTCATAGTGTTGTATTAGTGTTTTCGAAGTGAAATAATACTATCTTCGAAGCGGTTACGATTACTTTGAATACTTTTCAGAGTTTAAGCATTATCGATTCAAGTTTATGTAGCAAATCGAAATACGAAAGTGAAAGCCAGTCAAAGACACAAATATGCAATGTTTATTTAGGGTTAACTCAATGCTAGCACTACCCAATATACTGGCCGCCCAACATAGCCTATCATATACTGAAAATT
Source organism: Sinohyriopsis cumingii (assembly GCA_028554795.2). Lineage (NCBI taxonomy): Eukaryota > Metazoa > Mollusca > Bivalvia > Unionida > Unionidae > Sinohyriopsis > Sinohyriopsis cumingii. The sequence continues at coordinate 25,874,440 of CM068835.1, read as the reverse complement.
GGCTTTAAATTCATAAGACCAAATACTTCATACTTATCGTTCTCATTTACTTTCAATGTCATGATAAGCTTATTATTCTGCTTTCTCCTTCAAATACGTTACCAAATTATATAAATATCGGAGAATAAGTAACATGAGGAGGGATGCTTAGCATCCAACCTATCCCTATGGTATCCTTCAGGGGACGAGTGGTTGGATTCCGTATATGAAGGATAACCCATTCCCCTAATAACACAAGCAACAAAGCCTGGGAATCCTTGATCTAGAACACATATAGTTGTGGAGATGAATAAAAGCTTCTCACCTTTATAAAATTATATAATTGCCCGCTATGATCAATTCCCCATTCACTCCATGTTAAATTTCCCCATGTTACATTCCCCTTGACGCCAGGGTACAACCCCCTATTTTAACATAGAAGTTTTCTTGACGCTATAGTATCCCATTTTAAAACTTGCGAGCATCCGCGTTAGGGTTTCGCTCAGCTAAAAGCTGGCGACACCTATATAAACATGCTATGGCATATTATAAACAGAAAAGTCGGTCGTAGATAACGGTGTTACATTACAAAATATCCGTGCGATCTGGAGCCTAATTGGTTTTAGCGGTGTATGCATGCATCTTAAGGGCTGACCATTTCATTGTGTTAAAAGGGATTTTATTTCAAGTCAGTATATTTTGTTCCTCTTGTACCTTAAGATAATTGTTTTTCAGCGGTTACAATGGATATAATGGGAGCGTCTTTTGTTGGTTGTAAGAATTGTATGAATATTGCTTACAAGCCGTTTGAAAGCCAGATGTTATATTCAAATTATAATTGTGAAACCTGTATGTGCCAAAGATCTATTTATGCTTGTGAGCGCAAAAATATGTAATTTAAATGTAACTTGCTTTGGTAGGCATATAGTTTATGTTTCAATGTGTGATCGTACTCTGTGTGTGTGTGTGTGTGTGTGTTTAATAAAATGAAGGTTAATAGTTGAACAACATTACGAGTTAAGATGCATAAATCCCACATTGTAGATTCTGATTCTATCTGATTATCTACCTGTATGCATGCATGTATGTATGTCTTAGGGTGATTTCTTATTTTGTCAAACGTCTAGGCACGGCCCTTTTATACCTGGTACACATGTAACAAAGTATATAGCTAATGAGAAAATATGTGACAATCTTGAGGTTTAAAAAGAGTGCTATGTTTATGTTCGTGGGTTCAACGCCATTTTTAAACACATCATAGGCAATTCATTCTGACCATTATACCTGGTGGAGGAAGAATCCAGGAAATATATCAGAAAGAACCACTGTTCCACGAGATGCTATTGACAAGCTTTCTCGCATATCCAGGTGAGATGTTAGTGATACGTAAAGGCAAGAGCATTAGGCAAGTCGGCCACACTGTGCCTCCTAGAATGTTTGGATATAAATCGTAGAAAACAGCGAATTAATAATAAATATATCTCCTTTGTGTCAAAAGAACTGTGTGTTATATAATGCCTCCTAAATATTAGCAGACACATAAATTTTGTTACGCATTTTCGTTCATTGCATAATAAAGAAATAGTAAATATCCTGCGAAATGAGCAACTAGAAATGAAACATTTCAATAGATTCTTGCCATCATAAGCAAAGTGTTTGATTACACTTGCTGCTCCTGTTTGTCTCATATCGCGGCATATTTAGATTTGCTATGATTGTTTGATAATGTGTCCAGCAACTGTGATGTTTTTATTTTATGCCATTTTACCTGTCAAATTGTTCATATAGATGATTTAAAATGTCTTTATCTCGGTGAAAAATACTGTAAACTATATATATATATATATATATATATATATATATATATATATATATATATATTTCATTGATGACCTCTAAGTTTTTTCGATGGGTTTAGTCAGTAATGTACTTATTTTCTATACTGACAACTCATTGAACACTGTATACACTTCAATGATATTAATTGTTTTGGATTTTAATATGTCTTGCTTTGAACGTGTTTCTTTTTATATGTACTGCACTGAAATACAAGATCAACTATTAAGTTGTAATTATTTTATTCAGGCTCATAGTAAAGTTTGTCCCATATCTGACTATATGTCATGAAAGTTCACATTTTTTTAGTACCTTGCCGCTTCTATAAATGCTAAAAACTGTTCAGAAATAAATACAAGTATTTTCGTCTTGATCCAAATTTATACTTTCTTATCGCTTGCTAAGTCCGTGTCTCTTTGTAATACATTTATTCATAAATTGGTAAATCAATATTTAGAAACAAAATAATTTTGATGCTGTACTAAAAGAGAAAATATATGACTTAATATTGCAGTTTATAAAGATATAAAAACTGTCCCCATGTTTTCTGTTCTTTTAACATTTTTGTATTCTTTTTTTTTTTTTACATTACTTATTACCAAACAGGTTCATATGCGGCTGGAGTCAAACAAGTCTTTATTGTTTGTTAAGACCTGAAATCAAGCATATACTACTAGCACTGTTACCACCATCACCACCATCACCACCACTACTACTACTAGTTATAACAAGAATAATAAGAATACGAAGAAAGTGGAAATAAAGTAATCACTGTCAAATGCGCTCTAAAACGTTATATTGTAACAACACTGGACTCTTATACAACACGGAGTCATAAAAAGAACTCCAGCCGACCAAAATGAATATGATATCCTAGCAAAATTCTTTGCCCTATTGTGAATAAATATTATTTTTATAAACAGTCTTCGTCTCATCAAAGATCCATACCCACACTCGGTCGATCCTAGTCACACACACACACACACACACACACAGGGAAAGAGTGACGTGCGCCCATGCCAGGTAAGGTATGTTATTTTTATAGATAAATTTATAATGCGTATGTCAACTGATCAGCATGGAAGATTCTCAGAGGTTTTAATATCAGGGTAACTGATAAAACTGAACATTATGAAGAACGACAAGTTTCTACCTGACGGTTTACCCACACAGTTCTGAAAATCAAACAATGCAATACATCTGTTTTTACTAACATAGGCTTTCCAGTAACTTAAAGAAATAAACCTTTTATCCATTGTCTCGCACGATAAATTATATTTACATATCGGAATATTTCCAACAGCTTATGGACAATAATGCCCCATTTCTGAACAGAGCGAACATCAAAAGAGTAGATTGTATAATGTCCTCTTTTTTTTAACTCTTTGTACCTGATGATATCTAGCTGAAAATGATTGCTAGCCTAGATATCAATTTGTCTTATTGAAAATTATATTTCGGCCGAACGGTTTTATATCATGCAGAATAACCTTTGGTACATTCTCAAACATTTTAGGCGGTTATCAGGTAAATGTATACGCTTTGTGTTTTTTTGTGCAATCGCCTCAAGTTCAACACGAGTTTGCGTTTTATAAAATGTATTAATGTATAGCAAATCAGGGAAAATGGATGGGGAGAACATGTAATGAGCCCGTAGGTTTACTTTGGATGGTACTTGGGGGACAAGGGATAATCCTATGTTAACATTGTCCATAGGTTTAATATGGGAATGGTATCATGTTGACAAATGTTATGGGGACAAGTTTAAAGGCACAAAGTGTTTAAGATCTATTGGAACAAATGGGAATGGAAATGTTAAAGGTTTCTGAAACAATCCAACACACCACATATGCTGTCCAGCAACCGCATTTTATTTATAATCCAATCCACTACATATACATCCAAGCAAACGCGCTTTGATTGCAGTCCAATACACAAGATATACTACTCAGCCACCGCTTTTTATTGCAATCCAGATACATTAATCTACTATCTGGTAACGTGATTCGATTATAATCCAACATGCGGCATCTACTGTACTACTGTATATCTGTATGTATGCAACTTGTACTTAAATACTCAAATGCATACTAGCACATAAAGGGGATAGGATGCAGAAGAATTGGGGAAGAAGATTCCCTCAGACAAACATCCTGTTCTAACACACATGGGTAGGAAGTGTTTATAAATAAACTACTATACCTTCTCACTCATACAAAATGTACACGGTTGGAAGAAATTATTTTCATTGCGACAAAGCTATATGTTTTGAAGCATCCAATCCTGTAGTCATCACCCGTTTTCAGATGTTTGCCACCGTACAAAAAGCTGATTTTAACGTATCTTCTAAACCATGTCCTTGTGACACTTGGTACGTATTTCTTACAATTCACTTAGATAATCTTTTCCGAAAATTTAGTTTCAATTGACGTTTCCTTTGAGAATAGAATGTATTGTCCAAGATCTTCTTTTATACCAATGTTGACATCGTCAATATAAGCTTTGGTACCATGACAATATAGACAATTTACAAAATTCACGTTTGAAATGATACATATTTCACTTTTACCAGAAGCAGAGCTGGCAGATCCACTGTGACGGAAATGACTAGCAGTAACGTATAGGCTATTTCCCATCACAATGTACTCGACCAAATAGGAGTGCACATACAATATATCCATTCCTGCGTTCAATTCAAGATAGTAGCGTGAATATGTTTCACAGCAGAGAGAGCAGCGCATCCACCAAGAATAGAAACAAACTGGGACAAAATGTAGTGAATATTATTCTGCTTTTATAAATGTACATTTTAAGACGATGAGCAATTTTTTTTATACTCGTTGACCAGCACACGTTGTAGAATTTTCTCTGGGGTTTTGCCATAATGGTGGTTGAAAACGGTGTGACTAGTTACGATCAGTAGTTAAGTATTAAAGTTATAGCCTACATGAATTCTCATATTTGGGCAGTCAACTGAGGATTAGCTTGTGTTTGTGTCTTGGATCCGTAATATATAAATTGCTGGTCCAGGATTAGTTTTGACCAATTGTTGTTGGGGAGAAGGTTTATGCTGAAATCCGTTACATATGTTAGGTTTATCTTCAATTTAAATCTTTCCATGTATCTGATTAAGTTGATAAATTGAAGGGGAAAGAATAGTCAAGATGGTCTGAGCCAGGAAATCCTTATAGCACAAAACCTAGTGTGGAGAGAATCTGAAGCATCCATTTTAAAGCTACAGGTCTTGCAGAGTCTGAGCAACTTTAGCTATGGTATGCATATGAAAGACATTTTAAACGAATCCCCCATCTACCGGCCAGATCACAACTTGATTAGTATTGTTGTTGCTTTTGTAATGACTGCACTGCTACAACCAGTGGCCCATGTACCCCGAGATTATGTACACTCAGAATCCATTTTCTAAAAATTAGTTTGAAGTTGTATTTATGTAAATGTGTCCTATATTTATTATTATTTCGACTATTAAGGTGCAGTGGCAACTGTCAAAATTGTTCAGTCTACTTTCTTGATCTAATCTACCTTTGTTGTTAAGTTCTATAGATCGGCTTAACGCAAATTTAACAGAGTAATACGTTAGAAGATACATCATATGTAACACACTCACACACACACACACACACACACACACACACACATTGTAGTTTGATTAAATAATTGCTTTGGCAAAATACGTCACACATTCTATATTATTTGCAGGTCAGTATCCTGGAAAATGCTGTATATTTGGTGAAGCAGTTTTACATTTATCACAAATGTTAAGAGCCATTCAGTGCAATTTGTGGTAGTTAGAACCATACATTGCAATGTGTGGTAGTAAGAGTTATACAATTCAATTTGTGGTAGTAAGAGCCATATAATCCAATTTGTGGTAGTAAGAGCCATACAATGCAATTTCTGGTAGTTGTTATAGGGTTTAACGCCATTTTTCAGCACAAGATAGGCTATAAATGGCGGCCCGTATTAATGGAGGAGGAAGAACCCGTGAAAACCCCGGGAAAGAACCACTGACCCACGAGAAGCTACCGGCAAGCTTTCTCACATATCCACATTGGCCGAGCCCGAGACTCGAACCCACGCAGACAGAGGTAAGATGGCAGTGATCCGTTACGGAGAGCGCCTTAGACCACTCGGCTACTCGGGGCCCTTTGTGGTAGTAAGAGCCATACATTGCATTGTGTGGTAGTAAGAGCCATACAATGCAATGTGTGGTAGTAAGGGCTATACAATGCAATGTGTGCTAGTAAGATCCATAGCCATACAATGCAATGTGTGGTAGTCAAGAGCTATACAATGCAATTTGTGGTAGTAAGAGCTATACAATGCAGTTTGTGGTAGTAAGAGCTATACAATGCAATGTGTGGTAGCAAGAACCATATTTTGCAATGTGTGGTAGTAAGAGCCATTCAATGCAATTTGTGGTAGTAAGAGCCATAGCCATACAATACAATGTGTGGTAGTAAGAGCCATTCGATGCAGTTTGTGGTAGTAAAAGCTATTCAGTGCAATGTGTGGTAGAGTCATTCAATGCAGTGTGTGGTAGTAAGAGCTATACAATGCAATGTGTGGTAGTAAGAGCCATTCAATGTAATTTGTGTTAGTAAGAGCTATACAGTGCAATGTGTGGTAGTAAGAGCCATACAATGCAATCTGTGGTAGTAAGAGCCATACAATCCAATTTGTGGTAGTAAGAGCCATTCAGTGCAATTTGTGGTAGTTAGAGCCATTCAGTGCAATGTGTGGTAGTAAGAGCCATACAGTGCAATGTGTGGTAGTAAGAGCCATTCAGTGCAATTTGTGGTAGTTAGAGCCATTCAATGCAATGTGTGGTAGTAAGAGCCATACAGTGCAATGTGTGGTAGTAAGAGCCATTCAATGCAATTTGTAGTAGTTAGAGCCATTCAATGCAATTTGTGGTAGTAAGAGCCATACATTGCTATGTGTGGTAGTAAGAGCTATACAATGCAATGTGTGGTAGTAAGAGCCATTCAATGCAATGTGTGGTAGTAACAGCCATACAATGCAATTTGTGGTAGTAAGAGCCATTCAGTGCAATGTGTGGTAGTAAGAGCCATACAATGCAATGTGTGGTAGTAAGAGCCATTCGATGCAATTTGTGGTAGTAAGAGCTATTCAGTGCAATGTGTGGTAGTTAGAGCCATTCGATGCAATTTGTGGTAGTAAGAGCTATTCAGTGCAATGTGTGGTAGTTAGAGCCATTCAATGCAATAGGTGGTAGTAAGAGCCATTCAGTGCAATTTGTGGTAGTAAAAGCCATACATTGCTATGTGTGGTAGTAAGAGCTATACAATGCAATGTGTGGTAGTAAGGGCTATTCAATGCAATGTGTGGTAGTAAGAGCCATACAATGTAATTTGTGGTAGTAAGAGCCATAGCCATACAATGCTATTTGTGGTAATAAGAGCTAAGAGATCATGGTATACTAAGAGATTATTAATAAATCCATTGAGGTCATCTACAGATGGGACTTCATCCATATCGGTGATAAAATCAATAATCTCATTACCATCCTCGTCCAACAATTTTGCATTTTCATAAAATCTTTAAGCACATCTTAGCATCGCTGATCACCTAAGGATGGTGCCACTAAAGACAACTTATCCCACCTGAGCCATCTCTTTATCAGATTAAGCAACAATTACGTCTTACCAGACTCAGATGGACCTATGATAATTGCTCTGATAGAATTTGGTAGCGCTGGATGATACTTGACTGGCTCTTGCTTTCGTGTCGCTGAAAAATCAATGATATCCAGCTTGTACAAATATAATGAATAATATGAATTTAAATTGTGTTCGATGCAGAGCACCCACCTCCACAAGTGGATTAGCAACAATCATAACAAAAAATGAAAAACGCGCATTTACAGGCAAGTGTTTGAAATATACAAAAATTAAAAATGTAACTCCCTTGACAAGTCAAGGAAAACAGGTGGTGATATCGCTGCTTCACTGGGAAAATTACTAGGCGCTCCATGGGCTAAATATCCAGGAGAAAATAACATCTTCCTGGATATAATTATTGTAGTCCTGGAACCCGACGTGATATCCGATTGACGAGCGAGATCAACGAAGATCTGGAGGGTATCTACAAATGCAGCTGATCAGGCATATCACGTCCATGATGTAGCGTCTAAAAATAAAAAATTACGACAACAAAAAACTGCAGACGTGAAGATGATTCACTCGTTAAATTCCAATAAAAATAAATCTCTCAGAGAAAAACTTGCTGGCTTCCTTGTAGAATCCACGATGAAAGGTAAACAAGTATTAGGGGCCGGTTTTTAAACAACCGATCATTTTTATTATAATGGAATCGAGTTATTATAGCCCAAGAGGACATTGGAGGGGTAGAGCAACGATTATTAGCACGTTCTGTTGCTGAAAATTGGTTATCACGACAGGCAGTATGGCAAAATTAACTACCACCACCTAAACAAATTCAGTATGCACATTTTGATGTCAATGCTCCCAATGAAGTTCATCAGGCAGATATTTTGTTTTTACCACACAATTCTATTAAAACACGTAGACGTTAATCACGTACATACAAATACGCGTTAACTGTTGTTCAAGTTGCAAGTAGGTATAGATAAACAGAGCCATTATCAACTAAAACAGCAACTGAAGTTGCATCTGCGTTTGAACGAATTTATCAACGTGGTGGTCTACGATGGCCACAGCTGTTACAGGTTGATCCTATTAAGGAATTGCTTAGTGCAGTATCATTTCTGATATAAAAAAACATAACGTCAAAATCAGACGAGGACATACCACTATTCATCGCGATCAGGCAATGGTTGAACGATTTAACCGAACACTTGCTGAACGGTTATTTGAATATCAGTATGCTCAGAAAATATCCCTGAACAAAGTTCAAAAACACAAGAGATCTCGTGAATGGGTTGCAAGACTACCAAGTATGATAGCTGTATTAAATAACGACATTACTCGTGCAATTTCTATGAAACCTACCAATGCGATCATAAAAACATATACCAATACAACGATATAACCCCTTCTCAAAACAACCAGTCCTTTGTAATGTGACAGTAAGATATTTATATGAACCTGGTGAACTTGAAGTGGGTTAAAAATAAAAAGAGCAACTGATCCTATTTATAATGTGACGGCACATAACATTTCCAGCGTGGTAAGATCCACGGGTAGACCTGCAAACTACAGACCAGATTCAAGTGCTCCTCAACGTGGATTTGTACATGAACAGTTACAAGTAATCCCTGAAAACACACAATTACCACCGCGTTCACCTTTGTGAACTGGCGCCTCGACGCAGATTACATTCATTTCTGAACAGTTCATCAGAAATAATTAAATCACACGTGTTGTTTACCAGAATTCCCCGGTCCATTGAGATAAACAGTCTTATATCTGGTCAAAGGATCATATACCGATGGTGCTGATGACAATTCTTATATTTGATGATTTTTGTAATAAATATCTTTGATTTCAACGTCGGCAGATTCAGAATAACTAAGGAGCTTTTCTTGTTTTATTTTCCGTTTGCCCCATGATGCATCAGCGCCGATATGTAGTTGTTCTAATATCCTGTATTTTTTATTGACATGAAAAGAATCTGCGGAGACACTAACTGCGGTATCATGAAGTCTTTATTATCGATAATAAATTTAGGCGAGTATTGAAGATCTTACATAAGTAAACTGCGGTGATTCACCATCGGTGTAACTCACAATTGCACCTTATTTAGTTCCGTCCAGCAAGTAAGCATTACTTGGACTTACAAATCTGTTTCTCTCCGTTGTACCAGCAATATAAAATCGAGTTCAGCATCGTCTATAATTAATCTTGTACAATGTCTTTTATGATCATATGATCCTCCTTGCGTAATTTTACTAATAATTTTTCTGCCAATAACTTTTGCAATTTTATTTTCAATACCAGTTGTATCAGGATTTGCATCATCAGAAAATTTCTTTTGTTGTGGTAACCAAACTTGTTTCTGCGGACAATATGATATAATTATTTCACTTACAACTAACGATATTAATATTTTTTACATCAGGCATATATAGTAATAAAACTGCTGGAGCCCACCAACGTTCGCGAAAATGGTTTCCAAGCCAAACAGCGACAATCGGACGAAAGTGCAAACTCTAATGATTCGAAACAAGCGAATCCAGTTTGGTCAAAATCTGGCTCTAAAACTCTTTGTAACAATGCTTTCACATGCAAAGCGTGCGAAGAGATGGTCTAGGACCAAAACCATATTTGAAGTGTGGTGTTGGGATTAGAGGAGAAACGCAGTTATGTGTGCAATGTGGTGGTAAAAAATACAGAGATCTAAAACGATATTATGATAAAAAAATAACGCAAATGAATCTCTCATAAAAAACTCCAAAGACTATCTCGTCAGATTTTTCAAATAATTGTTTAGACAAATAATATTGTTATATAAATGGAACAAAATGAATTTGTGAAGCATCCCATCACTAAAATAATATAAGGCATCTCGAGATGGTGTAATTAGGAACTGTCGATTAAAATTACCAGTCGGTTCTGTCACTAATGCTGGTTATCTTATATTTAGTGCCGGGGAAAAATATCACTGTCATAAATTCGCGTATGAATAGTGTCACGGAGTAATTGAAGATGGACTTGTAACTGATCATGTAAACGGTAGAAAACTTGATAATTCTTTGTGTAATTACGAACTATTACACAAAGTCACAATTTCAAATTTGGAGGAACTGGTTATAATGATATTTTTTATTGTAAATATATATTTATTATATACTGAATTTAGAAACTATTAATGCTATTATTTCAACTATTCAAAAATTACAACATGACGGTCTAAAAATTTCTGATCAATATGATCCTGAAAAAATTATTTGTCATTTTTAATCATTATACAACAACGAAAATTTGAAGATAGATATACATTTCCGTCAGAGAACCGATTCATTAAGTTGATTCAACAATCTACGTCATGATTCTTGGCGACAGTGAGAGATACACCAGTTTAACAATACTTGTTACTCGCACACGCGATTGAAAACGTTAGATTGTTTCACTAATACGAAACAAAAAAAAATTGTAAATGCGGGTGTAGGACAGTTGAAAAAGATTACGTCCGATCGTAAAATGATCCATTGTAAAAATTAAAATGAAAACAGTGACAATGTTACTAGTGATTGTGAAAGTGCTGTCACCAGTGATTGTGGTGACAGCTAAAGAAAGTGAAGGCATGAAAATGATGACAAAGTCTTTGGGACAAAATCATTTCTGCCCAGACTTTGTCAGGGTAGTAAAAAATATTTATAGTTTTAATTCTGAATTTCAGAGTCAGATTCAACGATTTTGTCATTGTTACTTTTATTTTATTCTGAATATAACATTTATTCTGATTAGAATATTTATTCTTATTATATTATTTATTCTGATAATAATATTTATCATTTTAACTACTTTATCAGCACGGTCAATTATATTTTCAATGTTAATTTTATTCACAAACTCAAGATCGGATATAACCTGGTTTAAATGCTGTATCTTCGCTGTAATATTGTGTGACGCTTGAAAACAAATTTTGCAGTTTATCGAACACACGTTTGTATTCTGACTTGATGCCGTAGGAAAATTCATTGACATATTCTTTGTCGAATTCGTCTCTTTTACTATACTTATCATTAAAAATCAAGTCTAATTAAAGGAAGCTATGTACCATCAGACGCAAAGAAAGCAGATTCTATAGACTCCTTTGTTCTTTTTTTTTCGATAATCTGGAAGTTCTAAAAATATTTTCTTGTCCGTGGAGAAATTGACACGTTGTGATTACGGTATCGCTGCAGGTGCTGGTGCTCTCGCTGGCCATCCTAACACACTTCGGATCGATGAAGACTATGTATCAACGGAATAATCTAGTGAATTTATTTCTATCGCGGTTGATAATGTTGGTTTGTTGAACAGTGATAGCTATTTTGGATTCTGCGCTGTAATTCATCGCTGATTTGTTCGATTTGATAATTACCTGTGGGAATACTAACAACTTGGCAATCGGGAGTTCCATCTGATTTATTTTTGTACGCAAGTACCAGTGAATTATTTGCTTGCAAACCACCAAATGATGTTGATTTAATATTTAGCCAACTATGATATACTCGTATTTTTGCTAGCGCTATTTCCTTCGCTGGAATTGCAGTTGGTAAACGTACCTTGGACTCAGGATTTGTTGAGCTTGCTGATATCATCGTGGTTTTTGACGGAGTTGTATTAGCGAAGATAGAATTCAGTAATTCTTGCGATGACGATATTATTGTTAATTCCTGATTCTAAATCCTGATTTTTGTTCTAGTTCTCTATCTTCAACGTAGACGATTTCATCATTTCTATATCAAAGTATTGAATAGAGTTTTCTATATTTTCATCAAATGCCTGGTTGTAAATTTTAATTATTTCTGTGAACTCGCTATCTGATATTATTCCATCACTGAGGCATGATGAAATCAACAATGATAATTTGGAGTATGCTAACATCGCCGCGTGTAGTTTTATTGTATACTCATGCAATTTTGTGTTTGTGCACGTAGATAATTTTTTTAACGATGATATTAAGAATACAAGCAATTGTTGTTCCAGATGAAACACAAATTGTTACAACTTCTGACGATGTCATTGTTATTGTTGATAGCAATACGCATGTTCCAGCGATAACAGTGCACGCCGAATATACAATAATGTCAATGACAACTACACGTCAGTGATATTTGTTTTTACTTTTACTGCGTACTCGTCAACAATAGTTTTCAGTTTGGTTTGCCAATCACGTACTTGATTGTATCTGTAATGTTGAACTTTGATTGAGGAGTTCATTATATTTAAAGTAGGTGGTAGTCTAGTGATTAATTCAATACACCAATAGTACAACAACCTAATTTTTTTCTTCGGGTTCTACCACGAATGTTTTCTCGTCGTTTTGATCCAACACCACTAACATAGATCCAGAGGATCCAGTTAGTGGATAAAGCCGTGAAATTGTGGTAGATATAGTAAATATTGTAGTACAGAGTATTGTAATCTGTATATGCCGGTAACCTCAGCGGGATGATTAATGGATTTATTGAGTGGTGACCATGATGCTGATCCAGAGGCTACTATATATGCTACACTATCTGTGATTGTTTTGATTTCGGAGAGCTTAATGCCAATAAATGTTGGCTTTCCAAACAAATCATCAATGATTCCATTTATTTCTTTTGCGAAAATTTATAAATAGAATATTCAGATCTAAATATGGTCAAGCCATCATTGTCATTAACGATGTCATCATCGGAATGTTGCTGTTGTCCACGTATCTCATTGCTTTAGCTTCATCGTCTGTTACTGGTTCTCTCAAATAAGCAATGGTATTGCCAGCCATATTGAGATCGCCAGTCATTTTATCACCGGCTTTAGCAACATATTTACTGATCTCAGTTCTGATCCTGGCGTCATTGCTGTCTATGTATCTTTTTGTTTTTGCCACATCGTCGTCTGATTTTGGTTCTCTCACATTAACAATTGTATTTCTGCTCATGTTGAGGTCGCCTTACATAATATCTCCAATTCTTATGATGCATCCAGTAATCTCTACCATAAGTGTTACAATTGATTTCTCTGAGTTTTTAGTTTACCGTTTTTAGCAAACACCACTAAGTTATCTTCGGTCGCATCTGGAACACGCAGAATAATATCTGTTAACGAGATATTGCTCGTCGTTAATCGTCCTTGCTAATCCTGAAAAACAACAACTTCATTTTGGTCCACTTCTGCGAGACACAAAAGATTAGCTAGTTTTCCCTTCTCCCCCGAGATGATCTTCCGTAAATATCTACTATGATACTTTAAGATCTATTCAAAACGACGGTGGACGGCTATAACGTCTGATTTTATACTCGTGCACAATTTTATGAGGTGGTGTTGTTGATGATGACACAGCGTCGAGTACAGCAAGTACTTCACGGCCACAAATTAACGGATCGGTTATTGTCTGTGTTGGTAATGTTGAATACCAGATTGCAGGAATTCTACGTATTTCAGTGCTTACATATTTTAAACATTCTTTTGGTGGTGCCATTCCATGCGAATCAAAATAAACAATTCCTCTTGATCAATCACGTATGCAACCCAATGAGTACCAATGAATACCTAGACCAGAACTTCCATCGAGATTAATGATACCGGTTTCAACACGGTTTATTTGTTTTGGTAATTGATCATGCATAAAAACACCTCTGAAGTTTTTTAGGTTTAAATTTTTAGAGTCATTAAGTAAATCCAAATTGGACATGGAAAGGAGACACTTTGCGTCTAATGATGTGTCCCGGGAAGTCTCAGACTTTGACCGTACCACGAGTGGGGGCGGGGAGTGGGAGTTCCTGGTCGTCTTAGACCTTTCACTGTTGATTTCTTTTGGGAACCATATCCTCGCTGTCGAGCGCCACTTCGGTACACAGGATACATGACTTACAACTCGTTAGAGAATCGTTTTCAAAAATGGAGTTTCACCGTGACTTTTCGTTTGGAGAATAGAATATTTTCTTCCAGTTCTCCTTTTATAGCAATGTTTACAGTGTCAAAATACGACTTACAAACAGGTAAATAGTAAATATGTACAAACGCGCTGTGAACGTGATAGGTGTTTCCACCTTCCTGGTCATTGGCCGTGGCAGAATCTACTTTGAAAGGAATGACACGCAGTAAAGGTACGGAGGTGTGTCCCACCACGTTGTACTCCACCACATCGGAGTACACAAAGATTAAATTGAGTCCTTGGTTCAGTTCTACCGGGAAACGAAAATACTTGTAAAATTCTATTTTGCTGTTGATCTTTGGCTGGAAATTCGGAGTAATTTTTGAGACTCCACCTAAAATGTCAAACAAGTCACGATTAAAACTGATGGACAACGTCTTGGTATCCTGAAACTTCATCAGTAGGTGACAAGCCACTTTATGGTACTCAATCTTAACACTTTTCTTGTCTTTGTTCGGACCTTTGCCAAACGCTGCCTCTAACCTGGAGGAAGAGGGAGTAGAGACAGCAGTGGTAGCCATAGTGCAAGGAATATCAATTTTGACACGAAGACAGACAAGACTAGAGTTTCTATATTTTTTGAAGACACGTTTATTGCAAAGGTAAAATTGAACAACACAAAAGACAAACATACATAAAAGCCAATCGTTAAGAACAACGATAAAAAACACATCAAAACGATCAAAGTGAAATATAAACAAGGCACTGTACAACATGTTTTTGGTAACCAAAATGTCCTAGGGACAGTGTGTAATGTTCTTACAGCTTCTACATGGGGTAATGTCACACAGGTTTCCTCCCGGAATGGTCTCTCGGGAATGTCTATGACAGTCCTGTCCTGAAGGGAGTGGTTGTCCTCGGTGACGTGTTCTTCTAGCACTGCCACTAACAGAGGTTTAAAAGAGATTGTTTTCCCTAAAGGCTTGAATGGAGGATCACATTTCTTGGGTATAATGGGCCACCCCTATTTTCCCAGTCACGTACATCTGTCCAGCGAGGGTGTAAGTCACCAGCTACATACACATCGTCATACACATCTTTGGTACCTAAAAGTTGACGAATCTTTTTTCCTGTAGAGGTCGAGAAGTATCCAGCTAAAAACGCAAGGCTTTTAAAAAAATGAGTGTCTCGTGGACATTTAAAGAAACCACTTTCATGTTTTATTTGGTGGTAAGTACTGTTCGTAAAGAAGCCACAAAGAATCGGCTGGTAAACGAAATCCCAGAAAGCAGGTCACTATGACAAACACCACATGGTGACCCCAATTCAATGGACAAAGTTCTCGTAATAAGTGTTGGTAATCATCCACTGTTTTAATACTCTCATTGATTTCCTTCCACGGAATTTGTTGAATCACAAGTGATAAAGGTTGTCGCATGGTAGCCTGTTTTATTTCCTCTTGTGAATTTCTCGACACAGAAGTTCTACTGTTACCCATTGAGATTTTGCTCTGGCAAGTCCCTGCCAAACTTCCTTATAGATCATCTCTTGCAGTTCATTTGGTAATGCTTGAATATCACATTTTTTAAATGGGGTTTAAGTACTGGTCTCGGTGGTGTCCAACGTTTGACTCCTAGCCCATCTGGTTTCTTAAACGACATGGTAAGTCACTTCAATAACTCGGTCCCACTAAAGGTTAGTAGGAACAATCTGAAGACCATCAAGCATGTTCCAGGTAAGCCGAATCTTTCTGCTCCCACTGGTGAAGTGACACACCGCAACTAAAGCACTTGACTTTATCCCCTTCGCCCAAGTAAAAAAATCCCGCTCTGGCAAATTCTTCCGGTGTAGGTCCTCCCAAGATATTTAGGCCACTTTCCTTGGTAGTTTCGAAAACAAATTTCAAAGCTGCAGTATTCATGCGAACGCACAGGGAACGAATATTCTTCTTTCACAGTTCGTTTCGATAAGGGCAGGGTGAAATCGATAGGAGTATGCTCTTTTTTGGATGACATCCTTAGGGTGGTAGACTCATGACCTCACGTGAAGGTTGACATTGACAATGAAACCAGTAAAGAGCCCACGATAACGAGTGGCATGGCTTTCGCATCCGTCAGGTTCGACACGCACAGCATCCCTTTCCATGGTAGGTGTCGTGGTAGTAGTAGCTATAACAAAGTTCCCATGGTGCTTTACTGCATCGCTTTCATCGCAAGGCACAGCATTGCACTCCACTTGATAATCACCGAACTTGAATTATGTCTGTTAAAAGGGATTCATCCTTCTCTCTATGTCTTGGTAGTTACAATGAACTATAGATCTTGGACGTTGTCCCTTTGTATACTAGCCATAATGAAGTCTCGAGCTTGTACATCTTTCCTTTTTAAGTCTTGTTTTGGAAGTCTTCCTTTTTGTCTTCCTGGACAACGGTACTACTTTCTCCAAGATACCGTCATAAATGTACATCAGTGTGATAGGTGAAAAGGCCATAGAAAGGTAAAGACCATGCGGAGACCATCTCGTATGTTCCATAATAGCTGAATCTTTATAGACACATTGATCCATTTGCAACTTCAGGCCACAACTGAAACACCGTACTTCGTATCCCAATCCAGTCACAGGTCCCAAGTCGACAAATCCTGTTCTAGCTAAAACATTCGAAGTAGGTAATACTTACCTGTCCGTGAGCCATTTTTGAAACGTTTCCAATCGACGGGCACAATCCCAATAGTCAGGCAAGAAGACAGGAAACTGGTATGGTTTGAACTTGGAGTTCTCATTGGGTCTCTCACTCAATTCTTGCTGTGGCTTAGTCATCCTTCTTGCTGGTGGCTATCCTCCTACCACACGATTTCATACACTTTTTCCAAAGGCCGACTGACGATTTTGTGAGTGGGTAAACGTACAATCTTATGTGGTTCGTAGATGATCACTCTAAACTTTCCATCCTCTCCAGATTGCAACGCTTCTTTCAACATGAAAATGTTCACCACTCGACTGGTGCGATAATTGAGAGTCAATCCCTTTACTTTACATTCCGTGTGCACTTCTCCTTGTTTGTCCCGGTATTCGTAGCCGTAATTTTTAGGACCGCCACTAGCAAATCTTCTTGTCGGGGTGTTCGTATGTCCAGGCTCCTAAACGGTCTCCTTCGATGTCAGGGTGACGTTGACCAGGGCGATCGATGTAGATGCAACTGTCCGTGTCAAAGTAGAGGACGTGATCACCTAATAGTTCTAAAGCTGGGATGTCTCGTAAGCCGCAATGATGACATTTCCAAATTCGTCGGCTTGTACAAAGTGCAGTTCTTCTTCGTAATTGTCGTGATCATCTGCAAGTACCGGGAAGGTTCTGTCAAATACTCCGTCTTAGGTAAACACGGTCTTTGTGTCATTTTGCCCCACAAACAATTTAACATCACTTTGGCAAACGATCGTTTTTCTCAATGTGGTCTAAAGTGATGCCGTACTGTTCCCTGTATTTCTATTTGATTTTTTTGGCCTTCGGGAGAGTGACACCAGGAAGGATAGCCCCTGGTTTTTTGTTTCGGGTTCAAAAATGCATCCACGTAGTCTGCAAAAATGCATTTCTGAGTCTCGTCGCCCTTGTGGTACTGTTCTGTCTTTTGAAAGTGGTAAATTTCGTACACTTTTAACAGATAGCATCCGATGTCCAGAGCTTTGAACAATTCTACGCTAGCCCATGTTCCCGTCAAGGCGCATTCTTCCTGGGTGTGTTGACAAGGCCGGTCTTGATTGCAATGGTGAGGTAACACGAGATGTTACAAGTTCGTGGGAGGCAAAACTTTGCACTTGATCAAGCCTTCGTATCGGCGAATGTTTTCCAGGTCGGTATGTTCCGTCAGTAATAGGGAGTACCTGCAGGAAAGCGACAGTATTTGCACACGTAAGGATACAGTGAACACACGCCCAAGTATTTGATTTCTTCTCTTTTCTCTTCGTCAGCGTGGTACAGGAAACAGGTGGCATTCGTTCGTCCTCCGTACAAACTATCATCTGGGTTTAATGGGTCCACCAGCTTGTTACTTTCCACGATGCGTTTAAACTATGGATAGGTTTTCTAACGGTGATCGTATTAGCGTTCCCACATTTCAACCACTTGGTATCCTTGCTGTTCTAACTTCAACCGTCGCTGACAAGTGGCCTGGTACACGTCTTCCATGGTCTTTTGTAAAAACTGATATTTTTTGTGCTACGTTGAGGGTAGCAAAGGGCACATCCGTGAAATAAGCAACCGTTAAACTCGTACATGATCTTGGGGTTTTCTAAGCCCCAAACATCCGATGGTCTTTTCTACTTCTCCGTTGCGAGCGTGCTGAATCCCTTGTCTTTCTTGTCGCAAAAGTAATGTAGCGAACGGAGGGCTTTCACCGACAACTGACGTTTGTCAAAGTACGTCGTTTGAGGATTACTGACATCCAGGGTGTTTTCGGGCATGAATAGTTGGCGGTACACAAAGGAACACGTTTTGACAATGGTGCAGGCTTCTTTCAAAGGATTGATCCCTCCGTGTTCCATGAACAGTTCTCGAAATTTTCCACAGCAAGGCCGTAAAATGTCTACGTCGGAACGACAATACCTTAACATTTCTTCCTGAAAGTCGAAGGGGGCCGAGGCGTGAGCGTAGAAAGCTTCTCGTTGCTCGGTACGCATGTTGTCAGGGTCGTAGTAGTGAGCCTCAGGTACATGGGATAAAAAGGCATTTCTGTCATTCCAAACGTTTTATGCATTCAACTCAAAGGCAAGGCCAAGTAGCTCATTGCATCTTTAAAATGTACGTGTCCCACTTGCATGGAAATGATTTTGGCTCCGTTCAAAGTCACTTTAGGACGTTCGGTACTTTGTTCCGTATAGTATCTCAAAATAAACTGCCCATCGTATCCCGAGAAATTGTGAACCATTACCGTGGCATGGCGATGACAATCACCGTAACGTTCGATGTCCTCTTGGCTCCGAGTCTCGTCGATGGGGTCTAAGATTGGCCAGCGTGTTCGGTCCACGAAAGATTGTTTCACGTCCTCCATGAATCTTGCTACATATAGGCTCTTGTATGCAATTCTTGCACGCTCGACGAGCCACGCAGAAATTAGGAATGTGAATGCCAGTCTCTTGCATGCATTCGAAATCGAAAAAATTGAAATTGTCTTTCTCTGGTCATCTTCCTCCTCTTCTTTGGAATGGTATTTTTGAATTTAGCATTGGTGTTCAAAGTCCACGATTTGGTGACAAGTGTGACATCGTTTCTTTCCTGGACATAGGTATGCCTTGACATTATTGGTACGTATGCCTTGTCCACAAATAGAGCACAATCTCAGCAGTTGACAACACTTTTCTGATGTGAACCTTGCGTCTTAAGATGATGTTGGTAACAGGCAGGGCTGACAAAAGCTCGCTGACAAGCAGGGCAATGCACTCGTTGTTGTACTTCGTCCAGACAGGGTTGAGAGTCCAAACATCCTGAGCGTTTCAATCCACAATGATTGTGTTGTTCTTAGTTGTTATAACCATAGTCACATTTCTCGCAATAATAACTGAATCCTAGGAATGCAGTGATACTGGTGATGGCATCAAATGGTTCATCATGATAATAGACGTGAATGTATTTTCCGTCTTTGAAGTCTTTGCCACGAAACAACAAAGGTCTGCGCACTTCTTGAGGGTGCACTTTCAAGGTGTAGCGTGGAGCCAAGATGTATTGCAATTTTTACATTTCAAGAATGCCACAGAATGTGTCTTTGGATAGCCCCGCTTGGTGTAACAGGACTTCTGCTTCTTTTCGTTGTTTGGCACGATTCGATTTTTGAACAATTTGCCAAGCTCTTTTCTAAACAAATCTGTTCTCGAAGGTTGTTAATTTGAACGAGGTTCTATTTCGTGCTGCGAAGGTCGTCCACCAATAATACCTTTTTGCGTCCTGTCCCTTCGGGAAGAGAAATATGGGTCATGAACAGTGTTGCTTTACCATCAGTGATGTGAAACTTGTCGTTGCATTGTTGCACGTGTTGAATCTTGTCAAAGACCTTGGAAGGTATTAATTCTGCTAGCTACTAAACTCGATCCAAACGGGTGGACTTTAAATTTTCGTGATGAATGTAAAGTTTCAAGCGATCATCTTCATTTGCTTGATATTTCGTTTCAGAGGGGTTAACAAAGGATCCGTGATCTTGGTGATGAAGCCCTCTACTTTCTGCAGCGGTACGTTGTACTTGACATCTTTAAACTTCACCGTGTACGTGAAAGCCGTAGTTATAAATGTTCTAGAGGAGCGCTTTTCCGTCTCTCGGATGTGATAGTACTATTCAGGGTTGACTAATGGTGAACTTTGGCTTGGTGTATAGTCTCTGGGTCTGGATTCTGGCTCACTCATGTCATGTTCAAAATCGTTGGCATGAATTTGTGCCAAGACTTCAGCTACTGTACGAGGCGATAAATCACGTTTCTGCCTCTTACTTTCTTCTCCTTTATCTACGATATGATTCGATCGTTTCATCTTAAATTCGAAAAGCCAAACGTTTAAATATTAAACGCCATGGCTCGCTTTATATTCATGTCTGACCAGTGTATGCATAAAGGACGTGTGTCTTCCCTTCCAATTTTCATTTCGCTCTCAAACCGAGTACAACGATGGATGAGCCATACACAGATCGAACATTTGATCAGAGCTTTGCGAGGTGTCATAAGAAAACTTTCTTCAGACAAGCCGACTGACTACTCCCCCTCCTTTCGAGATAAAAGTCAAGATGCTTGCTATATCTGTAAGAAGAAATAGTATTGGTCTTCCGAGTGTCCAGACAGCCAAAAAAGTAGGTGCTAGAAGAGACAAAAGTCAAGATACCTGATATCATTGTCAAAAGAAAGGACATTGGTCTTCAGAATGCCCTAAGAAACAACAGGAGCAAGAAGAAGAGAGGGGCTCAGAACAGGAAGAAGAAGAGGTAGCCTTCCTAAAGAAATAACCCAGACACGTGCAGAAAGATAAAAGTGAGAAGAAAAGAAGACGAGGAAAAAGTGGCGAAGTACAGGAGGAAAACCTGTGAAAGTGAAGAAATTTAAAAAACAGAGAGTGTGAAAAAAGACAAAGAAGAACTCTATGAACTTTTTAAAGTGTTGTGTTGTGAATTGGATTGGACAAGTTTGTACCAGAATAGACCAGACAGAAAACGAAAGTGATTCTTTGTTTTGAGTTTTTAGAATAAGTACCTACACTCACACAGCTCACTGACTCACACACGTATATCATGGCTAAAAAGGGCTTTTGAGTTTTAATTGATTTTGGCAATTGAAATACTATCTCTTGTCGAAAGAAGTGGGAGGCCCTGAAAAGGACCGCTCGATATTTGTTTGTTTAAGGAACAAACTCAGGAACGGGACGTTATCATCTTTAATTGCCTTAAGCCTTTGCCACGGCCAAGGCCTACTTCTGGACTGGTTCATGTCGATGATGATTTGGTAGAAATCACTAGGGGTCGTATCACAGGCGTAGTAACAGAACTGGGTTGTTTAGCTCGGGAAGGTCTTTTTCTCTTGGGTCGTAATAAAGAAGTCTGATACATTTGTTTCAGACTCCTTAACTCTGCTATAATGTCTAAGAGTACCGTTACCGTTTGGCTTTCACTATTCTCCTTCTCTCCTAGACATTGTTTCTTCTCTGCTGATTCTTCCTGTAGTTTCTTTCTTGCCTCTTCTTCTCGCTGTTGTTGTTGAAGGAGTAAAGCTTGTTCTGCTTCCTTCTGCTGCTGTAAATCTTTGTCTAATTTTTCTTTCTGTCTCTGTTATAAAATCCTCGACGTGTGGTAAAGAAGGAGAAGGAAGGTGGCAAAGGTAAAGGCACCGAAACAAATTCCTGCGAAGAAAGAAAATCGACTAAATCCCAATTAAAATCGACCTCTTCTGGCATAACATCGCTTCTCGTCTTCACGGCTGGTGCACCCCAATTCATTGTCTTCTTAGTTTCCGTCATGTTTGAAAACTGTGTCAAATGGATTGACTGCGCACTATATAGGGAATATGACTTCACAGGTCGCTCTCTTCGGATTGGAAGACTGGCTCCGTGTTATGACTGACTTTTGTAAAGCGTGTTTGGATTGGTGAATAAACTCAATCCGTTTCGATCCGCCCTTCCCCTAAAAATAACGACAGTTCACTGCATTTTCTTCGCTCGTTCTCGTCACAAGATGTGGACAAACGTAGAATCATCTACTCTCGTATCTTCGATGCTGTTCCGTACGGACTTACGAGTGTTTGGAAAAGAAGAATTTATGTGGAGAGACAAGGCTGTTTGAAGAGAGTTCTTATCTACGGACCAGAAGTCAGAAGAAGTTTGAGGAGGAGAAGACGTCCTATGCTATGCCCTCTATGTTAATGGAATGATGTAACCCACTCATAGGCCTCGAAAAGATGTGCCTTCTTGTCTCATATTGTTTTTAGTGTGTTGTATAGTTGTTTGTATAATGTCTATTGTGTGTTGTTTGTGTTACATCAGTTCCATTCCAATTGTTACTATACAAGCCCAATATTTTTTTTTGTCCCTATAAAAACCCAGTAGTTCCATGTTAGAGTCCATTGTCCCTAAATAGCCCCAGGGTTTGTCCATGTTAAATTCCCATCGTCCCTCATCGTACATACGATCTTTGTGACTGGGATTTTCCTTGTCCTTACTAATCTTGTCCGTAAACGTACCGTGTGTGTGTGTGTGTGTGTGTGTGTTGTAATGATAATTCCTATTGTCCGTATAAATCTTGTCATTAAACGTGCGGGGGGGGGGTCTGTAATGTATTTTCCTATTGTCCGTAAAGTGTCCCTCTTCACTACTCTCATATTGCTATTTCTGGCCTGATCAACGTCATAGTATATGCGAAATATCCGTTTGAACCAGGTTTTGTTATATATAGGCTTATTAGCGTACTAGGGTTTTAAACATTTGTCTCTGTTACTAAAACTTGCCGCTACAATTTAAGATAATCAATCCAAGGTTTTAATACCTCTTATGGCGGCAATACTATTTCGGTAAATATATTAATCAATTCAACATTTTCTTTTATTTGTTTTGGTTCTGATTCTCTGTTTTGTTCTTAATTTCCTCTAGTTGATGTCGAGCTAGTTTCGCTGAGTGAAATTCCATTATTGATATAATAATGATTTGATTACGCACAGACTACATCAGCACGGAGGGTGACGACAAAAATTGAGTGGGTGGGTGGGGTACAAAAATCACACATTAAAAACAAAAAACACAAACGTCAAAAATGAAGCAACAAAATGAGCTAACCCAATTAGAGAAGTCTCGGTCGTTTAAAGGCTTCGGTTTGGCGTTATTGACCTTGTGTTTTCATTTTCATCGGAAGCTTTATTTTCGCAAATGGACCCTTCTAAACCTCGTATGGTTCATCCTCCCTGCTGCTGACATCTACATGTATTTGCTACGAATATTTCTTGTATAATAAATTAAATAGCCAAATTACTCATTTATAGCAAAAAAAAATTTCTCACTTTGAGAAAACGCAACGAAATAAGTTAAATAATTTATAAACCAGTCAGGTTTTCATATATTCCTCCGACCATCTTCTTTCACTCCCACCCTACAACTGTATACACACAAAACACAGGAGATATCCACTGCAAAGAAATTCATTAATGTCAAGCACATGCACACATTGGGGGTGGGGTGGGCAGAATGTAAGCAATTTCTGTCTGTTTTAACAGTGCCCAGACAAATAAGCTAATGTTATGTAGGCTCTTAAATTTTGTAATTTGTGCGTTCATAGACGACTGACGATGATAAGATACATTACTGATTTTTAATGTGCGGAAAAACGACACAATGATAAAGACACATGAAGTGATCGTAGATTAAAGAAATGTACGAATAGTAAACAATGAGATATAAACAATGCATGAATTGATTCTGGTATTATATAATGCGAAATTTTTATTTAATCTTTTAGTTAACTTAACATTAGACAAAATGGTTAATTTCTGTATCATTTTGTAAACTATCTTGACAGATTTAAATGTCTCTTGTCTTATTGTACTTGGCTACGAAAGATGAGTACATTTGTATTAACTTTTAATTTCTGTATCTGACCCTTGCAAAATTTGCTGTTATCCTTTCCTCACACTGACTTCACAGATGGGAGGTACACGTTTAGCAGCAGCTGCCCAGCGAAGCAAATAAACCCTTATTGACCAGAATATTGTGTTCGAAAGATTGCAATAAACCACTAATGGCATTTTGCCCGTAATATCCAAACAGTTAGCTTTATTACCATTTGTTATGAAAAGCATAGTTTACTAAGATTCGCTATTGGCCCCGAATCAGATTCATACGAGACTCATTAAGATAAAAGGGGTTCATCTCTCCTCGTTAAATATGTGTTTAATTCTATTCTTATCCATGACCGCCTGTAATAAAGAATAGCGAACACGTAAAAGACAGTGATTTTCTCTTCCGTTATGGCACATATTTTCGTGGACTATAGGACTGTATGGGTAATGAGCCAATTGCAAACTATTTAGGACTGACATGAATGCCAACATCCTCCCAGAAGAAACAGAAAATAACAATTTGTGTGTTCCTTGATCATAAAGAATTAAACGAAAGCCGGCATATATTTATGTTCATTAGTAAAAGCCGGACGTTGCTAGAGTGTATAACAAAGATTGAAAACCAAATGTTCAGAACATGCGGTTTTGTGCATGTATCAGCGGGAGATTCTGAAATTATATTTTATTTTGTTTTTAATTCAATATAATTATCAAATGACCTTGATTTTGGTAAAATAATTGCCTTATTTAATACATTTATTTCCACGATTTTCTTGACCTTCTGTTAATTTTATTTAATTTTAAAATTATAGTCTAGGAAATTAAAGCTGATCTTATCTATAGTCATTTGTCTATTTCAAACAACATCCCAGGCTGGCACCCTCCCACTCCCACCTTGAAAGTTCAGTAGAGGGTCCGTAATGTTGCAATGTCTTTTAACTGCATTTTCTGTTTCTTTAAATAACTAACGCGATCATATTATGTTTTAGTTGCATAGTTGTTAGAATAAATCGTATGTGTCTTTGTTTAAATCGTCAAACTTAAAGAAGAGTGTCTGAAATTTACTACAAGTATCCTTCCTATGCATATAAACACCCAACCCCACCCACCCACCCCCACACACAACATGATACGGAGTTATTACAAGCCACCGAGGAGAAGACGGAAAATCAATGTTGCTAATTGTTGCTGATAGGAAGAAAATGTAGGTTTTCAGGTTCAAATCTACCAGAATATATCGCATTTTGTTTCATCTGATACTATTCAAGCTTGTACTCAACAACATATTTTAGATCGGCGTGCCACCACGAAAAACGGCCCTGTCATTATGTCCACGTCATTGAAATGCGTAAAAAGCATTCCTCTTGGCATACAGATGTAAGGTGTTTTGTCTTGCATGTTCTCAAATCGTATCAGATGTTCAAAAACAGAAATGTGAAAAATTCCGGTAAATTAGTTCATTCTAAACCTAAATTATCTTCCGTTCCACGGCCCCGGCTGGCTAGTGGTCTAAGCGCTTGCCTTTACAAATTACACACACCTGACCTCTGTCCGCTTGGGTTCGAGTCTTTGCTTGGTCAACGTAGGTACATGAGAAATCTTGCTTGTAGGCTATCGTGAACTGGTGGTTCTTCACTCTGTGTTCCCAGGTTCTTCCTCTGCCAAATATATTGGCCGCCATGTATAGACTATCATGTGCTCAAAATGGTGTTAAACTGACAACTCCTTTCTTGCTATCCACTTTATAGCATACTTAGTTTATGGATTAATTTTTATTTTAAATCAAATGGCTCTCCAGAATGAAAAGAGCATTACATAACTAAAACAGTTGACATATCAATATAGATGGATTTTCTCCATTGAGCTCTCTCTCTCTCTCTCTCTCTCTCTTCTCATTTATTTTAGTGACTAGTGTCATTAGTGTGCTTAACTGATTAGAAAGTACCTGACCCAAAATTCACAGTCCAAGAGAGATCGGGCATGTTACAGAGTTTACTGGATTTATCCAAGCAAGAACTGTCCAGAGTTAGTCCGTTGAGAATCCACGACGTGTGATGACTGTCATCAAGTTGATACGACGTAAAGACAATAAATGGCGACGCATTCCAGTATAAAAAAGACCTACGGTGTAGGATGTTGATCAGTGTTTTTGTGCTCCTGAATGCTCAAAGAAGTCCCCTAAGACGAGCGCACACCGTCACCATTGTCATTCTTCTGTCCAAAAGGGAAACGGAAAAAGACAAAAGACCGTCTCGTCATCAGAGAAAACACTTAGCCAAGCATCAACGTATGCCCCTGAAAAGACGCAGTCGTCCAAAGATAAAGAGGAGCAACCAAAAAGGAGGATTTTGTTTCAAAACGTCTCAGACAAATAAGATAAAAGGACTCATGTCAAACGATGAACTTCGGTGTATGTTTTGCTCCTGAACCAAAAAGATGTCTGCTAAGAAAAGTGCACACCACTCTCTGGCTATAAAAGGAAAGAAAAGGAAAAGACTTCCTCCTCGTTTAGTTAAACATTGGGACATTTTGTCTGTCCTGTACAAAGCTCCTTCACCCATGCGAAAACATTTCATTCGAACAGCCTCCAAAAATGTCATCGATACCGTGAGCGAATGTTGTTTGATTGTCTTGAAAGGAACGATACGTTTGTCTGAAGCCCTGAAAAAATGCTTAACCAAACATCGACACGCTCTTCGACAAATGGTCCAAAATAAAATACCCATAAGTCAAAAGAAAAAGATGATGGTGCAACACGGAGGATTTATTTTAGGACCTCTTGCCAAAGTAACAGCGGGAGCCATACTGGGAGGACTCGTGGGATGTGTTTTACCCATGGGTTCAAGATAAAAGGACCAAGAAGTTTAAAGGGACCTCTGGATTCAAAAGCTCTCAGACGTTCCCTTTGGAATCGAATGGAAAGATGTGCCTTACCAACGGAATATCATTGTTGGCAAGACCAATGGACCCCACATTTAACTCCCAATCCTCATTTGACCGAAATGTCCCAGTTACAACACGAATTGCAGTCGTTGATAGATCGTAACGATTTGTCCGAAACAGAAAAATCGCAAAGGTACGGTCAACTGTTGTAAAGACTGCAACTCTTTCACCAGCAAGCTTTAGACTAAACAGCTCTGCTGACTCTGAACGATTTTAAGACCCTGATAAAATATCCATCACCACCATCACTACCCCCAGTGACCAAGAGAAAAAGAGGAGAAGAAGAAGAGTTTCAAACTCCACCAGAAAATGTAAGCAAGTTAACAACACATAAAATCCAGAATTGGATGGATTAAAAAGATGATGGATACCCCTTCTTGCACAGAAGAGAAAACGAAGGTGAAGACAGAAGTGAAACAAGAACCGTTTACCCCTGTTCAGACATCCTCTTTCTGGACACCTATCGCTCGCCGGACAGACAAAGCATTACAAGCCAAGAAAATACGACACAAAAAAAAGATTACCATAAGTGAAGAGTGTGTGACTTATTAGCAAAAATGGAGAAGGTGTTAGCCAGCATTTATTATGATCGTCCTTTCCTGCAGGTTACGGAGGAGTTCAGAAATTGTGTCGTGCTACCAAAACTCGACTGAATAGTGTCCATTTACCTCATATGCAATGATGGTTACAAGAACAAGCCATGTACACTTTACACAAGCCCATTCGACATTATTCAGACGTCGCACCAACGTGGAAGGCATCGATCATCAACGGCAAGCCGATTTAGCCGATATCTCTCATTTGGCCACCTGCAATTGTGGCTACAAATATTTTGTTTTGTGTCATCGACGTCTTTTCCAAATTTGCCTGGGTCGTGCCATTGACTTCTAAATCGAGCAGTGAGTACGTGCAAGCCCTCCAACTGGTGTTGAAACAAAGTGATCGTCATCTCTTCGATGGCTAACCGACAAAGGTACCGAATTTCTGAACCAATCTTTCCTAAAATAATTAAAGAACATTCATTTGTTTACCACCGAGAATCCTGAAACTAAATCCAGATTCTTGGAACGATTTTATAGCACCTTGAAGGAACGCATGTGGAAATATTTTACGCATCAACACGCTCTCAAGTACATCGACGTCTTACCTCAATTGGTTCAAGCATATAACCAATCTTACCATCGGAGCATCGGATGTGCTCCTCAAGTAGTGACCCCGGACAACGAGGTGACTGTTTATAAGCGTTTTCTGGTACGTCCTCGCTGCTGACAGTCCGCAAGAAAAGTGGAGTATTGGCACCAGAGATTGGGTACGCATTTTCAAAAGCAAACGCACTTTCGACAAAAGTTACTTACCCAACTGGATCAGCGAATTGTTTCGCGTCACTGGACGAGGGTGTGGTCATCATCCTGCCGTCTATAAATTGGAAGATATGAGTGGGGAAGTGTTAAAAGGAACGTTTTACTAGCTGAAGTTACAACGCGTGATCAAAAAAGAAGACGAAGTATAGGATATTAAAAGCATGCTCGAACGAAGAAACCATGAAGTGGGAAAAGGCCGTGTCAAAGAAGTCAAAGTATCTTGGAAAGGATATCCTCACAGTTTTGCTTCTGGGGTCTACGCTTCACAAGTCATCGACTATAAAAAGAAATAACTATCATGCCCTTCAACGCAGCCTCAGCTGCCGCTACAACCGTGACCACTGCTTCGCCCAGTTCTTCTTTGCAAGATCTACAAAAGCAACCCTTGTGGGTGTGGTGTGGAGAACGTGTGCCTACAACGCAAATCGTCTTTTTCTGCCAAATCTTTGTGGTGCATTGTGTCATCGGTGTGGCCATTGCTAATTTGAGTTTGTAAAATGGAGACAAACAATTGTGGACCATTTTACTGAGCAGTTTCATCGGTTACTTTCTTCCTAATCCTTCCCTAAAATACTCCTCTAATTGAAACAACGGGAGTATTGTGTCCAACGTCAGTCACCACTCTAACAATAACCACAATACTCCCATTTTAGACACCCCTCTGACTTCAAATGACCCCTCGGACAGCATCAGAACTCTAGAATTATGGACAACAATAACCAATTTTACTTACCGTTATCCAGCGACAGTTCCATGTAGGTGTTTCCCAACAATACATTTTGTTAATACACGGCCAAATTACCTCAAGCCATCTGATTGGATCACGAAGGTCATTGGGAAGTAGATTTGGTGGAAAGGATTTAACCTACACAAAACGAAAACATCATTGAAACTCCAAACACTTTCCAGGTCAAAATCATGAACGTCCAATTGCAAAAAAAGATGCATAACATCGGGATTTCAGATGACACAAAGTCAGCAAAGCAATTTATTATTCTGCATCTTCACGTTGAAACTTTTCTCTCGCTATTATTTTAGCAGTGAACATTTGGTGGATGCAATTAATGACAGGTTCGTGATAGCTTTTGGCAAAGTCCTGGACAGAGCCAAAAGAGTATTAAGATTGAGTACCATAAAGTGGCACGTCGTCTACTAATGAAATATAAAGATACCGAAACGTTGTCCATCAGGTTTAATGGTAGTTTGTTTGAAATTTTGGGTAGATATCCACATATGGTAGCACACAGTCTGAGCGCAAAGATCAACAGCAATATGAATTTTACAGGGCTTTTGGATTCCATGTAGAACTGATCCAAGGAATCAATTTGATTTTGTGTGGAGGAGTACAACGATGTGGGACACTCCTTCGCACTGTTACTATGTCTCCTTCTTTTCAAAGTGGATTCTACCTCGCCCAATGATTTGGAAGGTGGAATCACCTATTACGTTCACCGCGAATATGTATATTCTCACTATTTACCCGTCAGCAAGTCGTATTTTGACACTGCCAATATTGACATAAAAGGAGACCTGGTACAAACTATTCCACTCTCGAAAGGCAAAGTCACGATGAAACTCCATTTTCGAAAACAATTCTCAAACGAGTTGTATATCATGTATCCAGTGTACCGAGACGTCGCTCGACAGCAAAGAATGGGTTTGGAGATATGCTGAAATCGGCCTTTCGTTCGGTGACCAAGGTTTTGAAACCGATGATGACACGAGGATTGCACGCTTTGAAAGATGCCGCATTGACGCACGGCAACGAATTTCTCCAAAATGTCATCATCGACAACAAACCCCCAAAGAAGATTTCTTGAGAGCAGGCACAACTGTTTTGCTTCAAACGGGCAAACACATTATGAGCCGTCGACAAACTTCTGAAAATGCCCTGGATGCTAACGAGTCAGCATTGCTGCTTCTCTGATTCACAGCAAGCACAGAGGCCTTCACATCCCTAGTGCTAGAAAGACCAAGCAAACACGAACCATCAGAGCCTTATACATGTGTGATTATTAAAAAAGTCACGGAGAGAAACAAGAAAGAAAGAAAATGATGCACCGAGAGTCTAACGCCTGTTCCAAGTCGGAAATGGTTCTGTTTGCCAAGCCGGCTACTATGATGACGATGCAAGAATCTCAATGCGTCGAATTTTATCCCGTATCCTCTGCCAAGGACTCATGATCAGCTCAATCGAGCTTGAAATCAAAGGACAGCCCGAAGATTACATCGATCTGAATAGCAGTTACTTGTACTTTAAAGCGAAATTAATAGACACATCAACGGGCGGTCCCGATATAAAGGACGAAGATAAAGTAGCTCCCGTCAACAAGTTCATGCATTCATTGTTCAGTGGAGTGGATTTGTACTTGAATAACAAACTGGTCAGCAGCAGCATGGACACTTACCCTTACCGAGAGTACCTGAAAAATCTTTTGACGTACGGAAAAGAAGCCAAGAACACCCGTCTGGATGACACAACAGGCAGATTCAACGATGCCAGTTCTATTACAGATACAAAACCAAGCCACAATGTGGCATTCAACGGTCGACGAAACAAAATCAAAGGACCCAACACAAATTTATAACTGATGGATCGCTTGCATTTGGACAGTGCCGATTCCATTTGAATAATCAGTCTGCCAATTACAAAACAGTCTTTGAAGAAGCCAGATTCTACGTACCACGTGTGCTAGTGTTACCTAAAGTGCGAAGCGACATCAGTCACACTTTGAACAGAACGGACGCCAAGTATTCGATACGAAGCGTGGAAGTGAAAATTTTTACCATTCCCGCTGGACATCAATCGATAATCGAAGATTATCTGTTCCAAGGACAGTTACCCAAACGTTTGATCAGTAGTATCGTCACAAATTCAGCCTTCAATGGAACCTTGGAGGAAAACCATTGTGAGTTTCAGCACTACTACGCGTCCAAGATCGAAGTCAGTTGAGATGGCCAAACCTTGTGTACCAGGCCTTTCGAACCTGACTTTAGTGACGAGAAGAAGAATTACTTGAAATAGTACTTGTCCCATTACGTACGAGGATTATGCAGAAAGATAAACTTTGTTTGTTTTTGATTTCACTCCAGATCAAGGCAGCGACGAGGGACATTTCCACCCTATAAAATCCGGCCAAATCCGGTCATCTTGTATGCCGAGTTCGACAATACTATAGACATCAAAAGTTTGAGAGAAGTCATTCTAGATTATTAGAAACTATGCAATACACTTATCCCCTTTGAATGGCGAAGAATCTATGGAAATGGAATGGGAGGATACCGTAAAAGCAGAACCCCAAGACAAAGACGAAGAGGACATAGTGATGAAATCTAAATGTCCAGAACAAGAACAACATCTAGCCTCCTGTTTTGCCAAAACACCTTGCGGAAAAAATTACGGAATTGATCAAGAAAGATTGATATGGATGTCAAAACGAAAATTTAAGTCAAATTCAATACGATACATTTATGATGCTGAGTCACGAAGAAAAAGTGGACGAATAACTGGAGGACGTTTGGGGTTTCATCCCGAAAGAAGCAGTGTTGTTTCAGTGGCATCGAAGCTCTCTTGGTCCAGAGTGTGGAGAAGAAGCGAAGAAAAGATAACTTGACAGAAATTTTCAAGCAAACAGTCAGGATTTAATTGATGACTTATCATTACCTGTAAAAAAGAAAAGAAAAAAACAAAAACACAAAAAAGGATACATGGGAATTTTATTACCTTTTGAAAAACAGTTCGTGTACCTCTTGTTGGAATCCTGTCGTGTGTGCTAAATATGAAATGCCTCGTCGCAAACCTCAATACAATCAAGCTTACGTCATCAACACAGACGACAGCCATCTCTCAGGAACCCACTGGGTAGCCGTCTACTTTGCCAAAGATGGTTGTGTGGAGTATTTTGGTTCGTATGGATTGACACCTTTGGAAGACATGATCGACTTTATAAGAAGAAATGCCCAGACGACACGATTCAATAATGTGAAATTACAAGGCACAGATTCCATGGTGCATGGACAATACTGTTGTATTTTCTTCATGAACTCAGTCTGGGATATCTCTTAGAACATTAGTGGCTTATGTTGATCGTCACTCTTCTAGAAACAATGACAAAGTAGATCAATGGTTTTGTGACCATTATGGCTATATTTTGTCTTTAGCTACGAAACGTAGTGTACATCAATGGTCTAATGACCTACCTCAGTGGAAGTATATCGTGACTTCACATCGTTCTCAACCTTGTCAAAATTATTTTATTTGAAAAATTGTTTGTTTGTTTGTTTTATGGTTAATTGTTGATTGTTAGTTGTTTGAATAAAAATGTTGTGTGTTGAAGAACACAATTGTCGTTAGTTTTCAATTTTTATCATTATAAATGCTCTTCGATTTCTCTCTATTCCTCACCCTGACATTGACTACCATAGCGTTCCGATCCAACAAAACAATCGTAGGGGTGTTTTCTCTCTCGTCCGCGCTTGAACCATAAAAAGCGAAGCAGCCTCCAGTCTGACCATCCACTATTGACTCGTCCTCCTATGAAGATTCGTTCAAGACTAGCCAAGCTGAACGAAGCTTACGTAAATTTACATCGTGATAGGCAAAGCCTGATACCGAAGCCTGAAGATACAGAGAATGTCTGAATGTTGAAAGTGATCGAATACCTGATAGAAGAGCCATTCAGAGAGGAACCCAAGAAAGAACAAGAAGAGTGGACGTTGAATTGCAGACTTCAGAAGCAAAGAGAGCAGAGAGAACAGCAGCAACAGCAACAGCAGGAACCAGACAGAGAAATGTTGACTGCTGTGTAGACACGAAAGGGTTCTCCTTCTCTTTCCGAAGAAGCAGACCCTATCCTGTAGGAAAGCCTGCCGTCAGACGGGGCGCAACATTAGACCATAAAATATCGCCATAACTCTTCGTCCACAAAAAACGGCCATTTTCAGGGCTACCCCAATACTCTAGAAAAGACATCCTAGTTTAATTGCAAGATATGTGTGCATTTGTGTTTGTCAGTAAGTTATAAGAATTAATTGTGTCTATAAGCACTTCGTTTCCCTGCTTTATGTCAAAAAATATAAACGTGTTATTAAGCGCTTCGTTTCTCTAGCTTGTCAAATAGTCTCTGTGTGTTTGTGTTTGTAGTTAGTGTTTATAGGTAGAAAGTGAGTGAGTGTTTCTTTTAGGTTCGCTACATTTTCAGATCATAACTCTCCATGTCACAGATAATTTTATTATGAAGTTATTATTTAAGTCGTGTGAACGTTTATTTCTTCCTGCACTTTTCGCCTTTTTTCTCCTTAAACATAATTGGGGACAATAACAGCACAATAGGAGAAATAACCAACGAACTATTTTCTGCTGTAGTATCCTAAATTCGGCAATGGAACGACCATTTAATCTTCGGAATGCGGTGGGAGAGAGAGGTGCTGGATTTTTTCATTTTCCACAAGTCAGAACAAGAGGATATTTTCAAAATATTGAGAGCTGGAATCTTTTTCTTAAATAAAATCCCAAATCCGACCCAGCCTTGCCCAAGAAAATGGACCGGTTTGTCCCTGATTGATTGATTGATTGGATTTGCTTTTGCGTGGGCCCAGAAGGGCATGTGCGACGGGTTTATTCCCACACAGCGGGATGCTAAATATTCCTGGGGGAAGGAATTAGTGCCACATCCCCCAGACGTTTATGTGCTCAAGGAACAGACGTTTATGTGCTCAAGGAACACAGCTAATTTAGCCGTCAGGTCGTAGGACTATATGTCTCTAACGACCTGAGTGAAGGGCTTTCATGAGTGGGAATAGGCCCAACACACACTAATGTTAACAATGAGTTGATTTCAGTCCGTATTTCCTGTACTAGGTGTCGACCCAAGCAGTATATACCGCCCGTTGCGATTGGTCGCAACGATGACGTCACATCGGACAGCTAGCTTTAGGCGGGTGGAAATTGTTCCACATCTCCGCCGTTATACGATGTCCGAGAGAGGCAAGAGGGCAAGGAACTCGGCAAGCCATCCATGGATGTCTTGCTCTCCCAAGAACGCCAGCCCGTACTTAGTCAAATTTAGTCTAGTTGTACTAACGGACAATAAAAAATGCCAATAATGTGTTATCCACCTGTGCAATTGGGTCAAATCAAAACAAGTTGTAAAATTTTCCTACTTCCTAACAATCGTAAAAATTCTAGTACATAGTGTACGTTGTAGATGCCCTACAAATTTATAACAGCTAATAAGTCTGAACGACATATAAAATGTTTGAGCTCTGTTATGTTATAAAAGGTTTGAATTTTGAACCGGTTGATTGACGGATCAAGTTAGTGTACATAATAGTTTTATCGAAACGGGATACCAAGACAAAATGGTTCCCTGGATCGAGACAATATTGGTAGCCCTTAGAAGGGCCTTTTTAGCAGAAGTTCCCGTATTTCTTCTGCTTCTTTACTTTTCTCCACATTCCTTTTTCCTCTCAGGTAATTTCGGGGAAATGGTAGCTGTGTAGCGTAAAATTGTAGTTAGCTGCTTCTGCTAGCTGCTGGACTGGGTAGTTATTGTAGGCCTCTTGATAGAATTGTGTAAGAATTCTGACACCATAGTGCCACTCGCTATTCATTTATTTTTGTTTTTTATTTATGCTAGGTGTTTAATGTGCGCGTTGCACGCTTATTTGTGTCCGACTGAGGCAAGGGCGGTAGTGACCAAGAAGGCAGGCGACCATCTGCAGGGAGGAGTCTGCTCATTCCAGGGTACTGGTCTAAATGTATGTACTTGCACGAATTTTGAGTTTTGGTTCTTGTGTCTGAAATTGTTCTAAAGATGAGCTAGGTTGCACTTGATGGAAAACTCTGTGTTGCTTTAGTGTTAGTATGGTCTGTATAACAGAATTAGGCTGCAGTATTACTTTGGCTGTCTTTCATGTTAGGGCTAGGAAGAGAGCAGAGAAGAAGATTTTTTTAAATATTATTTTTGTTTATTTTTTAAGGATATATTTGGGATTTAAGAATACGGGAACCTTTGCTGAGTAGTGAGGTCCCTAGGGGCGTATCAAAAGCGCCCTTATGTATATGTTTGTTCCTAATAAAACATTTTTAATGGCAAATTGATTGATCTGTTCCCAGTGACGTTTTTGTTATTTTGTACCAAACTGTACAAAATGTGCTCGATTGGGGTTTACGTTGCTCGGGGATTTCAGAATGCTTAAGTATATATGTTACTAGTTGGTCAATATATCAATAGTAGTTCATGTTTGTTTTAGGTTTTTGGGTGGGCAAGGTTTTATTTTTTAGTTGTCGCTTAAAATGCTTAAATTTACGATTCAGGTTGTTAGTCAAGTACGTGTCATCTGGGATAATGCCATGAAAGTTCATTTATATTCTAATTAGCCTTCTAAGTTCTATAAATCTTGAAAAATGGTCATAAATAAATCCACGTATATCTGTCTTAATCGTTATTAATATTTTCTTACCCTTTGCTAAGTCCGTGTCTCCTTGCAATTAAGCTTTGTTAATAAATATGTAAATCAATATATATTTAATGTAAGTTGTGTTTCAACTATATTACCAACGTTATTTATTTTACTTCAAATCTTATATTGACTTTTGATGATTAATTGCGTTAATTATTGATTTATTTACAATTGACTTTGTATTACAGCCAAACGTGTGTGTATATATAAATATATATATATATATATATATATATATATATATATATATATATATATATATATATATATATATATATTCCTTTTTCCAATTTTATATTAATCAAAACGTTTATGGAGATGACATTCTATGACCACAGGAAAGTAAAAATTCATGAATCGAGAATGTTGTGCTGGGTTATTTTGTATGTTCTCGTCGAATGCTCTCTCAACAAGTACAATACACCTGAACAAAAGAGGACTAATGATTATGTTATTGTAGAGCCATGAAAGTATATAAATTGTACAAATGGGCAAAATATATCTTAATACTCGAACTGATTTTAAATCTTCTGATTCAAGAAGTAATTTGAGCATATCTTTGCATTTATTTTCGATGAGAAACTAGTATTTGAATTCAGTACAAGTGCTTTATATTTTTCGACACGTGCCACACACTCCTAACTCTTAGCAATAATTTGTAATATTCACTTTTCCTTGAACTGCTTTAATTATAATGAATTTGTTGAGAGGGGTTAGTACAGCTCTTTGTTCTTCCTCCATCGAATGTCATTTTGTAGCATTTAGGGGAGGGGTGATCGCACGTCTTCCTCTTTCCTGTAGTTTCATCTTGCTTCTTCCAACTTCCTCTATGTACATGTCATTTTAAAATTAATAATAATCATACTTACGGCATTCGCCCCTTTATCCCCCAGAGGCCAAAGCTGCCAATTTCATCTATCATTAATGCATTTCTTAAAATTACAAACGCATGTTGACATTTTTGAATGATTTAAAATGTATAGCAATAAACTTTCCCGATATTCGATACGTGGGCGTTTATTGAATAGGTGTGCTAAATCACAGATTGAATTGTAACCATGTAAATTCAATGGGTATGAAATAAGACAAATGCGAGGTTTCCAAATGAAACCGGAAGGAAGCAGCATTTGTATATATGTAAATAAAATGTACATTATGGCCCTCGCAAGAGATAAGTAATGAATTTCACTATGGTTTTTAATGTCAATAATGTTCTGAAAAAAGAAGTACTATATAAGTAAGCAGTATTTTAAAAATGTTAATGAAAACATTTAGCGACTTAAACTTATAATAGAATTGTTCATGCAGACATAAGATATTTAATTCATTCTGGTCACATATAAACTCAAAATAATTATGTATATCACCGTTCCATCGGATTTTGTAAAGCATGTCCAAAATATTGATGACAATATCTCTTTCTAGCCTCAACATCTTAATCCGCTAAACCAATACCATTTATAATTTGTGTTTGTATTTATCTGGTATGTCTGTTAGTAGACCCCAGCTAACAACATATTTTAGTTATGTTCTGCTATGAGTACTCTTTGTTTATGCATTTAGATCTGTAGCTGATCCGAGAATGTGCAAATGATGCTATATTTGTAAAAATTCATTGTTTGTACATTCAGATATGCAACTGATCCGAGAATGTGCAAATGATACTATATTTGTAATAATGCACTGTTTATGTATTTATATATGTAACTGATCCGAGAATCTGTAAATGACAATATATTTGTAAGAATTCATAGTTTGTGCATTTAGATATGTAACTGATCCGAGAATGTGCAAATGATACTATATTTGTAATAATTCACTGTTTATGTATTTATATATGTAACTGATCCGAGAATATGTAAATGACAATATATTTGTAAGAATTCATTGTTTGTGCATTTAGATATGTAACTGATCCGAGAATGTGTAAATAATATTATGTTGTATGAATTCATTGTTTCTGTATTTAGATATATAACGGAAGTAGTGAATTATGCCACTTTAGCGTCATGGGGAATTAGCATTAAAAAACACCCTGGGCCACTTTAGCGTCAAGGGAAATTTAACATTAACCACTCTGGGCCACTTTGGCGTCAAGGGAAATTTAACATGGGCAAAAAACCCTGGACAAGATTAGCGTCAAG
This sequence comes from Sinohyriopsis cumingii, assembly GCA_028554795.2. NCBI lineage: Eukaryota > Metazoa > Mollusca > Bivalvia > Unionida > Unionidae > Sinohyriopsis > Sinohyriopsis cumingii. The sequence goes on along the minus strand of CM068835.1, from coordinate 25,836,118 downwards.
GGAAATTTAACATTAACCACCCTGGGCTACTTTAGCGTCAAGAGAAATTTAACATGGGCAAAAAAAGCCTGGGTTACTTTAGCCTCAATGGAATTTAACATTGGAAGAAACAGACGTTTGGGTCTGTTGAGCCTCAAGGGGAAATGGAATAGGGTTGGGACCCTATTTGTTTTTTAAAAGAAAAAAGGGTAGGCAATGGAAAGTCAGTCTCTTTTCGAGAAATAGGAGTGGCCCTGAAAAGGGCCTTTGGGTTTCTTCTGCTTCTAATTTCTTCTATTTCTCCACCAACTTCTTATTTTCTCTCCTACACTCTTTCTCTTCTTTTCTTTCTTTTCTTCCTTTTTTCTCTTCTTTCTTCTTCTTCTCCTCTTCTTTCTTCCTCTTCTCATTTTCTTCTTCTTTTTCAATTTTTTCATTCCATGCTCTTATCCTTATCCTTTCCTCTTCATCCTCCTTCTCCTCCTTTATTTCTTTCATCACATCACTTATCATGTCCTTTACTTTTCTTAAGTTGTTAATCTCCATCTTCACTCGATGGGAATTATAAGAATAGTGATCTTCGTTTAGCCTCACTAGCATTTGTTCCATCATGCCCAAATTGTCCAGGACGTCTTGCAATGTTTGCAATTTATCGAGGTGGTTTGAAGCCATCTTCTCTGTAGAATGGTTTGAACGACGAATACTGTGGATTCTTATAGTGAAAGCGCGGACGTGAAGGAAAACATCACCTACTTTCTCATTTCATATAAAATACTATCCACATAAGTGAAGCAACATTTAACAAACCCCAAATCTACTATTTACACACGCAAATCATTAAAACGAAATCCATAATCTACTATCCACACAATCGTACGTGAGCGGTTACAAAACCCAAACTATACTCTCCACATACGCTAAGAAACAATAAACAAATCCATAATCTACTATCCACACAATCGTACGTGAGCGGTTACAAAACCCAAACTATACTCTCCACATACGCTAAGAAACAATAAAAAATCCATAATCTACTATCCACACAATCGTACGTGAGCGGTTACAAAACTCAAAATATACTCTCCACATACGCTAAGAAACAATAAACAAATCCATAATCTACTATCCACACAATCGTACGTGAGCGGTTACAAAACCCAAACTATACTCTCCACATACGCTAAGAAACAATAAACAAACCCCTAATCTACTATTTACACACGCAAACCATTAAAACAAAATCCATAATCTACTATTCACACAATCGTACGTGATCGGTAACAAAACCCAAACTATACTCTCCACATACGCTAAGAAAAAATAAACAAACCCATAATCTACTATTCACACAAACTTACGTGAGCACTTACAAACACAAACACACAAACACAAACACATACACTCACACTATGAAAAAAGAGTCAGTGTTTATATTCACACTACTCTACATATACACATTGGCAAATCGATTGTTATTTCTTTTCTAGAGTATTGGGTAGCCCTGAAAAGGGCTGTTTGTTTTTAACTCCAGATGCACCTATCTAATGTTGGCACCTTCCTGGCCTGGCGCCACACACGCATCTTCTTCCCCAGTCTCTTTTCACTCTTTTTTGGGGGAGAGCAGAGGCGGGATATGTGGCTTCAGAATCCCAATTTTCTGTCTCTGGGATTCTGAAATTTCCTCTCTCCTTTTCCTCCTCTTCTTTTTTTCTTCTTTCCTCCTATTCTTTCATCCTTCCCTCTTCGACAATGGCCTCCGCGGCCAGTTTATTAAGTATGCGCCTGGCATATTCCAGGTGCATCTGGAGTTCTAGAAGCTTTACAATTCTGGTGTTCATTCTGGTGGTGTTGATCAATCAACAAGGGTAGCTAGACTGCCGAGCGAGTTTCAATTTATACTGAAAGCGCGGACGTGATGGAAAACATCCCCCCAAAACATAAAATTGATCTTACCTAGATCATGACCAAAACAACGCGCAGACCTAAAGGAAACACTCACTCACTTTTTTATACTACCCATTACTATTCTAAAAGAAATTTCATTAATCACTTCAATATACTATCCACATACGCAAAGCAATCAAACCCCAAATCTACTCTCCCCACACCTCAAACAGCCAAAAACATGATCTTAATCTGCTATCCACACCAACGTACGTGAGCACTTACAAACACACAATCCTATACACAAACACATACACTCACACTATAAAAAAAGAGTCAGTGTTTATATTCACACTACTCTACCTACACACATTGGCAAATCGATTGTTATTTCTTTTCTAGAGTATTGGGGTAGCCCTGAAAAAGGCTGTTTTTTGTTTGTTTTTTTTTTGTTTGCTATGGCAATCTTTTAGTTTCTAAGAATGCGACGTCCTCTGAGAATAGACTTTCTGACGATAGGTCGGCTTCTTCGGAAAGAGAAGAAGAACTCTTTGGTGTCGATACGACAATCGACAAAGCCTCTGTCAGGTTCAGGTTGCTGATGTTGCTGCTGCTGCTGTTGTTGTTGTTGCTGTTGCTGCTGTCTCTGAAGCCTGTACTTCTCTGTCCATTCTTCTTTCTCCCTGTTCACTTCTTCTCTGAAGAGCTCTTCTATCAGGTCTTCAGTGACTTTTAACATTCTCACATTCTCTATCTCTTCTGGCTTCGGTATCAGACTGTGTCTGACCCTATGCAAATTCACGTAGGTTTCGTTTAGCTTAGCTAGTTTAGAGCACATCTTCGTAGGAGGATGAGTCGACAATGGATGGTTAGACTGGAAACTGCCCCGGTTCTTAAAGTCAAAGTGCTGACGTGAAGGAAAACATCCCTCCAAGGTTTTTTCGAGCCGCAACGTTCAATGAGTGTCATGAGAGGGATAGTAAGAAGTCAAAGAGCATAAATCAACATTCTTATAGCCAAACAAACCACAAAGGCATTTATTTTTTCAAAACACAACATTTTTTTATTCAAAATCACTTAACACTAACCAACAACTCTAACATTTTTTAACAATAATCCAACCATATAACATCAAACATTTTTTTCAAATGACAAACATTTTTTTTTAATTCACACTCTACTTTAAACAGGGCTGACAACGTTGTGAATGAAATTGTGATTTCCACTATTGGAAGTCATTAGGCCATTGATGGACACTACGTTTCCTAGCTTGAGACAAAAGATAAGCATAATGGTCACAAAACCATCGATCTACTTTCACATCGTTTCTTGAAGATGAACGAGGATCAAAAGGAGTCACTAAATGTTCTAAGGAATAGCCCAGGCTGCGATGATGCAGAAAATACACACAGTACTGTCCGCACACCAAGGAATCTGTGCCTTGTAATTGCCTTGAGGTTTGCGATGAGGGAGTTCATCTTTAGCACAGACGACAGGATTCCAAGAAGCCGTATACGAACTGTGGTTCAAAAGGTAATAAAGTTCCCAGGTATCCATGTTTTTTTCTTCTTCACAGGTAATAATATGTCATCAATTCGATCCTGACTTTTTGCTTGAAAATGTCTGACAAATAACCGTTTCTTCGTTTCGTCTCCTCACTCTGATTCAGGAGAGCTTCGATACGATGGATCTCTTGAGTGGTTAATGGTGGACAAGAATGTTCACGCAAGTCTTTATACCACTGATGCCACACGACTTCGTCCGAGATGAGACTCCAAGCTTCGTCCAGATACTCGTCCAATTTTTCTTCTTGACTCAACATCAGGCATTTATCGTGTTGAATTTGACTGGGATGATCGTTTTGACATCCATAGCAATTTTTCTTGATCAATTCCGTCATTTTTTCGACCAAGTGTTTGGCAAAACAGGAGACTAAATGGGCTTCTTGTTCTGGCCATCTCGACTTCATCATGATAACTTCTTCCACAGTCTCCTCACATTTCATGTCTAAAGTTTCTCCACTAGGCAAAGAGGGATAGCAATCTTCCATGGCTTCTAATAGTCTAGAATGACTTCTCTCAAACTGTTGATTTCTATGGTATTGTCGAATTCTGCATACAGGAGGACGTTCACTGTGTGATCTGGAGGTGGATTTGCTAACTGAAGTTCCACACGAATCTGACCCGATTTTATAGGGTGAAAATGTCCCTCGTCGCTGCCTTGGTCTGGAGTGAAATCAAAACCCCAAAAAGCATAGCCTCCTGCATAATCCTCGTACGAAATACCGTGACTGGTGTTGGTTCCTAACTGTCCCGTGGCTTCGTACAGGGACAAGTACGATCTCAAATAATTCTTTGTGACACCAAAGTTGGGCTCAATGGGTCGGGTACACAAGGTGCTGCCTTCGCGACTGACTTCGATCTTGGACACATTGTAATGTTGAAACTCAAAAGGATTTTGATCGTGGGTTCCATTGAAGGCTGAATTCCTGACGATACCAACAATCAAACGCTTGGGTAACTGTCCTTGGAACAGATGATCTTCGATCATAGATCGCTGTCCAGCGGGAATGGTGAACGTTTTCACTTCTACGCGTCGTATCGGATAATTGGCGGTCGTTCTGCTCAACGTCTGACTGACGTCGTTTCCCACTTTAGGTAACACTTCCACACGACGCACGTAAAGTCGGGCTTCTTGAATGATAGTTTTGTATTCGTTGGCATGGGCCATCAAATGGAAAGCGGCACTGCTACGATTCAGTCTCAGACGGATATCCACCCCGTTCAGCAAATACTTTTCTTGTAACAACATGTCCAAATGCAAACGATCCATCAGTTCTAAACTTCGCCCTTGCAGAATTTTCTTACGACGGTCGTTAAACCCCACTTTGTGAGGATTGTCATCTTCTGTCAGGACTGTGTCGCTAAACGTGCCTACACCTGCCGTGTCAGGTTTCCATACCACGCAAGCATCCAGATGAGTATTCTTGGCTTCTTTTCCGTACGTCAAGAGATTTTCCAGGTAGGCTCGATACGGGTAAGTATCCATGCTGCTGCTGACCAGTTTGTTATTCAAGTACAAGTCCACTTCGCTGAACAAGGAATGCATGAAATTGTTGACAGGAGCTACTCTAGCATCGCCTCCTGGATTGGTGTTGTCCGCTTTGATCACTTTCACTTTCAAGTTCAGGTAACTGCTATTCAGATCGATGTAATCTTCGGGTTGTCCTTTGATTTCAAATTCGATGGGAGCGGAATCCGTCAAAGGGGAGACGGGATAAAATTCGACCCACTGAGATTCTTGCATCGTCATCATGGTAGGGGGCATGGCAAAGAGATCCAGTTCCGACTTGGAACAAGCACAAGACTCTCGGTGCATCATTTTGTTCTGTGTCTCAATAATCGAAAACGTCTAAGTCTCGAACGGTTCTTCTTTTCTTTGCCTTTCTCGCCTTAGAAGTGTGAAGTCTGGTGAAAGGGTGTTTTCTTCGTCGTCTCTTTCTGCCTTGTCCTTGCTGAATGCCTGGCTCGGTAGCGTGCAGGGCATTTATAGGTGTTTCGCGTCGGTCCAAAAGGTCTTTGCCCGTTTGCAGCAAAACATTTTTGCCTGCCCTCATGAAGGCTTCATTAGGGTTTTGTTTGTCGATGATGACATTTTGGAGAAATTCTTTGCCTTGCGTCAGTGCCGCATCTTTCAAGGCGTGCAATCCGCGTGTTACCATCGGTTTCAACACCGGAGCCACCGAACGAAAGGCCGATTTTAACATATCTCCTAAACCGTGTCCTCGCTGTCGAGCAACCCCTCGGTACACCGGATACATGACTTACGAGTCGTGAGAGAACCGTTTTCGAAAATGAAGTTTCACCGTGACTTTTCCTTTGGTGAATGGAATATTTTGTCCCAGATCTCCTTTTATAGCAATGTTGACCGTGTCCAAATACGACTTGCTGACAGGCAAATAGTGAGGATGGACAAATTCGCGGTGAACGTGATAAGTGTTTCCACCTTCCTCGTCAGTGACCGTGGCAGAATCCACTTTGAAAGGAATGACACGCAGTAACGGTGCGGAGGTGTGTCCCACCACGTTGTACTCCACCACATCGGAGTACATAAACATCAAATTCAGTCCTTGGTTCAGTTCTACCGGGGCACGAAATAACTTGCTAAAAGACTCGTTGTCGTAAACGATTGGTAATTCGTTTTTCTTGAGCATCGCCATTCTCATGTCCATGTCTCCTCCCAACATGTCAAACAATTCAGGACAAAATAAAATGGACACGATTTTACTCCCGTCAAATTCCATCAAGAAGCGACGAGCTGCTTTGTGGTATTCCATGGTGACACTTTTTTTGACACTCTCCAAAGCTTTCAGAAACACGACATTAAATCTGGAGGTTATGGTGCTCACCAAATGTTGACCACTAAAATAATAGCGTGGAGGAATGAACAAGTGATAGGTGGTGTACTTTTGATTTTTTGTGCCAGGTGTTTTCTTGTCATATTTGCCATAGGTATCCAAGTACTGTTGCAATTATTCGTCATGAACTTCTCCATCAAAAACATTTTGATTGGGAAGGACATTGAGGACTTGGGTCGGGTGAATCATTTCTACTAAAGCCACTTCCCAATGGGCTTCGTGATCTAAGGGGATGGTCTGAGGTAATTTGGCTGTGTAACAGCACAACGTGTTGTGGAGAAACACCTCCATGGAACTGTCACTGGGTAAGGTTAAATAAAACTGGTTTTGGTGACTCATAATTCCAGAGTTCTGTGGCTGTCCGAGGGGTTACTGGACGTCAGAGGCGTGTCTCCGCCCAAAATGGGGTTCTGGTTGTTGTTGGAGTGGTGACTGGCACTGGCACTGGACACAAGGTTCCCGTGGTTCCCGTTCGAAGAGAATTTCAGGGAGGGATTGGGAAGCAGGTAACCGATGCAACTGCTCAATAAAATGGTCCACAATTGTTTGTCTCCTTGTTGCAAACTCAAATTGGCAATGGCTGCACCGATGACACAATACACCACGAAGATTTGGCAGAAAAAGACGATTTGCATTTTAGGCACACGTTCTCCACACCACGCCCACAAGGGTTGTTTTTGTAAATATTGCACAGAAGAACTGGGTGAAGGAGTGGTCGACGTAGCTGCGTCTGTGTGAAAGGGCATGATGGTCACTTCTTTTTCTTGTCGATGACTTGCGAAGCGTCGATCCAAGAATCAAAACTGGGTGGATATCCTTTCCAACGTACTTTCACTTCTTTGACACGTCGTTTGCCCACTTTACGGGTTCTGCGTTCGAGAATGCTTTCGATGTCGTACACGTGGTCTTCTTTTTGGTGACACGTTGTAACTCGGGCAAATAAAACGTTCCTTTGAGCACTTCTCCGTTCATGTCTTCCAATTTATAGACGGCAGGATGACGACCATGCACTCGTCCAGTGACACGAAACAATTCGGTCGTCCAGTTAGGTAAGTAACCTTTGTCGAAAGTGCGTTTGGTCTTGCCAATGCGCACCCAATCTCCTACGGCCAACATTCCACTTTTCTTGGGGACAGCCCTCGTCGGGGACGTACCAAACAGGCGCTCAAACACCAACACTTCGTTCTCGGGAGTCACTTCTTGCGGGGCACGTCCGATGCTTCGATGGTAAGATTGGTTGTACGCTTGCACCAGGTGCGGTAAGATGTCGATGTACTTCAGAGTGTGGTGATGCGTAAAATATTTCCACATGCGTTCTTTCAAAGTGCGTTGAAAACGTTCCACGATGCTGGCTTTGGTTTCGGGATTCTCGGTGGTAAAAAAATGAATGTCACGTTTCTTTAATTCTTTTTGGAAAGCTTGGTTCAGAAATTCGGTGCCTTTGTCCGTTTGCCATCGAAGAGGGTGACGACCGCTTTGTTTCAACACTCGTTGCAGGGCTCGCACTAACTCACTGCTCCATTTGGAAGTCAAGGGTACGACCCAGGCAAATTTGAAAAAGACGTCGATGACACAAAACAAATATTTGTAGCCGCGATTGTAGCTGGCTAAAAAAGAGACATCGGCTAAATCGGCTTGCCATTGATGATCGATGCCTTCCACTCGGGTGCGACTTCTGGCAAAGTTGCATCGAATGGGTTTGTGTAAAGTGTAGGTAGCTTGTTCTTGTAACCATCGTTGCACTTGAGGTAAACGGAGACTTTTCAGTCGAGTTTTGACAGCACGATACAATTTTTGAACTCCTGCGTAACCTGCAGGATGGGAGGGATCGTAGTAAATGCTGGCTAAGACTTTTTCCATTTTTTTGTGTTTGTGTGTTAATAAGACACCCACTCTTGGAGGATGCTACTCTTATTCTCTTTGGGTATTTTCTTGGATTGCAATGCTTTGCGTGTGCGACCGGCAATAGGTGTTGAAGAGGAGGATGTCTGAGCGGGGGATATCGGTTCTTGTTTCACTTCTGTCTTCACTTCTATCTTCACTTTCTTTTTCTCTTGTGATGAAGAAGGGGTGGCCATCGTCTTTTTAATCCATCCAAGTCTGGAGGTAGGTGGTGTTGTTAACTTGCGTACTTTTTCTGGTGGAGTTTGAAACCCTTCTTCTTCTTCTTCTCCTTTTTCTGTTATCATCACTGGTAGTGGTGGTGGTAGTGGTGATGGTGCTGGACTTTTCATCAAAGTCTTAAAATCTTTCAGAGTGGGTAGAGCTGTTTCGTCTAAAGCTTTCTGGTGAAAGAGTTGCAGTCGTTGCAAGAGTTGACCGTACTTTTGCGATTTTTCTGTTTCGGACAAATCTTGGCGATCCATCAAGGACTGCAATTCGTGTTGTAACTGGGACATCTCGCTCAAATGGGGATTGGGAGGTAAATGCGGGGTGCGTTGTTCTTGCCAACGATGGCATTCCATCCATCGTTTGTAAGGCACTAAAGCTAGTTTTCGTCCTTCCATGAGGTTGTCAGGGGTCGATTCTGAGATCTTTGGACTTCAGAGGGCCTTTTTATCTTGCTCCCACCAGTCCTCCCAACATGGTTCGCAAGACTCCTTTCAGTAAGGGACCTAACAAGAGGGGTAAAATGCCTCCACGTTGGATCAACATCTTCTTCTTTTGACGAATGGGAATTTTCTTTTGAACCATTTGGCGAAGAACGTGACGATGTTTGCCTAAGCATTGTTTCTGGTGTTTGGACAAAGGGATCGTGCCTTTCAAGACGTTCAAACAGCATTCGCACACGGTATCGATGACCTCTTTAGAGGCTGATTGAATGAGTTTTTTTCGTAGAGGTGGAGAAGCTTTGGATAGGACAGATAACATGTCCCCATGTTTGACTAAACGAGGAGGCAGTCCTTTCCTTTTCTTTCCTTGGGGTTGTTTAGAAGAGGGATGTTTTCTGGAGGGTGACATCTTTGAGTCTTCAGGAGCACCAAAAACACTGATACCCTACTTGGTCACACACCTTTTTTATACTGGAACTCGTCGCCACTGATTGTCTTTACGTCGTATCAACTTCAGGACAGGCATGACACGTCGTGCAGGGGTACGTAACGGACTAAATCGAGCCAGTTCTTGCTTGGACAAATCCAGTAAACTTTGTAACATGCCCGATCTTTCTTGGACTTTGATTTTGGGAGAAGGTACCTTGTGAGCAGCAGTCACTGCCACTAAATTGGAGGGTCCTGCCACTGGGGAAGTTCTTCTTGGGGTCATCAACGGAGAAGTTCTTGTGTGATCAACGTCTCCAAGTACTCTTCAGTTCTTGGTGTCATCAACGGGGAAGTGGATGAACTTGAGGCTGTCGGAGACACGGTCACCGCCGTGGTAGGTCGTGGTTTGCGAGTGTAAAGTTGCGTCCTAGCCGAAGTGCCTCTCTTGCGACTAGTTTTCTTCTGTGGACTTTTCTTTTTCTGGGGGCTTCTTTTCTTTTTCCGGGGTGGTGTCTGGTAAGAGGAGGGTCCTGCCACTGGAGAAGTTCTCCTTGGGGACCTGGTGTTTTTCTTCTTCTTCTTGGAGCTTCGTTTGACTTTTTTCTTGGGGAGAAGTTTGGGGGCATTAGGATCCCATCTTAAGAGAGAGCGAATGATGACCCCTCGTAGAGTACCGCTCCCTCCAGGTTTCAAAATGATTTGTGTTTTGGTTTGAGTGTCGATGAGGAGATCGGCCAGTTGGGTCAAAGCGACTTTGTTTCGATGAAAAAAGCGTTTGGTTTGATGAGGAATCTAAATGATTCCTTGGAGTAATTGACGTGCCGTCACCGTGAACCATCGTAAGACTTCTTTGAGACTAGCTACTAAGACACGAGCTCGTATTTGTGGATTTTTTTCTCGACTGATGCCATACAAGGCACGAATCAATTTGACGGGAAAATCCGACTGAAGGGACGTCATGTTCAAAATGTGTGTGAGACAGACGAAAAGGGTCTGAGGTTTTTATAGATTTTTTTTGTGGAGTGAAATTAAGTCGAGCACGGAGACGTGTACGGGACAGGCCCTCTGTCTTGGCCCCAGTGGTGAAACGAGTGGGTACGAAATCGCAAATCCTCGGGGGTCGTAGGTTTCAAATCGACGAGTAAATAGGCGTGTGGTGTTTGAGTGGCATCGTCGTACGCCTGAGTCAGCCAAGGTGTCCCTAACTGTTTGGCTAAGACTTGCACTTGCGATTTATCTCGAGGGCTTTTAAACAAGACCACGTAATGCGCATTGAGACTGATGGTGCGATGGGCTTTACTTTGTTGAAACAAATTTTGGGTGATGTAAACGACACTGGCATTACGGTGATGCCCTTTGCGCGTGAACCACAGTTTAATTTCTTCTTCGTCTTCTCCTAACATGTCGTCAAAAATGACCAAATGAGTTTGACGGGAGTCAGAGACGATGCCGTCGTTTTCTTTAGGAATGCCTTCCACAAACACGATGGAATCGCCTTGACTTTCTCGCAAGAGGCTGTACGCCGATTGCCACTCTTTGTAACACCACACGATCCGCTGAGGTGGTCGATCGATCAAATGATGTTTATGTTCGATCAAACGTTTGACGAATTCGGTTTTGCCTGAACCGCTAGGTCCGGCAATGAGCATGTTAAAGGGATGGCGAAGATACAAAACCTCCCAACTGGCACGATCTAAGTGTTCGTCGATGACTTTGACAGTACAGGAATAGGGAGCAGAGACAGCAGAGGTAGCCATAGTGTTAGGAATGTCACTTGTGACACGAAAACAAACAAGACGAGATTTTATATACTTTTTTCAGGACACGTTTATTGAATGTTTTAAACATGAATACGAAAGACAAAAATACATAAAAGCCAAAGGCTTAAGTACAACGATAAAAGGCACATGATAATCATCAACGTGGAATAAACACAAGTGTCTGTACAACATGTTTTGGGTAATGTTCTGACCAGTTCTATAGGGGGTAAGGTCACACAAGTGTCCTCCCGAAAGGGTCTTTCAGGGATGTCCACGACAGTCCTGTCCTGGGTGACGGGTTCTTCTGGTACTGTCACTAACACAGGTTGAAAAGTCGCAAGGCTCACAATCGCATTCCACTTCAGAAGCCCCACACTTGAATTGTGCCTTTCTAAACTTGTTTTGTGTTTCTCTGAAAGTATTCATCTTGTTCGCTCGGTCTTGGTAGTCCCAATGAACTATCGATCTTCCCTAGGGTTCCTTTTTATATACAGACCAATACCGACGTGTCCATACGGTACGGTGAAATGATTGGAAAGTCGCACTCGCTTCTGGTACACGATTTGATAGACTTTTTCCAAGGGTCGACTGACGATGTGGTGAGTGGGTAAACGTACAATCTTGTTGGGTTGATAGGTGGTCACTTTAAAGTGGTCATCTTCTCCAGATTGCAAGGCTTCTTTCAATACTCCAAAGTTGACCACACGACTGGTACGATAATTCAGAGTCAATCCTTTCATTTTACACGTCGTGTGCACTTCTCCTTGTGGGTCCCGGTATTCGTAGCCGTAATTTTTGGGACCGCCACTGACGAAACTTAGAATCTTGTCGTCGGGATGCTCGTCTGTCCAGGTTCCTAAACGGTCTCCTTCGATGTCAGGGTGCTGTTGACTCGGGTGATGGATGTAAATGCAACTGTCCGTGTCAAAGTACAGGACACGTTCCCCTAACAGTTCTAAAGCTTCGTACAATTTTAAGCGAGCATGAGCTGTCACGTAAGCCGCAATGATGACATTTCCAAAAGGGTCGTCTTGTACAAAGTCCAGATCTTCTTCGTAATTAACCAAGATCAAATCCTCGCGAACGACGTCCACGTGTTTCATGTATTTGGTTTTGTCGCGAATAATCTGGAAGTAGCGGGAAGGTTCGGTCAAATACTCCGTCTTGGGTAAACACGGTCGTTGTGCCATTTTACCCCACAAGCAATTTAACATCACTTTGGCAAACGATCGCCTGCCTTCGTTTTTCTCGATGTGGTCTAAAGAGATGCCTTCTTGTTCATAGTATTTCTCTTTGAATTGTATTTGGACTTCGGGACTGTGACACCAGGAATGATAGCCGCTGAATTCTTGCTTCAGTTTCAAAAAGGCATCCACGTAGTCTGCGAAAATGCCTTTCTGACTGGGGTCACCCTTGTGGTATTGTTGTGTCTTGGGAAAGTGGCAAATTTCGTACACTTCTAACAGTTGGTATCCCATGTCCAGAGCTTTGAACAATTCTACGCTGACCCAGGTTCCCGTCAAGGCCTGTTCTTCCTGGGCGTGCTGACAAGGTTGGTCTTGGTTGCACGTTTCAGCACAAGTACGGCACAAAGGAAACATCAGTTTGCCTTGGCAATGGTGAGGTAAGACGGGATGGTATAGGTTCGTGGGAGGCAAAACTTTACACTTGATCAAGCCTTCGTATTGTCGAATGTTTTTCAGGTCGATGTGTTCCGTGAACAATTGTGGGTGCCCTGCAGGAAAGTGACAATATTTGCACACGCAAGCATACAGCGAGCACACGTCCAAGTATTTGATTTCTTCTCCTTTCTCTTCGTCGGCTTGGTACAGCAGACAGGTGGCATTGGTTCTTCCTCCGTACAAACTATCCCTCGGGTTCAGGGGGTCCATCAGCTTGTAACTTTCCACGACACGTTTAAACTCGGGATCGGTTTTCAAACGGTGATCGTACTCGTGTTCCCACATTTCCACCACTTGCTATCCTTGCTGTTCTAACTTCAGGCGTCGCTGACAAGTGTCCTGGTACAAGTCTTACATGGTTCGTTGTAAAAACTGATTTTTAGTGCTACGATCAGGGTAACAGACGGGGCATCCGTGACATAAGCAACCGTTAAACTCGTACACGATCTTGGGGTTTTCTAAGTCTCAGCCATCGACCGAATACGTTCCGATGGTTTTTTCATCCCCTCCGTTGCGGGCATGCTGAATCCATTTGTCTTCCTTGTCGCCAAAGTAATGCAACCAACGTAGGGCTTTGACCGAGTACTGACGTTTGACATAGTGGGTCGTTTGGGGGCTGATGACAGCCACGGTGTTTTCAGGCATGAACCGTTGTCGATACACTAAGGAACACGCTTTGGCAATGGTGCAAGCTTCTTTCAAAGGATCGACCCCTCCGTGTTCCATGAACAGTTCTCGAAATTTTCCACAGCAACGTCGTAAAATGTCCACGTCGGAACGACAATACTTTAGCATTTCTTCCTGAAAGTCGAAAGGGTCCGAGGCTTGAGCCTGGAACCAAGCGTAGAAAGCTTCTCGTTGTTCGGTACGCATTTTGTCGGGGTCGTAATAGTGAGCCTCAGGCAAATGGGGTGTTGAACGGCGTGTTGATTGGCTTCCGTATTGAAAAAGTGTGGAAAGTACCCTTTAGCCATTTCTGTCATTCCAAACGTTTTAGGCATTCGACTCAAAGGCATGGCCAAATAGCTCATCGAATCTTTAAACTGCACTAGTCCCACTTGCATGAAAATGATTTTGGCTCCGTTCAAAGTGACTTTAGGACGTTCGATGATTTGTTCCGTATAATACCTCAAAAGAAACTGTCCATCGTATCCGGAGAAATTGTGAGCCATCACTGTGGCATGACGTTCGATGTCCTCTTGGCTCCACGTCTTGTCGATGGGGTCTAAGACCCATTGGGCAAAATCGGCTAACGTGTTCGGTCCTCGAAAGATTTTTTCACGCCCTCCGGGAATCTTGCTGCAGTGACTGAAGATAGGTTCTTGAATGCACTTCTCGCACGCTAGATGAGCCACGCAGAAATTAGGAACGTGAATACCAGTCTCTTGCATGCATTCGAAATCGAAAAAGATGAAATTGCCTTATTGCCTTTCTTCTTGTGTCCATCCTCTTTCTCTGGTGGGGGTTGGTATTTTTGCACGTAGCACTGGTGTTCCAAGTCCACGATGTGATGACAAATGTGACATTTTTTTTTCCTGAACATACATGTGTCTTGGCACTGTTGGTACGTAGGCCTTGTCCACACGTAGGGCACAATCTCAGGAGTTGACAAGCACATTTCTGCTGTGAACGTTGCGTCTTCAGATGTTGTTGGTAACAGGCAGGGCTGACAAACGTACGCAGACAAGCAGGACAATGTACTCTTTCTTGTCCTTCGCTCAGACAGGGTGGAGACGCCAAACATCCTGAGCATTTCCATCCACAATGTTTGTGTTGCTCTCGATTGTTATAACCATGGTCACATTTCTCACAGTAATATCTGTATCGCAGGAATCCAGTGATACTGGTAATGGTATCGAAATGGTCATCGTGATGATAAAGGTGAATGTATTTTCCATCCTTAAAGTCTTTCCCTCGAAACAACAGAGGCCCGCGCATTTCTTGAGGGTGCACTTTCAATGTGTAGCGTGGAGCTAGGACATCTTGCAATGTTTGCATCTCAGGAATGCCACAGGGTTTGTCTTTGGGCAAGTCGGCTTGTCGTAACAGGAGTTCTGCTTCGTTTCGTTGTTTGGCTCGGTCGGATTGTTGAATAGTTTTCCAGGCTCTTTTCCATTCTGTCGTGTCGTTCTTGTTGGCATAGGTTCGTCCCACCACGATGGCTCGGGCTAAACACATCTGGTCTTGAGGGTTGTTAATTTGGACGAGACTCTTTTCGGTGCTGCGAAGGTCGTTCACCAATAAGACCTTTTTGCGTCCTGTCCCTTGAGGAAGAGAGACGTGGGCCATTTTCAGTGTGGCTTTACCATCGGTGATGTCAAACTGATTATTAGATTGTTGTACGTGTTGAATCTTGTCCATGACTTTGGAAGGGGTTAGTTCTGCGGGTCTGCTAAACTCGATCCAAACAGGGGATTTCAAGCTGTCGTGATCTATGGATAGTGTCAAGCGATCGTCTTCTTTGGGTTGACATTGTCGCTTGAGTGCGGTGAGCAAAGAATCCCACATCTCGGTGATAAACCCTTCTGCTTTCTCTAACGGTACGTCAGCCTTGAAATCTTTAAACTTCACTGTGTAGGTGTAAGCCGTGGTTCTAAATTTTCTAGAGGAGCGCTTTTCCGTCTCTCGAATGGAATAGTACTTTTCAGGGTTGACTGAGGGTGGTGAACTTTGTTTAGAGGGTTCGGATTCTGGTTCACTCATGTCCTCTTCAAAATCACTGGCATGAATTTGTGCCAAGACTTCAGCTCTGGTACGAGGCGATAGATCACGTTTCTGCCTCTTACTTTCTTCTTCTTTCTTCTCGAATGAATAGGATCGTTTCATCTTGAGTGCAAAACGTCAAATGACTCAAGTTTAAACACCATAGACTAATTTATAGTCATGGCAAACCAGAGTATATAAAAAGGGTGTGTGTCTTGTCCTTTCACTATTCATTTCACTCTCAAACCGAGCACAACGATGGAAGAGACTAGCCAAATCGAAAGTTTCATCAGAGCTTTGCGAGGGGTCATTAGAAAATTCTCTTCAGACCAGCCGACGGACTACTCTCCTTCCTTTCGAGACAAAAGTCAAGATACTTGCTATATCTGTCAGAAGAAAGGGCATTGGTCTTCAGAGTGTCCAGACCGTCAAAAAAGAAAAAAAAAACAGGGGCTAGAAAAGACAAAAGTCAAGATACCTGTTATTATTGTAAAGAAAAAGGACATTGGTCTCCAGATTGCCCAAAAAAGAAACAAGACGAGTCAGAAGAAAAGAGGGATTCTTCAGAAGAAGAGAGAGATTCTTCAGAGGAAGAAAGCAGCCAGGTGAAGAAAAAGAAACAGGAGAAGAAAAGAAGAAGGGAAGAAAGTGAGAAGGAAGCGGAGGAAAAGACTGTGACGGTGAAGAAATTGAAAAAAACAGAGAGAGTAAAAAAAAGGAAACAAAAGAAGTGAATGTACTTTCTAAAGTGTTTTGTTGTGAATTGTGAATTGGATTGTAACTATGGACAAAATAATACATTAATTATATAAGGTAAGTGTCTTTGAGTTTTGATTTTAAAATAAGAAGCTACACTCACGCACTCATATACACGTACTATAGGGGTAAAATGGGTTGATTTTGTTGATTTTTGAGTTATTGGCAATTGAAATTGTATTTCTTTTCGAGAGACGTGGGTGGCCCTGAAAAGGGCCTTTTTTTGGTGTAGGGGTGAGTTTAAGCAATCAACTTTAACTGCCTTAAGCTTTTGCCACGGACGAGACCTACTTCTGATGATGGTGATTGGGTTGAAATCACTAAGGGTGGTACGGTAGGCTTAGTCACAGGGTTGGCGTGTTTAGCTCGGGAAGGTCGTATTCTCTTCGGTCGTGATAAAGAAGTCTGATACATTTGTTTCAGACTTCTTAACTCCGCTAAAATGTCCAACAGTACCGTGACCGTTTGATTTTCACCCTCTTGTTTCTTTGCTGCTACTTCTTCTTGTTGTTGTTTTTTTCTTACCTCTTCTTGTTGCTGTTGCTGTTGCTGTAGGAGAAAAGCTTGTTTCGCTTCCTTTTGTCGTTGTATAAATTTCTCCAATTCTTCTTTCTGTCTCTGTCTAAAATTCTCCACTTGCGGTAATGAAGAAGGAGACGAAGGTTCCGGAACAAATTCTTGCGAGGTAAGAAAATCCACAAAATCCCAATTTACCTCTTCTGAAAGTAAGTCCGGGTTCCCTTGGGCGGTCTCCACTGCTGGTGCACCCCAGTGAATCGTTTTCTGAGTTTCCGTCATGTTGAATCACTGTCGCATAGATTGACTGCTCTCTTCGGATTGGATGCGGGCTGACTGAATTTTGTAACGCGTGTTTGGATTGGTCAATGAACTCAATCCGTTTCAATCCTTCCTCTCCCTATAAAATAAGCGCAGTTCAACGCAATCACTCACCTGTTCTCGTCGCCTCACGATGTGGACCACAGTTGAATCATCCACCCTTGTGTCTTCAATGATGTTTAGGACGGACATGCTCATGTATGTCCGGTCCAAGTGGACTGTTGTTGATAGGACAGATACTAGTCTATGGATGAGAAGAGTTTACATAGAAAGACAAGGATGCCTCAAGAGGGTACTTGTGTATGGACCTGCAGTTAGAAGGAGTTTAAGAAGAAGAAGATGTGACAGATGCCGTCTATGTTAATATTAACATAAAACCAAAGGCCCTTTTCAGGGCCACTCCGATTTCTCGAAAAGAGACTGACTTTCCATTGCCTACCCTTTTTTTCTTTTAAAAAAAAATAGGGTCCCAACCCTATTCCATTTCCCCTTGAGGCTCAACAGACCCAAACGTCTTTTTCTTCCAATGTTAAATTCCATTGAGGCTAAAGTAACCCAGGCTTTTTATGCCCATGTTAAATTTCCCTTGACGCTAAAGTAGCCCAGGGTGGTTGATGTTAAATTTCCCTTGACGCTAATCTTGTCCAGGGTTTTTTGCCCATGTTAAATTTCCCTTGACGCTAAAGTGGCACAGGGTGGTTAATGTTAAATTTTCCTTGACGCTAAAGTGGCCCAGGGTGTTTTTTTAATGCTAATGCCCCTTGACGCTAAAGTGGCCCCATTCACTACTAACGGATCCGAGAATCTGTAACTGACAATATATTTGTAAGAATTCATTTTTTTGTATTTAGATATGTAACTGATCCGAGTATGTGCAAATGATACTATATTTGTAAGAATTAATTGTTTGAGTATTTAGATATGTAACTGGACCCAGAATGTGCAAATGATATTATATTTGTAAGAATTCCTTGTTTTTGTGTGTGTATTTAGATATTTAACTGATCCAAGAATATGCAAATAATACTATATTTGTAAGAATTATTTGTTTGTGTGTTTGGATATGTAACTGAACCGAGAATGTGCAAATGATATTATATTTGTAAGAATTCATATTTTTGTGTTTAAAAATGTAACTGATCCAAAAATGTGTTAATGACACTATATTTGTAAGAATCCGTTGTTTGTGTATTAGATATCTAACTGATCCGAGTATGTGCAAATGATACTATATTTGTAAGAATTCATTGTTTGTGTATTTTTATATGTTCCTGATCCGAGAATGTGCAAATGATGCTTTATTTTTAAGAATTATTTGTTTGTGTATTTAGATATGTAACTGATCTGAGAATGTGCAAATGATATTATATTTGTAAGGATTAATTGTTTGTGTATTTTTATATGTTCCTGATCCGAGAATATGCAAATGATGCTTTATTTGTAAGAATTATTTATTTGTGTATTTAGATATGTAACTGATCCGAGAATATGCAAATAATACTATATTTGTAAGAATTCATTTTTTAATGAGTGTGTGCATGGTGGAGAAAGAGAGAGCGAGAGAGAGGGGGAGAGAGAATCCCTAATCTAGATTACATGACGATACACATATGTTCATTCTTTTTTATTTATTAATATTCGAGCAAAGAAAACTGAATTCATTTGTATTCACGGCATAAACCTCTATTTTGTCAATTAAGTGCCGTGGGAGACCCACATAACTTCCTTAGATCAAATGTTGTAAACACAAGCAGTAGAATGCTTTGTTCAGCGTCTATTTTATGGAGTATCGTATTTTTATGTGTTACAGTCCATAAGCACGTACTCAAATTACTAATGCGATTATACTGTTCCTTTGTTAACAAATTGAAAGGTATTACAATGCTAGCTGTAAGGATATTTGTACGGATAGGAAAACCGGTCTGACCTGGTGAGTTGTGGCGTAGTTTTCGCACCAAAATATAAGTACATTTTTGGATTAAGTTCGGCATAAATGGGGGTCGCAATAAAATAATAATTGTTGACTGTTAAGGAAATATGGCCATTATCCGCGTATATCTTGCAAATTGTTTCTAAATAACAATACCGCAAATGGTGTCGTTGTCTTGTTTCGAGAAAACTTGCATTTGATACTTTGAAGGGTGAAATATAAGATATAGAAATATATAATATATTAATTTCTTTATCAGCCCTTCAACGTTTTATACACCTGTTTTCTGTGCTTGCACATTGGTGTATGTCTCACCGTAACTGAAATGATGATTTACTGCTAACAGACTGCACATACCTATTATTTTACAGCATGTTCATTATCATTTATGTTTTGCAATCGTGACCGTAAAATAGATTACAGTGTTATACGTGGAATCTAACGAATTATTCTTTTTAATAAGAACGAAAGGACTTTCATGCTAAGATATAAACAAAACCTTGTCTAATATCATGCAAGATAATATAATTATTTTTTAAAGACAGAAATGTAAATAAGAGACAAAGGCGCTTAGGTTAGTTCAAAACTAGTTTGGCAATATTGTTCGTTAACAGTTTCATACAATCTGATCATTTTGTAGCTAGTGTTTCCCCATTAGAACTATACCATATAGTCTTATAATCTTGTAGCTAGTGTTCCCCATTACTGCCTGCCTGGATAAGAGAGGGTCTGGAGAAAATGGAGAGAGAAGATTATGAATCTATGGTAAATAAAAACTAAGTAACAGAAAGAAGCGAAACCAAGAAATTGTGTTAAAAATAACAAACAATTTAATTATTCATGTTATAAAATGAAAATCTGACAGGAAATTTCGGTATTCTAAACTGAATCAAAGCAATCCTGAAAAAGTTATAATAATGTCCAAAAAGAACGAACTGTTCCGTATACATTTTAGATTAAATAACATACTGGTCCGCCAGCTGTCCTAACCTTGTTTCCGGCATTGTGTTGAGGCTTGTGTGTAAACAAAGCAACGTGCAATGGGATACAGATTTTACTTCCTGATAAGTATCAATGCTTCGTTACACACAGCACTATCACAAAACCACAGACAACCACACCACAATGCTTATATTCTAAAGAATATACAATTACCTTTTAATCAATTGTCAAGAATTCCTAAATCGAACTCTTGTATCACCACAAAAATGAAAGAGGAAAAAATGCTCTAAAATAGACTGTGACTACATTCGTAAATACTGAACCGGAAGTAATAATTGTGACCTGAGTCCATATGCAATGGCGGCGACTATTCTCTTTCCGATGTGTTTTTTGAGATATTGCCGGAAAGGCCAGATTATGTTTTGATTGAGTAAACTCTACTATATAATATCGAAAATGTTGTTTCGACTCTATGGTCATAAACTAAGTAACAGAAATTAGCAAAATCATCAGGTTTCATAAAACTTAGCAAATAATTTAATTCTATAAATTATACGTTAAAAATTAAGAGGAATATAGAGCATTATCAATTAAATCCAGAAATAATCTTTAAAAGTTTTACATAAGCTCAAAATAATTGAGTGTTCCGAATGAACTCCAGGTATTCGAATGTGATACTGAGCCAACACTCTTCATGTACGACAATGGCGTGGACGAGAACTGCTTGAAATATATTCACAATAATTCCAGAATAATATTTGTGTTCAATGAGCACTTTGTAATTCCCATGAATAATCAAACGAACTGTCTCCTCTCAAATTATATATAAGTACAACATTAGCAAAATCTGCAGACCGATTGTAACACAGGAAATAAGAACTAGGAATGATTTAATTGTACAAGAGTCTATAACGACAATACATCGCAATAAAGCCCAATATAAACTTAATCAAATATTTCCCATACAACCCAAGTGACCAACGTCGCATAACTTAACCACATGACTTAACTAGCCAACCATAAATAACTCTAAAATCGTAAACAGGTTTATTATTAGAAACTTGACAGCACCTATTTGGAGATCCTGTGCAACCTACATGCCGAATGTGAAACACACAAAATAGATACAGTCCTGTATCAAACGTTACACAAAATATAGATGTACATAACAATGTTGACGTCATTAAATTGTAAGTCATAATTACTTATATCAAGCAGTTCCACCGATAATTGTATTACGTTATTGTCGTTTTATTTGTAATGACCATTTACTTCTTTTCCTTGTATTTCTAGATTGGTCATTGTCAAATATAAAGACAATATATGCACGTGAAGGAAAACGATAGTCTAACTATTGTCAGGTGCGATAACCTTTGCGTGGCAGACAATTAGAACTATTCGCGAAAAGACCTAGCCAGATTACAAGTGTCCCAGTGAAACCAACCTTTTAAGTGTTCAAAACAAACGAAATTTTTGTATCTTTCTGTAAGCGTATGCAAATTAGGAACGGAACCGACAATTTTATTGTCGCGGGGTGGGGGGATGGTGATGACGGGTAGGGATTTTATTACAGTGTATATTTTATCTGGAAAAAGCAGATCCACACCTGTCAAGCGTCAGTTCTTTAGACATGCTCGTGGAGTAAACCCCATCGTAGAAAGCTGCCACACAGTTCGCGAGAAAAATGGATCTCGCAAGGCTCAATATAAAAGGAGGAAAGTAAAGTCTCAGTCCCACCTTTCTTATTCTTTTCAAAATGCATTCTAGATCAAGCTAAAGCAAGGAACGATCCAAGCTCCGCATTCAGTTCGTCAAAGTTTGTAAAGTCTAAGAAACAACTGCGAGATACGGTAACACTGGAACACCAATTTAAGTACACAAGATAGAAGTGTCTTTTACTAAGTCCACCTCACCTACACATACTACCACTCAAAGTTCCAAGATCGAGGATCTCAGCGAACAATGCCCATTACATAAGAAGCCTCGCCCATTAAGAAATGTCGTGGTTTTGAGAGATACCTTTGGATGAACGCAAAATGCTGCTTGAGGAATACGGACTTTGTTTCCCACGCTGCACTTCGACGAATCACATTGCTAGAAATTACATATCGAATGTTAATAGTACACAGCGTGGCAGCGATAAATATGCGACCATTCTACATCCAGATTCTTATAAATCGATCCAAAGGCTTCTATTCCTGGCTCAAGGCACGGAGGGGAGGATAAAGAACCAATGCCAGAAACTCCGATCACTTCCAAATGCATTGAGGTTTGTGGAGAAGGTCTCGAATGAAGATCTTGCTCTAAAATAGGCCTAGTTCGAGTCTACCCTAAAAGACAGCCTGACAAAGAAGTCAAGATGAACACCATCCTAGACGATTCAATTAATAAAATGTTAGCTTGGTCAGGATAAAAGCTATGGGAAGAAGAGCAAACCGTTACGTGATAGAGAATGTTGATGGAAGAACAAAGCTATCGCTTCCCAGACTGACAGAATGTAATCAAATGTTCAATTACAAGCGACACCAGCAAGCCGACGGACAGGGAGGGACTGAAGCTGTCTATATCCATGAAACTCTCATATCACCCAAAACAATTAGCCAAAGGAGGAATTTGGAATCCTAGGACCAGTACGTTTGCTTAAATCACACGGAAGGTACAAAAGGAAATATATTTTTAAAAAATAAAAAAATAAACTAAAATAAAATATACCCTAAAATATTAACCTGAACAGCCATTACTACCTAAATTAGTGACACAGGCTCACAAAATTCAAATAGAAAAATGACATGAATCAAAATATTGCATAGCAATTACATTACCCAGCTGAACCTTAAATATGCCCACCCATGCAAATAAAAGGGAAACATCCAGTGAAGGGATGACACAAATTTAAAACTTTCAAGGAAATAACTGCAACCATAAACAAACAACTCGACAGTAAGCTAGCAAAAATCACACCAACAAAACATACCATCTCTTTCAGCCCCATGGCACAACCAAAGACGGGGAAAGCCCCACTGCAAATACATAGAAAATTTATCAACCATGGACATGCTAACCTCTGAACAATATTATAAATAAAACAATAATAATGTGCTCAGAGAGAGAGAGACAGAGACAGACCGACAGAAAGACTGACGGACAGAAAGAAGCTAATGGGGTGGGTGAGAGCAACAGTTTAAATGTCCACGGCAATTAAATGCTGATTCAAGGTGTCTGTAAATGATATAGGTATGCGTTATTTAGAAACTGTCTAAATTAGTGTGCTTAAAATTATTTCTGACACCTGTAGTATTTTGGTACCTGTGTACTAGTTATACTAAATGTAGCCCACCAGGGATTTAATTAGTATACATTATTTGAACGATACACAACCTGCACAGAAAATAACAAACCAATGAATATCTTACTTCTTTCTGAGGTACTTAATACCTTTTTTGTTTGTAATTTTACAGATATCTTCTTCTTGTTTTCTTTTCTATGGTTTTATTTTGTTCTTGTTTTTGTCTGTTTTTTTTTATTAAGACTTCAGGCTATAGTTGAAGCAAATTTGATATATATTTTATATATGATGTACAAGTAATTCTCAATATGATTTTATTTGCAAATATTGAACCTAAGGTTCCCCAACCTTGGCATCGATAACTGCTTGCGTTCATTGCTCGACAAACATGCCTCAGCTACCAAGTGCAGAGTATCAATTCAAAAGTGTTATCCATGGTATAGCAGTGTTAGGGACCGGCTTCGCACTGCTAAAAGAGACCGCCGCAAAGCTGAGAGGCTTTGGCTTTCCACCAGACTCACTATTCATAAGCAAATCTATGAAGCCGCTAAAAAGAATGTCACAAATATAGTCCATGCAGCGAAATCAGCCCACTACACTACTAAGAACATTGAAAGTTCCAGCTGCAAAGAGCTCTTCGAGATTACTAACAAGTTAATGTCAAGGAACAAATCTACACCACTTCCATCTACCTTCTCTCCAGTCGACCTTCCGGACATGTTTGCAAATTTCTTCCGTGACAAAGTGCAAACCATTAGAGATAAGCTTGACACCACAATTTCAATTGACTTGTCGTCACCATACAGTTGGGATACAGAATTTGAGCGGCAACCATTAGCAGCATTTGAACCTGTCTCTATGGATTTCGTACGTACAGTCGTGATGAAGAGTGCACCAAAGTCATGTGAACTTGATCCAATTCCATCATCACTGCTGCTTGAGTGCTTAGATCCAGTATTGCCTTCAGTGACTGATGTTATTAATACCTCTCTCATCCGGGGAATTCCCATCATTTTTCAAAACTGCCCTTGTAAAGCCTCTGCTGAAGAAACCAACACTAGACCATAACGATTTAGAGAACTACCGCCCAGTTTCTTATCTCCCATTCATATAAAAAAATCTTAGAAAAGGTTGTTCTATCACAGCTTGTATCTCATATAAATTCAAACAGTCTTTTTAGCAATGTACAATCTGCATATCGCCCTTGCCACAGTACTGAAACTACTCTTCTAAAAGTAGTTACTGACATTCTCTCTGCGTTGGATAGCAGAAAGATTACAGTCCTTACCCTCATTGATTTGTCTGCAGCATTTAAATCAATAGATCATGATATATTACTTCACCGTCTCCAGCATGTATTTGGCATTCATGATACCGCCTTACTGTAGTTCAATTCCTACTGGGTCAACAGGACACAAATTGTATCTGCAAATGGAATACACTCCAGCCCAGTTGATCTATGTTGTGGTGTTCCACATGGGTCTGTTCTTGGACCTGTTCTCTTCATTCTATACACTTCATTCTATACATAATCGCTCTCAAGTGTCATAGATCATCATCCAGTGTCTCACCAATTATACGCTAATGACACCCGAATATACAAATCTAGCCACCCAACTGATGTTGATGCTACCATCCAAGGTTTAGAGAGGTGCATTTCTGATGAATGATGCAGATGAATGATGATAAAACTGAGACCATTTTGATCACAACACAAAGACTTTCTCATTCACATCCTTTACCTCAAACAATAAATATCAGCAACACCAACATTAAATTCACACAATCAGTACGAAACCTAAGTGTACTCTGGACAGTTTTCTCACATTGCCCCAACATGTCATAATCATATGCAAGGCTACATATCTTGAGCTGAGACGCATCAGCTCAATTCGCAAGTATCTTTCAGTTGATGCCACTAAAACACTTGTATGTTCATTAGTACTTTCAAGACTGGACTATTGTAACTCAGTTCTGTCTGGTTCATCTCAATATCTGCTCCAGAAACTTCAGAAAGTTCAAAACACAGCTGCTCGGATCATACTTAGAGTACCACGATCAGAGCACACCTCCCCGCTGCTCTGTACCCTACACTGGCTATCCATTCGATCCAGAATCAAACACAAAATTTGTTCTCTGTGCTACGTTTCACTGTCGGACTCTAGTCCAACATACCTATCAAACCTCACCCATGTGTACACACCAGCAAGATACTTATGAAAACAAAGTCATATGGACAGCGTTCTTTTGCATACCAGGGCCCAGCAACATAGAATGAATTGCCCACTGAACTTAGACACAAAGACACAGTGATCACATTCAAGCGTGCTTTCAAAACTGGACTTCGACTGAAAGAACAAACTTAAAGTCCAATAATGTTTCCTACCTTAAATATTCTCAGCATGTTTTTTATGTTTTCTAATTTTATGGTGTTTGTTTTTGTGATCACATCATTATATGTTTTTTTATCTTAAAGGTGTTGTTTAATATTGTAAATCGCTTAGAGCTTCTAAAGATTAGGCGCTTTACAAAGTCCTCATTATTATTATCATTATTATATGTCGGGGTTAATAAAATACACAAAAAGATAATAAGATAAAATATTTCTGTAGCAGATTTGTTATTTTATTTCTCTATTTTTTATTATATACTCTATCACTGCCATACATCAATGGAAAAATGAGTAGACTACCTTTATTTCTGAATACAACTTATTTTATGCCTTCAGCTGGCAAACCAAACTGCCAGGCAAGCATTCATTTACGACATGTAAAATGAACTATGAATGAAATATATATATATAAATATATATATATATATATATATATATATATATATATATATATATATATATATATATATATATAAAGGTTACCACACTTGTATGGTGTTATGTATATTTGATTTAATTATATCTAATTTAATATATATTTATTTCAATTTAATTGTTGGTTAGTTATTTTAAAAAAAAATCTTTTTCATTTTTTGATATTATAATGTAAATTTATTCACTAGAGATGATACTTTTTTTAGAAAATAGTTTGACCTTGACTGTTAGTTTATAAACACCAGGTGTTGATTTAAATCCTGCCTTGTTTCAGAATCTGTAGCAACATTCGTAAACCAGTTCTATTTTATGTTAAAATGATTGGTTGTTTCCAAGGTCATGATGGGACTTTGTCTTTAAGATATAAACAATTCTTATATATTTTTTGTTTTATTTCTTAGAGTAAAAATGATCGATTTTCGTCAGGGTCACACTGGGTAAACGTGATCTGTAGCAGGTACTTCCTTCTATAAATTTCCGGGAGATGATCACGTGACCCTTGTTTACGTTACACAACAACAACATTATTAATGCGCACATAACTCCACCCAGATAATTTGAACTTAGTCAATCGCTAGACAAAATTTCCGCAAGAAAATGGCCTTTTTGTCTACTTAAAATAGAAATTTGGAGTCATATTGTGAATGAATGCGCATTTTGTAACAACTTTTTCATTTAATCTGGAATGAATAGATTTTGGTATTTTTCCGTTTCTACGAACTTTCGTGATTATGAACTGGTTTTATGTGCCAATTCTACACGAATTACATCGGATTTCAGCGACGACAGAGCATCGTCTTCACATCTGCGAGCGTGTTTCTGTTCTGCCATTGAATGTCTGAAATCATAATGTGAGACAAATATGAAGTCATTCAATTTCAATTATCAAAAAGACGCTATGGAATGTAATGTTTATTTCATTATTCTTGTAAAATAAGACCTTCCTCTCAAATGATATGGTGTGCTGATACATTCATTTAGCCTGTGTCAATTGCATACTTTCATAAACCTATACACTGTAAAGGATGTACTATTATTGCGCATAGTGATTCAGTTTGCAGATGGTCTACCGATACAGACATGTATCGACTAGTATTAAATACTTGACGGGTCCGGGCATAACTTGTTTTGAAACATGCGCCATGGATTGTCACTTTTCCAAATCTGTAAACTTTCTGAGTAAATCAGAATGTAATGGAAAAAGGGAGTAACGCATACTCTTGGTGTGCTGATGCCGATGGTATTTAACAGTGCACTTACAACTGTGTCAGAAGTGATTTAATACCAATTTGAGTTGGTAAAACAGGTGAGTATTTTCTCTCTCTCTCTCTCTATATATATATACACACGTTTTAGGTGCGTTGTGGGCAGTCATCCCGAAAGTGGGTTTACGGGAAGGACATGATATAGTTTACATTTCAAATCAAAATACATATACATAGGTTGTATTTCTTACATAGTAATTATGTATATGTTGAAAATAAGTATATACACTTATGTTATAGTCCTATTCATGTTTTCGGTTCGTGGGCAGATATATAAATTTCATGGGCAGTTTTGACCTTTAGGTTGAAGATGACAAAGTAACTGCCCAAAAATACGTTCACGAAGAACAAACATATAGCATTCTGCCCGCGAATACGGCCCCGGGAACAATATATAGCGTACTGCCCACGAATACGTTCACAAGTAACAAATATATAGCATGACTTTCCGGTGTGCGCGCGCAAAATGGTTGTCAAGACACGACGATAAACATTAATCTATTAAAGCATCCTTTGCAATGGCCAGCGTACATATAGCGGACGTGAGGTTCGTTTTTCACAGCTTGTTTGAAATAAATGGATGATTATATATCCAGTGTAACAACTTGTCTTGACAGCTTATGGATGCTAATGTTTGACATTTATTGTGAAGATGATTGTTCACTGCTTGTTGATGAATTCGTAGCTTCTGTTAATCGATGTTATAGCTCAATTTAACTGTCATACACTGATATGTTTAAGTCTGCTTGCACAGTTAACTATGCAGAGTTATGGAAATATAACAAATTGGTTTTAATAACTTTCAGAGTTTGTTTTACTATTACTCAATATTTGTTTCAAGTACTATAAAGGCTGTGATAGGTTGGGTGGCTTAGATTACAAATCAGGCCCTTCTCACTTGGGGGGTGGGGGGTGGGTACTGCCCATTATGAATATTACTGGTCCTAGATGTCCAACCTGATATTTATGACATATAGGTTCAACATCTTACTGCCAGCAGAAATGGTGTTCTGTAGTATTTTTCCCAGTCAATAGTTTATGGATATATTATGTCATGTACTATGCTTGTTTAATTCTCTCATCTCAGTTCTGACGTTACCATTGAATGCTATAATGTTCCCAGACATCCGGTATTCTTGGTTATTAAAATTATATATATACACAGATAACTGAAGGTGAGTTCTCATTATTCCCTAACAATTGTAATTAGTGGGGCTGTAGCAATTGATGGTCTGAGAATTCAAGTTAACTGGTTCAAAACTTGGGTAAACAACAAACTGTTTTCTTCCTTTGACAGGCATCATAAAGTTTTGCATCTTTGTCACTCTGATGACTGTGGTACACAAGTTACAGACTTTGCCTTAGAATGAGCCTGATTTTTGATACTTGTTACTGAATGGGGTGGGGTAGGGAAGTAACAAAATTATTAAAGGTGGAATGTATGCAAACCATGCTGGAAATAGATATGTGCCAGCAACTGCAACATGTAAGCTTCAATCAATTTGGAAACTATAAGCTTTATCCTGTAAATATTAACAGTTCACACCCTGTATAAAAGATGATTTTGTGTTTGATTAACTGGAACTGTTAATTTATTATGTTAAGGAATTTATTGTTTTAACCCTAGTAAATGTAATATAATTAGGTCAAAAGTTCCAGTTTGTTTATTGTTTCCAGAGTTGATTATTGTAACTTGAAGAACCTGTTTCTAAGTGCTAAATGAAATGAAAGAGATATTGTTTACTCAAGTGATATAAAATAAAAGTTTAAAATGAACTGAAAGAAATATTGTTTATTCAAGTGATACAAAATAAATGTAAAAGTGTATATTCATTAAGAAGTGTATTGTCAATTGCAAATAAATGAAGATTTATCTTATTTTGTTCTTTACTTGTGTACAAAATTATACCTGGAATGGGCAATAATTACTTGGACTCCATTTGGAAAAGAAAAATCTATATGTTCTAAATACCTAATGTTCATATCATAATGCTCTTTTAATGGATGATTATGCTTTTCAGCTGACGTTACCATATTGCCAAGTGAACTAATAGTATGGCCTTCGGTGTGGCCCACTAATCACATTTGTAAATGAATTATGCATACAATAGAGAAATAGCTCTTAAAATATCTTAGGAGTTGAACAATGTGTGTACACAAATAAACATAAAGCAAATCTTTGAACTTGTATGCCACACATGCAAGTGAATTGGTGGTTTTCATATGTAACTTGTGTACTCTTATGGCTTTTGTCTATATTACTTTTAGCCATTTCTATTCACACACCAGAACACAACCTTTTTTGTCTGATTCAGGTACTAATGCAAAACTTATTTCAGCTGTAACTGAAGTATACAGAATTTTTCCTGATACTGAGGCCTACTGTGTAGACAGTATAGCTGTAAGTCATCAAATCAAATGGAAGACAACAGTGTGCAGTTGAAGAAAATGATATATACCCAGTACCATTTAGAGTTATCTTAAAGAAAAGTCACAATGCACACTGATACAAGTAGTTTTAGAAAATGCATTTGTTCCACATACATTTTAACTTAACCCAAAAGTTCAGTCTCTTGCCTAAAATTCAATCAGATGTATGCATTTATTCCATAAAACACAAAGATATAATGAACCAAATCATTTTCATTATTGAGTTAGGTAGTAGGCTATGTTAAAGAGTGCAATCACTTTATCGATTTTTTTTTCCATTACATTTTTATTTATTATAAAATGACATTTCTTAGTGGAGTGCTAGCAACTGTAACTTGAGGAATATTTTGTACATGCTGGCCTAAGTGTCATGAATATACTGTGCTACATTTTGCTTTATTAGGTATAATACTATCATGAGACTTGCTTGATTAAATCCTGAATTTGTCAGTTACACTTACAAGTCCACTGGTAGAATTTAAAATCTGTGACAGTTTGGGAACTTTTTTTGCAGTAACTGCAAATCACTTTGCCTTCACAGTCAATGAATTCAAGCCATTGATAATTGTCAAACCACTGTGACTGAAAATGTGATTGTCTCTTAGTTGTGTCCTATTTGATAATTTTGCTGCCACAGAGTCTGGATTGTGTCTCTGAAGAAATAGTTCATCTAGACTCTGTTGCAGTATTACATTTTATATGTTCAATTTAATGAATTTTCTTTCTTTGAATCATTCTTATGTCATAACTTGCGAAAATAGTTTAGTTAACAATATTTATTCAAACAGAAAAGATAACCTCACTTGACAAATCATCCTACTAAAGTGATCATGGCATACACTTTTATCTTTGAAATTCAAATATTGCCCACTCGTTAATTAACATAACTAATATTGCACATTGAAGGTGATCATATGTATCATCAGTTTTAAAAAAATAAAGACATAATACTATCATTTAATCACTGCATACAGGAAACAGACACTTGTGTCTGTAAAATGCCTTTCATTGGATTACTTTGGTTTATTAAAACCAAACAGCGATCCACTCAGGATTTTCTAGGGTAGATACAGAGAATATATTATGGTCATTCAGAACGCTATCAATACATCAGACCAGATTGTTTTTATTATTATTTAGGCAAAATAACTTAGTAAGTCAGATGGCAAACATGAGGATGGTGATAGGTTATGTGGAATTTGCATTGAATCATCTGATCCCAGAAGATTTGATACAATGTCACTGGTTGTGGTAATCATCAAGTGCAGTTGCACGGCACCATAAGACTTATCAAGATACCATAAGCTAGAAAGATGAAGAAAAAGAAAAACGATGACCCAAAGACAAATCCTGCAAACTGTGTGCAAAAACGATTCCACAGATTATAGATGAAAACTTTACTATATTTAGCTTCAAGATATTAATAAATTCGGATTACTTCCTCCAGTCTGCTACAGTAATTCATGCCCATTGCACTCATAAATTGATTATAGTCCTTGCAGTATTTTGTGTGGGCCACAATATTTTAATTGATGCAACTGATGCTCCATTCCTCAGTTCAGTGTTGATTCAAACATAGCAATGTCCCTTTGGGATGTGTGCATAAATAAAGAATGCCTGTCCCTTCATTACCACACTTGTTGAATTTATCGTGTCTCTCTGAAAACTGTACCATGTGAGAAAGAATTTTATAAAGAAACTGGACATAAGTATTGCTAGACATATACTCAGACCTGAGACTTCATAAAAGACTGCTTACTTGTGAGGCATTATTAGTGCTAGGGTTTGAGGTAATAACTTGCTATATGTTTGGTAAGGCAAAATAAGGGGCCTTATGACTTAAATTGAAACTGTGAAAAAACAAAAGGTTCAAATGCAATAAACTTTTGTTTTTCCTCATTTGTTATATTACAGTGCCATGAAAGGTCATTTCTTTTATCTTTTTAATCCCTTGCCAATTTTAAGTCATCATCACTAACCAAGTCTCTAAATCAATTCTTGGCATATTTAGCTAAAATGGTGTCTACTGTTCCATTATATCATTGATTGTTTAGCTTGCTTGTATGGAGCTTAACACCATTTTTCAGGACATCATAGACTTTACATGGCAGCCAACATATTTATTGGAAGAAATCAACACACATAACGCTACTGGCAAACTTTCCCATATACACACATTGGTTGGACTAGAGAGAGTTGATTAGTGATGTGTATGCCTAGACCATTCTATAATCCAGGGCCCCATGACTGAATACAGCTTAAAGAAATTAACCCTAATTCAATTTCCTTGTTGCATTTAAATCATAACACCCACCATGCAAAGTGACACGTCTCAAGATTTTCAAATTTGTATATGTTTTGCAACTTTTAATTCTGAGTTGATGCATGTGGATGTGGAAATTCAGTTACTGAATACTTAGCTACTTATATAAGGAGCTCTCACACTGGTAAAAGCATGCAGTTGGGATTTTATTTGCATGAGGGCAATTAATTGTTCAAAATACTGTTTTAGCTAACTACATATGCGAAGGGTTGATGTATAAAAAAGAGGATCAAGAAATCCTAGCTAGTAAAGATAATTGTATCCAACTTGATAGAAAGTCAGAAGGCCTTTTAATTTTGTACAGCAGTTTCATTAAGGAACCAACTATAATACCATTAGAAGTTTATGAGCAGCAAAAACCACATTTAGGACCAACTAGACATCAAAACCATATGCATAGTTCCATTTACGGCCAACCAGACATCAAATAGGTCATCTAGTGAAAGTACAATGTCAAAATGACCAGCCATCTAGGAGAAGTAGCAAGGAAGGGGTTTTCCAGATGCCCATTAAAACAGCCATATTGGAGGTTAGATTGGCACTATTTTCATTTACGTCCAACTAGACATAAGAAGTCTTTCACTGATATGACGATTCATTCAGGAGAAGTAGTTATAACAGGATTTTCAGGATGGCCACATTGGTGGCCTTATAGGATGTCTGTACAGCACCATAATTCTCATTCAGGACCTGCTAGACATCAACATAAGTATTTTGTACACATGTTGACACGCTGACACAATTATCCATTCAGAAGTAGCGATAAAAAGTTTCTTAATATGGCTACTGTGGCAACCACATTGTATGTGTGAGTGGCACCATCTTGTTTTTTCTTCCAGATATTTTCACACAAATATCATATTTAAAGATAACATGAATTCATACAAGATCTTGTCAGTTTATTTCATAACAGATTTTTCCCTCATATTAATATAATCTTTTGAAAACATTTATACATTATAGTTCTAGAAATTTTTCATGCTCTCAGAAACTATTAAAATCACAGCAGAAAGTGTTATGTTATATCTTTATTCAGCACTGAAAAATATTTATGAACTCTTAAAGTTTTTTCCCCTATATTAACTTAATTTAATGAAGATGTTCAGACTATAACCTTTCCATTGGATTTATTTTTTCAAACATGGCGTAAAAAGTATGTTATAGTAACCAATTTTTACATTGCCTTCACCATCGCAGAAATCTCTATAATCAATTTCCTAGTAAAGAAAAGCCAAGAAAATAAATGGACAGTTAATATTCACTTCAGGATCACAGACCTGAGGCAAATATGTCATTGTTAAATCAAACATTTTTATTGTGTTTCCTTAGACCTAAATATATATATATACTTGCTGTTACTCTAAACGAAGGCTGGTGATCCAGTTGATAACCTTTTGGGGGTTTTAAGGATGTCTTTAAAATTAAGGCCTTAAAAATGTTGAGATCTTATATTAAAAATGACAATTTGAGCCTTGCAGATTCATGTCCACAGGTGCCCAAATAAAAAAAAAGGGGGGGGGTGCAAGGGGCAAGCTTGTTGGTGTGTTATAAAATAACTGACTTATCATCGGTGTGCTGACAGGTAATGTGTAATTAAATCACTGTTGTAATATTAATAATGAGCGAGTCTGCACAAAGGAATTTCATACAGCTAAACTAACTCAACAACTAGAGGCAATTAAGAAATATATCCACATTCGTGATTCTGTCAAATGGCAGATACAACAGCATCAGGAAGCTCAAGTGGCATTTACAGAAGGTAAAGAGCCGCTATACTTGTTATCTTTTTAGGGATGTGCTTGGATTTTGCCCTCAAGCTGGAGCAGTCATAGGATATATAATAAATCGCCACGGTCGGAATTTATCCCCAAGCTGGGGTAATCGATGGGTAAAGTCTTATCCACAGTCGGGGATTTATTCAAGCTTCAGGTGCAAGTTTTTGTGCATCTCCATGCCCTTGCATAAAACACAGTTACACGTTTTTTTATATAGATATTTTTCAGTTGTAGACAGGAATAATATGTATTTGCGAGTGTTTGAAATGAATGGGTTCATTATGAATTGAGTGGCACTACATTTCAAAAGCAAAATTGGATTGAAATGCAAGAACTGTAGTACGGAATTAGTGTTGGTTCTGGATCGTAGAATGGAATTGTGTGTGTGTGATTGGATTTTTAACGTAGCTTGAATAATTTTTCAGTCATATTGCTACGATGTCTGCAGTGTGGCAGTTTATAGTGATGTATAGCACTGGGGCATCATGCTGCAAACATGTAGTATGATGTTGCACCCAGTCACATTATCCTGACACCAGGCCGATCAGTTCTAACACTAACCTCTTAATGCTGAGCGTCTAGCGAGGTAGCTGTTAATACCATTTTTGTAAGTCTTTGGTATGACTTGGCTGGGGTTTGAACCCATGACCTTCCGCTTCTGAGGCGGACACTCTAACCACTAGGACACTGGAGTGGTCAGAATGGAATTGTAACAATTACAATGGAAGCAATTTGTATTATGCTTGTTGGGGCATTCCTCACTGATGGCTGTCAGTGACATCATCATGGGAATGTGTAACAGCCACATTTTGTAAGAACAAGGTGTAGTTGGTGAACAATACAGACACTTTTCTGCCATTTCCACTGGCATCATCTCATATGATGTTATTTAAAAAAACTTCCTACAACATACTCACAACATATAAAACCTTTATGCAAATCTGATGAAAGCTGCTTGTGTTTCTGAAACACATATTCCATACTGGTGGCAAGAATGTCCAAATCTACATTACAAAAATGAAAACATTACCATCCACCTAGGAGTTGCAAATGTATGAAATCCTCTTGTTGGGTAGTTTTACTAACAGGCTTTACAGCAGGGCCTTCCATTAGATTTAAATGTGGCAGGTAAGTTGACAAAGTAGGGTGGGGGGTTGGGGGGACCTACCCCAATGGGGATAATTCATTTTTTTTTTAAAGTAGCATGGTGTAAAGTAAAAGTAGATGGGCTGATAAGGAATCCACTGAATTTACAGACTAAAGGTTCAGACATTTGTTTTTAAGAGAAAAATGAAAGAAGGAAACAATACAACAGATATTTTAATATGACTTTAATGTTTATTTTCTAGATTTAATTAAGATTATGAATCAGAATCAGTCTCCAACTCCACTGTAAAGTTTATCTATTACTTCTTCTGCTCAGGCACCTGCAAATTAAAACAAAATTGTAATGCTTAAATAAAGTCATATCATCTCAGCACTAGTTACATATGCAGAAGTCATGTTAATCAGCATTATAAAAATGTATGAAATTTTCTTCACTGCACTTGTGCTTCCCTTACTATCGTTAAGCCATGATACAAGATAACTTTGCACTTACTTATCATTTCTGGCAAGTGGATGGTGCAATCAATTTGCACAAAGATGAATTTATTTCATCCAAATATTTCATGTGAATAAAAATTCCAAATGGAGGCACTTGTCCGATCAGACAAGATATATGCATATTGTAGTTAGCTGGACTCGAGCTTTGATAGTCCTGGGCAATAGGATAAGCTGATTTTGTTATCAGTTTAGAAATGCATCCGCTTTGCAAATACTATGCTTTAAAAGACGAAACTGAATCCAATATTGATGAAATAAGAGTCATTTGGATTACCTTGTTTTTTATCATTCTGCGTTGGTTGGGTGCATATTTGAGGGTCTCTGATATGGTCTCTTCCATTCCATTTGCCTTTGCTTTGCCATTAGTTTTCAAGCAGGCTTCTGCAAGAGTAATACAATGTTTTAAAAAAGTTTCACAACAAAGGATGCATTGCATTTTTCTAAATGCCAGCAATAATCAATGGAATATTTTTAAAACATGTACTTTGAAATGTGGTCTCAAGTTACTTTATCAATTCATTTAAAAATCTCTGGCAAGTCACATGAAAAACACAATTTAAATCAAGCCATACTTACTTATCAAAACCTGACATATCACAAGCTCTTGAAATGCTTTTTTCCCTTTACGTCCCTTTGGACTATACTCTGGCCAGTCTTTTTGTTTTAAGCTTTTTCATCATCCTGCAGACACTATCCCCAATTGTAAACCTGCCAAGGGAGCTCAAGTAGCATATCTGAAAATAATAATAATAATAATATTACTATTTTTTGATTTTGATATTATTATTAGTAGTAGTATTTCATGATCGATGTGACAAAATATGCTTGTATATAGTTATTTTTTGCCATGGTTTTGCAAGCAAATTTAATTTCTCTAACTTGAAAAAAATTTGATAACATTAACTATGCAACACAATGTACTAATAGCAATTATAAACCAAATTAACCACCGTGAATCTATTAACTTCATAAATGACATTCACTCAAGGATTGAATTAAAGTAGCCACATAATATGTAATAGTGTATATGTAGTAAAATACCTGTTACATGTTCATCTCTAAACATGTTTTGGCCTACATCCGTAAGACAAAACAGCCGACCACTACATGTTCACCCCACCCCCAAAAATAATTATACAGGCACTGCAGAACTTGCATAATGCATATTGAGGTTCACAACAGCAAATAAAGGTTATAACAGTTTT
Organism: Sinohyriopsis cumingii; assembly: GCA_028554795.2. Lineage (NCBI taxonomy): Eukaryota > Metazoa > Mollusca > Bivalvia > Unionida > Unionidae > Sinohyriopsis > Sinohyriopsis cumingii. Next base: position 25,799,531 of record CM068835.1, on the reverse strand, counting down.
TTTAAATAGAAAATAAAGCCCCAATTTACCATCTTCTTGGAGAGTTTGGGATTCTCCTCCAACCTCTGGCAAAGGCCCTCTAGTTCCTCCACTGAATCACATGGCATTGCAAGAATTTCTTCTCTATATTCTGTGTCTGGGCCTTGTGTATGAACTTGGAGGGCCAGCTGCTCCAACAAATTCTCAATATTTGTGTCCAGTTTCATAAGTACATTGAACTGGAAATCTGTAACAGATTTGTGATGAAATTAGTTTTGAAAGATCAAGATCATTATTATAAACTCCTTAAAAAGATCTGTACAGTGAACATGGGTTTAACAATGAAATATATTTATGGAATGAAATACATGGTTTTTGTACAGTTTATATGAAAACTTTTCCCATAATCCTTTATTTTTTTATTCCCTGGATATGTTGTTTCACTGCTGGTGTCTGTAAAGTCTGCATTCAATGTAGATGGTTTAGGCGTCTGACTTACACAAGACAATGGTATACATCAGAAAGAAAAATAAAAAAAACCAATGGAATGATGAACAGTCGACACATCAATGAAAAACAATTCATTGTTTATTTGCACAAATAAGTCTTGAACAGTATGTTTTATGACCTATAATTTAATTAATTAACATCTCACAATGTTCTGAAATAACAGTATCTAAGCTACAAGAGCTTGTGCTTTCATGTCATGATCTTCCATTTTGCAAACAAATTTTGATGTTGAATCAATGTATATGACCTTAGCATTGAACACTAACATTCAAAATGTCTACAAGATGACAAGACTATTATCAACTGAAGTGACAACAAACCAATGAGTTTTACGTGCATTGAACATAAGCATTTTTAAATGCTATAAAATGTGTTTTTAGTCTATGGCCACAAATTACCCAACATTTTGTCAAACATAAAACAGTTCTACTACCTTAGATGAGAATTAAATTCATAAATACAGTGTATAATTGACCTACTCGTATTTAGAGAGCTGTAAATGAAATAAGAGATTATATAAAAGTCAACACCTGTAGTATTTGTTTCATTATTCTATAATGTACATTTTTTTTCCATCCTCAATACTTACTACTTGCAGAGGAACTGGCAGAGAGAAATCTTTATATTCTCCACTCCAGAGTGGATGGGGATGGTGATGGTGTTGTCCTTCTGGATGCAGCTAAGAGTATAAAGATTATCACTACTCCTTAATTGCAGTAAAAAAGAAACAAAGAAATCAGACTGGATTTTTTGGCATGTAAACAAAATGCATACTGGTTGCAATGACCACTGTATATAAAGCAGTGATACAATATATCACAAAATGCATTCTTTTTTAACAAAACATCTAATCTCATATATACAGCATCATGAGTAAGTAAGTACTCTTAAACACATCTTATTAAACAGACAGAAAAATGATGAAATTTATACATACTTTTGATAAAGAATTTCCAATTGTGGCATGGTATAAAAGCAATTGATAAAAAATAAAAAGAGACCAGATAAACTAAATAGAACATACCAGCAGGATAAGAGGAAATCTTGGAGTCTGCAAAATACTCTCCATTTCAGGAGGTTTTGGATGAGATGGCTGACCAGAAAGGTTTCCACTTGAGATTTTCATCTTTTTTCAGTTCTTCATTTTCATCTGAAATGTCAATGAGAACTTGTAAATACTGTATGAGTCCTTGAATACACTGACTCCTTGTGACATACAGGGTTTGCAGAACAATCGCTAGCAATATTCACCACTTTTAAATCCAGCTGGTGAATTTTCACCATGAAATGCATCCGAATGCAGTGAATAATCCTGGATTAAAGACAAAATAGTGTACAGAAATGTGCAATAAATTAGTCAAGCTCCAGACAAAACAAAGATATGATTTATCTCTGATTCATAATGACTTTTCTTGTGCTACACATTTTACCAATGCAAATTACATTGAATTTTGTAAATTAAATGGTACAATTAAGATATGTATGTCAAAAGATTACTAATCTTCAGCTTTCCAATTAATGCTAAACACAAGTATCAAGTCATGTATTTAGTCTCACCACCAATAAATGCATTTTTAAGTAATCATCCTAGAGTGCACCAAAGTCATGTGAACTTGATCCAATTCCAACATTACTGCTGCTTGAGTGCTTAGATCCAGTATTGCCTTCACTAACTGATGTTATTAATACCTCTCTCTCATCAGCATAATTTCCATCATTTTTCAAAACTCCCATTGTAAAACCTCTGCTGAAGAAACTAACACTACACCATAAGGATTTAAAGAACTACTGCCCGGTTTCTAATCTCCAATTCATATAAAAAATCTTACAAAAGGTTGTTCAATCCCAGCTTGCATCTTGTCTGAATTCAAACAGTCTTTTTAGCAATGTACAATCTGCATATCGCCCTTGCCACAGGACACAAATTGTGTCTGCAAATAGATTACACTCCAGCCCAGTTGATCTATGTTGTGGTGTTGCACAGGGGTCTGTTCTTGGACCTGTTCTCTACACTCTATACACTCAGCTGCTCTCAAGTGTCGTAGATCATCATCCAGTGTCTCACCAGTTGTACACTGATGACACCCAAATATACAAATCTAGCCACCCAACTGAAGTTGATGCTACCATCCAAGGTGTAGAGATGTGCATTTCTGATGTGAAATCATGGATGACTTGTAACAAGCTGCAGATGAATGATGATAAAACTGAGGCCATTCTGATTACAACACAAAGACTTTCTCATTCACGTCCTTTACCTCACACAATAAATATCAGCAACACCAACATTAAATTCACACAATCAGTACAAAACCTAGGTGTTACTCTGGACAGTACTCTCACATTGCACCAACATGTCATGAACATATGCAAGGCTGCATATCTTGAGCTGAGACGCATCAGCTCCATTCTCAGATATCTTTCAGTTGATGCCACTAAAACACTTGTGTGTTCATTACTACTTTCAAGACTGGACTATGGTAACTCAATTCTGTCTGGTTCATCTTAATATCTACTGCAGAGACTTCAAAAAGTTCAAAACATAGCTGCTTGGATCATACTCAGAGTACCACAATCAGAGCACACCTCCCCGCTGCTCTGTACCCAACACTGGCTATCCATTCGATCCAGAATCAAACACAACATTAGTTCTCTGTGCTACGTTTCACTGACAGACTCTAGTCCAACATACCTATCCGACCTCACCTATGTGTACACACAAGCAAGATACTTACACTCCTCTTCCGACAATCATATACTCATTATTCTCACTATGAAAACAGAGTCACATGGACAGCATTCTTTTGCATACCAGGGCCCAGCAACATGGAATGAATTGCCCACTGAACTTAGACACAAAGACGCAGTGATCCCATTCAAGAGTGCTCTCAAAACTACTTATTCTGACTGCAAAAACAAACTTAATGACTTAATAATGTTAACTACCTTAAATATTCTCAGCATGTTTTTTATGTTTTCTAATTTCATGGTGTTTGTTTTTGTAATCATATCATTGTGTATGTTTTTATGTTGTCTAATGTTGCAAAGCGCTTAGAGCTTCTAAAGATTAGGCGCTATACAAAGTCCTCATTATTATTATTATTATATTTAGCTTGGATGAATATTTTTTAAATCAGTGGCCATAACTAAAACAATGGGATTTTGTTTTATGATCATAAAAGTATGTTGGACACCATCCATGATGTACAATGCTGTCTGACATTTCTATGCACCTAAGGTTTCCATCTCAAATATTAAAGCAAAATGCATACCAAATTTGACAGATTGACGAAAATAAAAAAAAGCAATGCTTACCATTTGAAAAGAGGCAATTGTCACTAGAATATTCTATTCAAAATGATATTAATTTTGGACACAGGGGATACCACCCCCATGTTTTCCTGACTCGTGATATGTCGGCCTATTCTGTGCACAGCTTTAAAAGATGTAATGTTTATCCATCGAGCTATAGAAATGAAATACATTTACTGTAGACTGTTTCTGTCAGCAGTTAAGTTGAGTAATTAGGTCAGGTTTATAGCTAGTTTACAAAATTCAATGTAGAATGCCAATAAATGACAAGATATATTTTTGCAAACTAAAGTGATCTTGAAAAAAGATTAGTAAAGTTTAACATTTTATAAAAAATAAGCTATTATGTGGAAGAGAAACAACAATGAAATAGGATGCAATGTGTTTGCGTCTTGTTGATGGGGGAAAATTACTAAAGAATTTAGAAACAGACTATACGCTGGGGAATTTTTTGAGAATTTATGTTCTGGCGACAAGTTTACATATTGGGTAGCAGATGATTTTGCATGTGCGGGACAACTTCTTGCAAAATTGGAAACTTGGATTAAAATGCAGTATTGTTTTAAGGTATACATTACCATATTTTATATAATGTATTGTATGATTCTAAAAGATGCATAGTTAATCGGAATTTCTGGGTTACAGATTCAAGAAGGTCATGGAGTGGGTCTACATGTTGACTAATAAATTACTATTTGATCCCCTAGGTGATATTTCAATTCTAAATTAAAACTAATAAAACTTAATGTATAACCAAAAATGCGACAACCTGGTGGAGAGGCGAAAATGGATATAAAAAACTTCCATATAGCCTCAGCAAATTTAAACTGAATAAATAGGGAAAAAATAATTAAACTAAACAACAAGACAAATTATGATATGATTTTCATACAAGAAACACATAATAAGTTGACTAAAGAACTAATAACTTCATATGAGGAAAAATTAAATGGGGTTATAATTGTGAATGATTATAAGGAGATGTAAGGGGAGGGGTAGCTACTTTTATCAAGAATAAAATGGGAGTAACTTGGGAGCAAAAAAACAAGGGAAACTTTTTTGCAGGAAGATTGATACATATTGTGATACAGGACACTCATTTTATAAATGTATAAATACCTGCTAATAAAAACAAAAAGCAACAATTCATTGAAAACCTGTTTAAATATGTAGAAACAATTTCAAAGGCCCCCCTCCAATCTGTGTTGATATTGATGGAAATATTGTGGATCTGATGTGCAATCTTACTGCATGCAAATCTTTCCAGAAAGCACCTATGTACTGTTTAGACACCGGTATTTGGTAACAGCCATATCTAGCGCAAAATTCAAAATGGTCATAGGACAGAAGGTTGAGTAGCTACAATGTCATAGCCTCAATGTCTCCACGAAGTAGGGATAGTAATATTTGTGCTAGGGTTGTGCTATTCCATGTCGATTTACAAGTAACCAAACAGGATTTGATTTGGAAATATTTTTCGCAAAAAGATCTCTTCTGCCAATGGCAGCTCAATGGCTGGGAGAAATACTGGCAAGTCAGATGTGTATAAAATGTACAGCAATGTGTGCAGATAAAATTGTCAAAAATGTTTGCAGGTTTTAATGAAAGGGCTATATCAGCCTTGAAAGTGCCAGAAATTATCATTATAGATGTGGCTTGAGTCTACATGTTTTCAGTTAACAAAAACAGAGTATCAAAGCTAGTAACTGGCATCCTTGTTAATTTGACTAATAACTATTTTTAATTAACCATTTCAGATTTATAAATATATACTCAATAGTAGTGAAGTGGGATGATATAGCATCAATGGGACTTACCATTAAAAACCACCCTGGGACGATATAGCGTCAATGGGAAATTTAACATTATGGAAACCCTTGGGACGATATAGCGTCAAGGGGAATTTAACATGGGAATATGGGACTGTTTAGCGTCAAGGGGAATTGAACAGGGTGGGACTGTACAGCGTCAAGGGGAATTTAACATGGGCAAAAAAAAAAAATAAAAAAATCTTGGGCCTGTTGAGCATCAAGGGGAAATGGAACAGGGTCAGGACCCTATTTTAATAAGGTCCCGACCTGATGGGTCTATGGAAATGGAACAGGCGAATATTGAAACAGGGAGGGGTCTCTATTTTTTATTTTTTTTAAAACAAAAAAAAAAAAGAAAAAAAAAAGGGTAGGCAATGAAAGTCAAGATCTTTTCGAGACCTATGAGTGGCCCTGAAAAGGGCCTTTGGGTTTCTTCTTCTTCTAACTCTTCCACTTCTTCAACCATCTTCTAACTTTTACCAATATTCCTGTCATCTTCTTCTTTATTTCTGACTCAGGCATCCAGTCAGGATGACCTATCACTCGGAATTTCTCCTGTATTCTTATCCAGTTATTGTTGAGTTTCTCAAAGCTTTTTTTTCTCTTTCTATTTTCTTCTTCTTTTCTTTCCTTAGACCACTTTTCTTTGATGTTCTTTACCTCTTCCGTCAGCACTTTCCTCATTACTTCTTCCATTTTTGTCAACTGGTCGAACCCCCATTTTACGTATCACCACTCCATCCAATACAATACTTTTTCCAGGAAGCACCCGACTTGGATGACATGGTCCAGTGCTTCCTTCAAACTTCCCACTCTGACATAAGGTGGGTCAGTAAATCCGCTTGACTTGTTGACTTCTTCTTCTATCATCCCTGCGATGAGATCTCCGGCCACCTTTAGTCCTTTGACTTGAATAGTTAACAAGTCTTGCCTATTTCCATCACTCCATTCCTTTTCTATTCTTCCTACAACATATTCAACATCCATTATCCAAAAATAGATATCTCTTAATAGATTGAATAATTTTGTGACCTCCATCTTCTTTGTTTATTCCGTGGAATGGTCTGAACGATTGTTGTTGTTGTTGAGTTGAATTATAGTGGCGTGCGCTTCGCATTGAGCATGTACCACTGGTTTATGATGCCACAGGCACCTAACTGATTACTCCTTGGAGGAAGGAATGGAGCCACTTCCTCCAGGCATATCTGTGTTCACAGAACACTAATTGATTGGGCCGTCAGGTCAAGGTACTTTTGTGTACACATCGATCTGATTGTAAGGCCTATGTTTTGTTTGAGTGGGATTGGACCCAGCACACACTCTGTCATTCATTTGCATTGATTAGCGACTAGTGGGATTGGACCCGATCTAGTCCGTATTTTTAATTTATGATGCGTGCACTGCACGTATGTGTTTTAATGTCTGTCCGTCGCAAAGGGCGAAAGTGGTCAGGCTCGGGCGGAGTTGTCTTGCCACAGGTTAGCAGGGTTTTTCCGATCCAGGGTATTTTTGTTCTAAATTTCCGTCTTTGGAATTTTGAATCATAAAAACTCTGTGCTGTTTTTAAGAGAGAGAGAGTCTATTGAGGTCGATGTTAGCTTTTAGGTGACAGTATTTGTCGATTGGTTTTGCAGCCTTGTGCTGCTGGCCCTGGATGGAGTTGGTGTTTTTTCCATCTTACTGAGTAATTGTTTTTGGGTCCTAATTATCTAGTTGTAAATTTTGGTTGCAGCCTTGTGCTGCTGGCCCTATAGTCACTGGTTTTTTTTGACTACCTTATACAAGTAATTTTTGGGGTGGTATTCTATATATTTGTTATATTTGCAGCATTGTGCCGCCGGGCCCGATAGTCGTTGGGTTTTTTTGACTACCTTATATGTGTAAGTTTAGGGTCTTAATACGGGGGATCCCTGATGGTCTATTCTTGCGACCACCTTTTACGTTCTATTTTGGGACTATATGGTTATACCTAGTTTTTGTCTTAGCTGTCACCTATGTAGAAGATAGACTTTTGGAGCTGTTAGTTAGGGTGTTAGGTGAGTATTAAGTTAGGAGAAGTGGAGAAGGTTTGTTTTGTTTTTCCCACCACCCACCCCCTGTATATTTCTTCCTGGTATTTGAACTAGGTGTTTTTTAATTTAATGATATTTGTTTGTAGAGTTTTATCAGTCAGTGGGCTAGTTTTGATAAAATGAGTTTTTCTATTGTTCAGAATTTGGTACTTGTTTTGTGAGTGTATTTATTTTGTAATACTTTTGGCTAGATTCGGATTAGATTCCCTCGTCGATCACACTCGCCTCTCATAAATGGAGAGTTCGGGGAGACCGAATCCTTGTCTTCGCCATTGGTCCAAATTTGATATATATATATTTTATGTAAGTATTTATTAGTGTAATTTAGATAATTTCATTGCTTAGCCGGTTTCGGATTAGATTCTCTCGTCGATCACACGGTCTGAATGACGAATACTGTAGGTTCTTATAGTTAAAGCGCAGACCTGAAGGAAAACATCCCCCTAAGACTAAAATCTTATATTACCAAGATCATCACTTAAAACGTACAATTCACAATCTTCTCCTAGAGCAAAAGTAATCCACATAGTGAGTAATTTCAGACCACTGCCATTCAGGGTAACGTTCAAGAATCTCATTGAACTCTTTTGATGTAAACGGTCTAAAGCGATATAATAGTATGAATGCACCCTTGACCCAGAGAAATCTAACACACTGGTTGACTTTTTTCACTTATCTCTTGTGAATTTCTCGGAATAAAAGTTCTACAGTTATCCATTGAGATTTCACTCTGGCAAGCCCCTGCCAAACTTCCTTGTAAATCTTCTCTTGCAGTTCTTTAGGTAATGATTCAATATCGTTTTTGAAATGAAGTTTAAATACTGGTCTCGATGATGTCCAACATTTGACTCCTAACCAATCTGGTTTCTTCTTTAACGACATGGTAAGTTACTTCAATGTCTCGGTCCCACTAAGGGTAAGTAATGACAATTCGGTGACCAACGAGCATGTTCTAGATAGGCCGAATCTTGTGGTTCCCAGTGGTGAAGTGACACACCGCAACTGAAGCACTTGACTTTATCCCCTTCGTGCAAGTAGAAAAATCTGGCTCTGGCTAATTCTTTGGGGATCGGTCCTCCCAGATACTTAGGCCATTTTCCTTTGAATGATTGAAGACGATTTTCAAAGTCGCAGTATTCCGACAAACACACAGGGAACGAATATTCGTCTTTCACAGGTTCGTTTCGATGAGGGCTGGGTGACATGGACAGGAGTTTGCTCAAGTCTGGATGACATCCGTAGGGGGGTAGACGTGAAGGTGAACATCCACATTTAAAATGAAACCCAGTAAAGTGTCCAAGAGGACGAGCAGCATCGCTTTCGCATCCCTCAGGTTTGACACGCACAGCATCACTTTCCATGAGAGGGGTAGTGAGAACAAAGTTCTCATGATGCTTTACGGCATCGCTAAGGTCACAGCGTACAGCATCGTTCCCATCGCAAGGCTCACAATCACATTCCACTTCAGAAGCCCCAAACTTGAATTGTGCCTTTCTGAACTTGTTTTGTGTTTCTCTGAAAGGATTCATCTTGTTCGCTTGGTCTTGGTAGTCACAATGAACTATCGATCTTGACCATAGCCCCTTTTTATACTAGTCACAATGCAGTCTCAAGCTTGTACATCGTTCCTTTTTTATATCTAGTTTTTGAAGGTACTGTCTCTAAGGTACCGTCATAATTGTACCGTAGTGTAATGGGTGGAAAGGCCATAGAAAGGTAAGGGCAGTGCAAAGACCATCGAGTGTGTTCCAGAATAGCTGAACCTTTATAGATACATAGATCCATTCGTAACTTCAGTCCACAAGCGAAACACTGTACTTCGTATCCCAATCCTGACTCAGGTCCCAAGTAGACAAATCCTGTTCTAGCTAAAACATGCGAAGAAGGTAATCCTTCCCTATCCGTAAACTATTTCTGAAATGTGTCCAATCGACGGGCACAATCACAATAGTCAGGTAAGAAGACTGGAAAATGGTAGGGTTTGAACTTGGAGTTCTCATCAGGTTTCTCACTTGATTCTTGCTGTGGCGTAGTCATGCTTCTGGTGAGTGGCTATCCACTTACAACCAATGTTTTATACCGACATGTCCATATGGCAATATAAAGTGATTGGGAAGCCGCACTCGCTTCTGATACACGATTTGACAGACTTTTTCCAAGGGTCGACTGACGATGTGGTGAGTGGGTAAACGTACAATCTTGTTCGGTTGATAGGTGGTCACTTTAAAGTGTTCATCTTCTCTAGACTGCAAAGCTTCTTTCAATACGCCAAAGTTCACCACTCGACTGGTACGATAATTCAGAGTCAATCCTTTCACTTTACACTTCGTATGCACTTCTCCTTGTTTGTCCCGGTATTCGTAGCCGTAATTTTTAAGACCGCCACTGGCGAAACTTAGAATCTTGTCGTCAGAATGCTCGTCTGTCCAGGCTCCTAAACGGTCTCCTTCGATGTTAGAGTGCTGTTGACTCGGGTGATCGATGTAGATGCAACTATCCGTGTCAAAGTACAGGACGCGTTCCCCTAACAGTTCTAAAGCTTCGTACAGTTTTAAGCGAGCATGAGCTGTCACGTAAGCTGCAATGATGACATTTCCAAAAGGATCGGCTTCTACAAAGTCCAGATCTTCTTCGTAATTGACTAAGATCAAATCTTCGCGAACGACGTCCACGTGTTTGATGAATTTAGTTTTGTTGTGAATCATCTGGAAGTAGCAGGAAGGTTCTGTCAAATATTCTTGGGTAAACACGGTCGTTGTGCCATTTTACCCCACAAGCAATTTAACATCACTTTGGCAAACGATCGCCTGCCTTTGTTTTTCTCGATGTGATCTAAAGTAATGCCTTCTTGTGCCCAGTATTTCTCTTTGAATGTCTTTTGGTCTTCGGGAGTGTGATACCAGGACGGATAACCACTGGCTTCTTGCTTTAGTTTCAAAAAGGCATCCACGTAGTCTGCCAAAATGCCTTTCTGAGTGGGGTCACCCTTGTTGTATTGTTCTGTCTTGGGAAAGTGACAAATTTCATACACTTCTAACAGTTGGTATCCCATGTCCAGAGCTTTGAACAATTCTACGCTGACCCACGTCCCCGTCAAGGCCTGTTCTTCCTGGGTGTGCTGACAAGGCTGGTCTTGGTTGCACGTTTCAGCACAAGTACGGCACAAAGGAAACATCAGTTTGTCTTGACAATGGTGAGGTAGAACGGGATGGTACAAGTCAGTGGGAGCCAAAACTTTACATTTGATCAAGCCTTCATATTGTCGAATGTTTTTCAAATCGATGTGTTCCGTCAACAATTGTGGGTGCCCTGCAGGAAAGCGACAATATTTGCACACGTAGGGATACAGTGAACACACGTCCAAGTATTTGATTTCTTCTCCTTTCTCTTCGTCGGCTTGGTACAGCAAACTGGTGGCATTGGTCCTTCCTCCGTACAAACTATCCCTCGTGTTCAGGGGGTCCATGAACTGGTAACTTTCCACGAGGTGTTTAAACTCTGGATCGGTTTTCAAACGGTGATGGTACTCGTGTTCCCACATTTCCACCACTTAGTATCCTTCCTGTTCTAACTTTAGGCGTTGCTGACATGTGGCCTGGTACAAGTCTTCCATGGTTCATTGTAAAAACTGATTTTTAGTGCCACGGTCAGGGTAACAGACGGGGCATCCGTGAAATAAGCAACCTTTAAACTCGTACACAATCTTGGGGTTTTCTAAGTCCCAACCATCGACCGAATGCATTCTGATGGTCTTTTCACCCCCTCCGTTGCGGGCATGCTGAATCCATTTGTCTTCCTTGTCACACAAGTAATGTAACCAGCGTAGGGCTTTGACCGAGTATTGACGTTTGACATAGTTGGTCATTTGAGGACTGATGACAGCCACGGTGTTTTCAGGCATGAATCATTGCCGGTACACTAAGGAACATGCTTTGGCAATGGTGCAAGCTTCTTTGAAAGGATCGACCCCTCCGTGTTCCATGAACAGTTCTCGAAATTTTCCACAGCAACACCGTAAAATGTCCACATCGGAACGACAATACTTTAGCATTTCTTCCTGAAAGTCGAAAGGGTCAGAGGCGTGAGCCTGGTACCAAGCGTAGAAAGCTTCTCGTTGTTCGGTACGCATGTTGTCAGGGTCGTAATAGTGAGCCTCAGGCAAATGGGGTAGAACGGTGTGTTGATTGGCTTCCGTATTGAAAAAGTGTGGAAAGCACCCTTTAGCCATTTCTGTCATTCCAAACGTTTTAGGCATTCGACTCAAAGGCATGGCTAAGTAACTCATCGAATCTTTAAACTGTACTTGTCCCACTTGCATGAAAATGATTTTGGCTCCATTCAAAGTGACTTTAGGACGTTCGGTGCCATGTTCTGTATAGTATCTGTGAAGAAACTGTCCATCGTATCCGGAGAAATTGTGAGCCATCACTGTGGCATGACGATGACAATCTCCGTAACGTTCGATGTCCTCTTGGATCCACGTCTTGTCGATGGGGTGTAAGACCCATCGAGCGAAATCAGCTAGCGTGTTCGGTCCTCGAAAGATTTTTTCACGTCCTCCAGAAATCTTGCTGCAGTGAAGGCAATGACTGAAAATAGGTTCTTGAATGCACTTCTCGCACGCTCGATGAGCCACGCAGAAATTAGGAATGTGAATACCAGTCTCTTGCATGCATTCAAAATCGAAAAAGATGAAATTGCCTTTCTTCTTGTGACCGATCTCTTTCTCTGGTTGGGGTTGGTATTTTTGCACATAGCATTCGTGTTCCAAGTCCACGATGTGGCAGCAAATGTGACATTTTTTCTTTCCTCGACACAGGTGTGCCTTGGCATTATTGGTAAGTATGCCTTGTCCACAGGTAGGGCACAATCTCAGCAGCTGACAAGCACATTTCTTCTGTGAACCTTGCATCTTCAAATGTTGTTGGTAACAGGCAGGGCTGACAAACGTGCGCAGACCAGTTGAACAATGCACTCGTTCTTGTCCTTCGCTCAGACAGGGTGGAGAGGCCAAACATGCTGAGCATTTCAATCCACATCTCGGTGATGAACCCTTCTGCTTTCTCTAACAGTACTTCGGACTTGAAATCTTTAAACTTCACCGTGTATTTGTAAGCTGTAGTTCTAAATTTTCTAGAGGGATGCTCTTCCGTCTCTTGAATGGAATAGTACTTTTCACGGTTGACTAAGGGTGGTGAACTTTGTTTAGAGGGTTTGGATTCTGGTTCACTCATGTCCTCTTCAAAATCACTGGCATGAATTTGTGTCAAGACTTCAGCCCTGGTACGAGGCGATAAAGCACGTTTCTGCCTCTTACTTTCTTCTTCCTTCTTCTCAAATGAATTGGATCGTTTCATCTTGATAGCAAAAAGTCAAATGACTAAAGTTTAAACACCATGGACTAATTTATAGTCATAGCAGACCAGCGTATATAAAAGGGTATGTGTCTTGTCCTTTCACTATTCATTTCACTCTCAAACCGAGCACAACGATGGAAGAGACTAGCCAAATCGAACGTTTCATCAGAGCTTTGCGAGGGGTCATCCAAAAATTCTCTTCAGACCAGCCGAGGGACTACTCTCCTTCCTTTCAAGATAAAAGTCAAGATACTTGCTATATCTGTCAGAAGAAAGGGCATTGGTCTTCAGAGTGTCCAGACCGTCAAAAAAGAAAAAAAGGGGCTAGAAAAGACAAAAGTCAAGATACCTGTTATTATTGTCAAGAAAAAGGACACTGGTCTCCAGATTGCCCAAAAAAGAAACAAGGAGTCAGAAGAAGAGAGGGATTCTTCAGAGGAAGAAGAGGAAGAAAACAGGTGAAGAAAAAGAAACAGGAGAAGAAAAGAAGAAGAGAAGAAAGTGAGGAGGAATAGGAGGAAAAGACTGTGGTGGTGAAGAAATTCAAAAAACTCAGAGAGTGAACAATGAGACAGAAGAAGTTTATGAACTTTTTAAAGTGCTCTGTTGTGAATTGTGAATTGGATTGTAAATATTTATAAAAGAATAAATTAGGTATTAAAAGGTAAGTGTCTTTGGGTTTTGATTTTAAAATAAGAACCTACACTCACACACTCATACACACGTACTACAGAGGTAAAATGTTTTTTTTTTATAGTTTGAATGGATGTTGGCAATTGAAAGTCTATCTCTTTTCAACAGACGTGGGTGGCCCTGAAAAGGGCCTTTTTTGGTGTAGGGGTGAGTTTAAGCAATCAACTTTAACTGCCTTAAGCCTTTGCCACGGCCAAGGCCTACTTCTGGACTGCGTAGTGTTGATGATGATGATTTGGTTGAAATCACTAAGGGTGGCACGGGAGGCTTAGTCACAGGGTTGGAGTGTTTAGCTCGGGAAGGTCGTATTCTCTTTGGTCGTAATAAAGAAGTCTGATAACATTTGTTTCAGACTTCTTAACTCCACTAAAATGTCTAACAGTACTGTGACCATTTGATTTTCACACCCTTGTTTCTTTGCTGCTGCTTCTTCTTCTTCTTGTTTTTTTCTTACCTCTTCTTTTTGCTGCTGTTGCTGTAGGAGAAAAGCTTGTTCCGCTTCCTTTTGCTGTTGTATAAATTTCTCCAATTCTTCTTTCTGTCTCTGTCTAAATTTCTCCACGTGTGGTAATGAAGGAGAAGATGACGAAGGTTCCAGAACAAATTCTTGCGAGGTAAGAAAATCCACAAAATCCCAATTCGCCTCTTCTGAAAGTAAGTCCGGTTTCCCTTGGGTAGTCTCCACAGCTGGTGCACCCCAATTTATCGTTTTCTGAGTTTCCGTCATGTTGAAAAACTGTCGCATGAATTGACTGCACACAGGTGCTAGCAAATCTATATAGACCACATGACGTCACAGACTGCTCTCTTCGGATTGGATGTGGGCGTGTTTGGATTGGTCAGTGAACTCCGTTTCAATCCTTCCTCTCCCTATAAATAAGTGTAGTTCACTGCATTCCTTCACCTGTTCTCGGCGCCTCAACATGTGGACCAACGTTCAATCTTCTACGCTTGTGTCTTCGATGATGTTCAGGACAGACATACCGATGTACGTCCGATCCAAGTGGACAGTTGTCCATAGGACAGATACCAGCCTATGGATACGTAGGATCTATGTGGAGAGGCAAGGATGTCTCAAAAGAGTTTTAGTCTATGGTCCTGCAGTCAGGCAAAGCCTAAGGACAAGAAGAAGTCACAGATGCCCTTTATGTTAAGGGCATATTAACATAAACCCAAAGGCCCTTTTCAGGGCCACTCATAGGTCTCGAAAAGATCTTGACTTTCACTGCCTACCCTTTTTTTATTTTTTTTTTTGTTTTAAAAAAAATAAAAAATAGAGACCCCTCCCTGTTTCAATTTTCGCCTGTTCCATTTCCATAGACCCATCAGGTCGTGACCTTATTAAAATAGGGTCCCAACCCTGCTCCATTTCCCCTTGACGCTCAACAGGCCCAAGATTTTTTTTTTTTTTTTGCCCATGTTAAATTCCCCTTGACGCTATACAGTCCCACCCTGTTCAATTCCCCTTGACGCTAAACAGTCCCATATTCCCATGTTAAATTCCCCTTGATGCTATATCATCCCAGGGGTTTCCACAATGTTAAATTTCCCATTGACGCTATATCGTCCCAGAGTGGTTTTTAATGGTAAGTCCCACTGACGCTATATCGTCCCACTTCACTACTCTCAATGTGTTTATACCAATATTAAGTTTCTGTATGTCACTGTGTTTAAGTTTTGATTTTCTCTGTTTTATTTCACTTGATACAAACACATGCTGACTAATCTTGTCATGTGGTGTATCTCGATCATACTGTAAAAGTGCATAGCTTAACACAGGTTTCGAACTCTTGCTATGAGCAGCAGCAGTAAACATGGCATGTACCACTAGAAATCAACTTTTTTTCTTCTTGGCTATAAAATCATTAGGTACTAATGTGTAAACTATTAAGTTGGTAATTTTTTAAATATAATTATTGTGCAGATTTACTAAATGTACTTTTGCGATACTAAGTCCCATGTTTGTTTAAAGGTTCTAACAAGCTGGGGTTTTTATGCAATATGTCATAAGTATATAAGGTGTTGTGGGCTGCATGTATGAAGACAGCTCAGCAGCTTTCTAACTAATATTGCAATTACTATGAGCTTTTTTAAAAGTTATTTATTTTCTTTAAGTTGTTTCTTACTGTTCTGTATATAGTTTAGAAACTTTAAGCAATATTTTGGACTAGTCCGATAACATAAGACACATCACCCAATATATTTGTTGGGGGGCTGATGGGTCTTACTGCCTAACGAAGGGTGCTGTGTGGAGCGTTTTGATGTCGACTAACAGTGTAATGAAAGTCAAATTTTCTGAAATATCACACACAACTGGTAACCAATAACAATGCATTTCTACAAAGTAAAGTTATAATGTTTTTGTCAGACTTCACTTATCCTGATGTCTTTTCTCTAATAAATTCAAATTCTCACAAAAGAACCGGACCTGTTTTCAAGTTTTGTTGGCCCACATTTCAGTTGGCTGGAAAGCGATGAAAGTCAGGAATGCCAAAATCGGGTTAAACTGAAACATTATTCTTTAAGGAAACAAATAAAAATATGTTTTGCCTATTGGAACTGTAAGCAATGTTTTGTTTCATTCAAGAAACATATTCCCCACATGAACCTACTTAAACAAACTTTGGCGTACCTCGACTACCATTGCATTGCAACAAATTCAAATGTATGTCAATGGAACATGAAAATGTGTCCATTTGCTAGTGTCATATTTTCACTCCACCAGGATAAAGACAGCACTGTAAGTATATTAATTACACATAAATTAGTGGAAGAGTGTCGATATAGGCTGCCAAGTGTGTGAGCTATTCCTGAAACTTGGACTACTCATTCCGATGACAATTGACATTGGAACACATATACATGGCCGTTATTTGGGTAGTAAGACATAGCACTAAAACAAAATATTTTGGACTTGTACATTTTTGTTTAAGATTTTATTTAAGCACAAAATATTTATTGATGGAATTTAATGTGCTTTTCTCTATTCTAAATTATATAATTAATATTCATTCCTAACTTATTTTACAAGCAAACTACATATAGTTATATCATTTGTTATAAGAACTTGGCTATATTGTCAAGTGAGTGTTATCTTCACATACCAACACGTGTATGTACTGATTTTCTGTATTTAAGACTCTAATTCCATGCCTGAGAAATTTTTCTTATGCTGCAATACATGATTCAATTTCTTATACAGTATAGGTCCAAAAATGTTCTTAGGGATATAGAATACCCAAGTCATTGTGAGTGTTATCCTTGCTGATTTGATCTTTGCAATACAATTTAATCATTACTTAATCCATGATATGATTGAGGTTTTTTTAAACTAGTAATTTTTTAAATTACATTACATTTTTTTGTAATGTAACAAATCCAAATCACACACACACACTTAATCTAGCACTTCACACACATAATTCCAATGTCTTCACAAAAAGCTCAAAATGTCAAAGTCACTGTGAGTGTTATCTTCACTGACATAATATTCTAACTTCAAGTCAACAATAACTTATTAATCTAGCAATCCAGAAAAGCATAATTTAATGACATTTTTCTTTCATAATTTACTAGTTGTCTAAGTCTGAGGTGGGCAAACTATTTTTCAATGTAGCCACAGGTGTGGCGAATGAGAAGTGAAAAACATCATACGATGCCACAACTGAGCCAAACTTACATGGCCAATTTGCCACTTGTGGCAATTGGTCACAAGGTTGCCCACCCTGGGTCTAAGTCAGTGTGACCATTGTCATTACCAGCCTGAAACCCAATTTAATGCCATTTGTATAAATTCATTTCAAATAAATATTATGATATAGTTGAAGTGTAAAGTCAAGCGAGTATTCTGTTTGCAGATTTTACATTTTAGATATTACAGTAAAGTCATATTTTCTCTTGTGTAGTGAACTTTATTGCAACTGGTTCCAAAATAGTAAAACTTATTCAGTTTTCATTCACCAGAATAGGTATTAATACAATCCTGAATTAACTGTATGGTACTAAAATATACCCTGATCTTGTGTGAGATTGTAATATACAGAACTATACCTCAAGACAACAATAATATATTGAATTTATATTATATCAAGACTGTCATGGTTATGAACTCCAACTTTATTCAGGTTTTTTCATAATAAATGATCATCTTGTGTTATGGCTGAAAAGAAATCAGAGTTCATTTTAACTCCATTCTCTCCACATTTGTCAGTTGTTATGAGGCATACTCATCATCAGTGTTATAGTAAAATGTAATCTTATCTGGATCAATCTTGCTGGTGTAATATATGAATGGAGAAAGAATATTATCATCCAGATTAAAATATTTTTTATTCAGACTCTACTGAAAATTTTAGCTGGATATGGGATACGGAGCCTGATGTGTACGAACAAAGCAATGTGTACCATGACCTTTTTAATTTAACATTTTAAACTCCTGCAGAAGAAAGAGATTTTTAGATCCATTAAATTGTATTAACAAAAACATTTCTTCAGTATGATTTTCCTTTACTTAGTAGTGACACAACTCATATTTTAAAGTTGTTGTTTTGTGTTTGGTTTGGCTTTTTATGGTAAAGCAACACAAGTAAGTTATTTAGTGCCAAGGCACTTTAAGTATAGTGCCTTGCCCAAGGACGCACCATGGTAGCTAACCCAGGTTGGTCCGATGGTAGAATTTGAACCTACCTTATTTCACAGGTCCAGAAAGCTAACCACTGAGCAACTACAGCTCCCCATCTTATAGTGGAATGCTGGTATACTTTATGATCAAGAAGGATGGGTTGGGGTATGCATGTTGCATCTGAAAAAAGTGATGGAATTTTTGTTTACATAATATTTTAGTCATACAATATGAATCATTTTCTATAGATTTAAGATGTATCAGATCAAGTTAAGAAAAATTATATATTCTGTTTCCTGGGAATGTACTAAAATTCACTGTTAATGTTTGATTTTTTTGGTAGTAAGCTTACTTGGTATTTTTTTCTTTTTAACTTGAATACCTAATTTGTTAACATCCTGTCCTAAATCTTCATGGTTCTGTCTATAAAGTGACAACTGTTGATACATGTAGGGAAGTTTTTGTTTATATCTTTTGATTTTTGTGGTTCTGGAAGTTGCAGTATTTGTTGTTGTATTATTAACCATTTCAGTAATTTAATGAATGCAGAGTATACTGCTCTATAAATGAAATTTATGGGAAGATAATGTAAAAGTATGTTTCACTGCAAATATAAATTGTTTAAAATAATAATATATCATTTATCATATGACTATTCAATTGTGGTAACTAGTATTCCATCCAATATCTATATATTAAAATATGTCTTTTCATACAGCTGGTGATCATTTAGATACAAGTCCAATTGAACATAATCAAATTATCAGTGCAGGTGTTTTTATTAGTAGTAGTATTGCAAGTATAAGTGTTAGTATTAAGATTTCATATACAGGTATGATAAGTGTATCATAATGTTTAAATGATGCTCCTTGTTACAACATAAAATATGTTCATTGAAACAAATGGTTCACTGGTAAATTGGCAGTAAAGGTCTTCACTGAATTATGTTGCATAAACTATTTTACAATAAAACATATATGATGCATCTCAATTATGATGATGTGGAGGAGGATTAATAATAATGCAGTTTAAGTTATCTTCATCACATAAGTTCTAGCAGATGTGTCATTTTTATGTGGCTCATTATCAGTTTGAAACTGGTCTATGATTCCTGGATCTGGACATATCTGGCCCCCTGCTGTTGTGCTGCTATGGTCTTTACAGTTCATTAGGATATCAGTTACACTTGGTTTACATTTAGAACCCCATGGGATGGAATGCCCAGTTTGAAACTGAGAGAATGGTTAATTATCCATAATATAACTCCTGCAGTTATTATTAGGTTTGATATCAAGGTCTTTCATTAAAAGCTTTTCAACTCATGTTCTGTTCTACCATACAGATAAATAAAGTCAAATTCAAGGCTTTCAGAATTGTCCAGTTTGTTTCATGTGTTGTCAGTTTAATGGGCAGGTAACTAAATGTGCAGCAGACGGACTGTATATTGCCACTGTACCACATAAATATCAGTGCTTAGTCTGCTCTCAGTGGCTGTGGTTTGATTAGTTACAAGTGTCATCACATGTGACTAATTATTAACCAATGTAATGAAACTTATATAATTAGAAGGCTGTATTTAAAAACTCTAAAGATCTTAAATGTGTGCTAGAGGGTAGGGTTAGCAGTTATAATCCCAATTATGTTGTGACGAGCAAAAAGCACTGCACACATTTGAGCTTTTAGTTTGGTTCTGGTAGGGTCAAAACATGCAGGTACATTTTGATCTTTAAAAATTAACATAATTCCCATGTAATACTTTCCAAACCTAAGTATGCAATTGATCTGATAAAAGTTTTGAGATTACTGTTTAGGCTCTGTTCTTACAATACTAGATATACCTGACTACTCCACAGTGAAATGGCCAACTGTTAAGTTATATAAGCCAGATGAGTAATGTTAGCCATTTGTTTAAGTGTTTTCTCATTAATTTCATTTGTGTCACAGAGTTGCATGCAATATTTCTTTCTAGAATAAATTTATTTTATTTTCTAATTGTGTATTTTATGGTCTCACTGGACAGTTTATCTGGTGAATTTTCATCCGACAATGACCAATTACAGAAAAATGAGAATAATTTTACACTGAAGATACTAACAAAAACAAACTAATGATTTTTGTAGAAAGCATACATGTGAGATTTTGACTGCAGTAATCAGGTTAATTCCTGATGCAGCTATTGATTTCTATACTGAACCATCACTGCCACCATCTCCTAAATTTTACATTCATTTTTGACAAGAAATAGCTATTTTCAATATTTTTCTGTGACAAGGCAGCTAAAAGAATCAGTATGTGGCTTATGCATGAATAAAGTTCACTAGTACTATAACAAATTAGCATACTTTTTTCATCAACCCTCAACCATCTAGATTTTTTTATATTTGCCTCTGTAGCAGACACACATCAAGGTCAGCAGCTCATTTGCAGATCAAGCATTTGATCTCCAATGCTCATCTAACTGTGACAGGCAGTCACTAACAAGCCAACCTATTTCCATGCCTAACTCAAAGTAAATCTAAACCACATTATAGATTTAGCTTATGTGTGAATTTAGAAATGCTAGGCTTGTGATAATTAGGTTCATGCCTTCTACCTTAAAAATTAGGTGTATGTCAAAATACAAAATTATCCAGTGAGACCTATGATGTTAATTTTAATCCCTATGGGATTTGTGACATAAAAAACCCAAATGCTTTATGTATTAAAAGGTAACTAATGGGGGCAGGATCTGCAGTGAATCAATGGTATGTATGATAGACTCCTGATAAAAATGTTTGTGTTACAATCCTGTTATCAAGTCAACCAGGTTACCTACTGCAATGTACCCTTGCCTTACTCCAATTCCCTCAGTACTCAGTAAACAACTAGTGTTGCTGTACATAACAAAACCAGTCCATATTGATTTTACCTATTTTACTAAATCCTGACAAAAATAATTCTCTAAATAAAGCATGATTAATATGTGAAGGTCTCGCATGTAATCAAACTCTTCCAAGCTTTTAATGATATGAACCGATTTATCAATGTTTATCAAATTTACATGAAAAACTATTTCTTATTTGTTATCAAATATGTTAGATGTTTTGATCATATAAGCATTTCTGCTACATTAGATCAAAATAATCTTTTTGTCAGAAATAGAGCCCTTATAGTATTTGCAAGGTCAACCAATCAGATGCAGAATTTGAGTTTAATATGAATGAATATTTTTTTTACAAAATTGCTCCTTTGCTATATCTTGATGAGATAAATCTATTTACCAAGTCTGATAAAATTAATGAGAAATAGTTTTAAGAGCAGTAGCAAGAATGGCGAGTGAGATGTAGAACCACCACATTATTTGCATAGAATTTGCTTACAGCCTCAGACATACAAGCAAATAATTAAACAAGTCAGATCTAAATTTGACCATAAACACTGTTGTGCAAGTCGTAAGAAACTCTGCCAATCAGATGCAAGGTCACTTCATTAACATACCTTTATCACACTCATAATAAGCATCATTGTGAAGCTTGACTATAGAAGCCCAATGGCCAAGTATGATCAAACTTGAATCAGCAGTAGTGGTTATAACCTCGTGTATTTGTATGCATCTTCACTTCTTCAATCTAGATCTCATTTATATAAGCATGTATTCTAAATTTAGTAAAAACTGCACTATATGCATAAATACTGCATGCGGTGGTAACATGCTCAGTCAGGTGAAAGATCACTTTATTATTATTAATGGTTAACACTCATCAAACTTCGAGGACAACTTAATGATTTTAGTCTATATTGTGGAAGTATGGCTTTTAGGTTGGTTAAAAGAACTCAACTAATCTTATACATGATCACCTCGTGTATATACTTGGATTTTGCTGAATTCCTAAAGCATGGAAAGATGCCATAAAAAACCACCTAGTACATAATAATTTTGATAAGCAGGATGATAAAATAACGAACTTGCGAAAACAAGATTCACTCAAGTTTATTTACAAAGATCTTTGACAGGAAGCTAAAAGGCAACACACTGCGAAGCAAGAAACTTGGATGCAAGTATTAAATAAAAATATAAGTAGTGAGGAGTGGTCTGATATATATAGCCGGGCAAAATGCTGTACCAAGGATACCAAGTTGATCTCTTTTAACTTTAAATTAATCCATAGAATAATCGCTACTAATGATTTTCTTAAAAGAATTAACATATTTGATGACAACAAATGTACTTTCTGTAAGAGTGAAACTGAAAGTATTGAGCATCTCTTTTATGACTGCAGTATTACTTCACAGTTTTGGTACCGTTTTAATGAAGTTTTTGCACCTTTTTGCCCAAATATTGTACATCTGTCCAAAAAAGAAACATTTTTAGGAAGTGAACAACTGGACAGTTTGGGTAATTTTCTGCTTATTTTGGCAAAATATTATATTTATACTTGCAGATTCAATATGAAAAATCCTTCTATTTTTGCTTTTAAGCAAATAGTTGCAATGCATAAGAACATTGAAAATTACACTGCCAAGGTAAATAAAAAAGAGGACCAATTTCTTCAAAAATGGACCTCAACAATGAACATTTAACTTGTCTCTGACTTGAGGGTAAACAGGAACAAAATACTGTAATATCACAAAAGCCATGTCACCTAGATTTTGGCCATATGCATGTGTATATGCGTGTGTGTGTGTGTGTGTTTTTCTTTTTTACTTTCTCTGTAGATTATATTTATTATCCCTAGATTATCTGATAACCAGAAATGTTTGATTGTAAGGTGATCCTGGGATGGTTCCCCGACCCAGTGGTCAACCTATTACGGGGTTAATAAAAAAAAAAAAAAAAAAAGCTTGGATTTTGCTCATTATTAGATTTATCCAAGATGTTGATTTAAGCCCAAAACCAAGTTTTATATAAACAAATTGATCAGAACTATGGACTCCAAAGTAGCTAATTTCTTACTGTTGAAAGACAGAAGGGATGTGAAATAAATAACACACTCTGGACCATTACATAAACCCACTTAGCCTTTTGACCAGTTGAGATAAAATAGCAACAATAATGTTAATTCAGATTGATAAATTATGTTTTCTCACATTACCTCTAGCCCTTTTCAACATGGATGGTATTTTTCTTCCACATATGTCAGCTCTTAATTAGTGGCCCTTTTCCATCATGAATGTTGTAGGTGAAACTCTCAGAATTAGGCTTTTTAATTTGTATCTGAAAAAGAAAAAAATTATTGGTCTGCATATATCAATGTCACCTTTTCTGTATTAAATTAAAATACCATATGTGTGTGTGTGTGTGTGTGTGTGTGTGTGTGTGTGTTCATTTTAGAATTTAAGCATACTTGTCTCCATGTGTTTATTTTACAATTGATGATGATAACACATAACTGGTTCAATTGATAAAATGTTATTTCTGACTTCTTACAACTGCTCATTATATCTGAATTTACATTCAATGTTTGTTTTAATTAACATATTTTGGATAATGGGCAAATTATTTATTTTGTAGTTTATCATTATATCATTTATCAGTAATTTATCATTCAAATATTTAAAATATAGTACCATTATACTGACTTCATATTCTATATGATATCCCAGCAATACATGTTAAGCAGATAAGTGCAAATAAAAATGTTTAGAATGTAAAAGCTACTCCAAGCTCAAAGAAGATCTGCAAAAGATGATCTCCAACATATTACCAAACAAAAAGCGAAGTTAACGCAGTTACCTTTTTTATGATGTCTCAAACACCAACGGTACTGTACAGCTACGTCTTCTGAGTTTTACCGTCATCTTGTCTTTCAAACCAGAATTAATTTCTTGAGCTCTTACAAAATGAAGAAAATTTTAAATACTATAATTTAAGCAGCTTCTTTACATGACATAAGATAAATTATGGCACAGTGTTATGTCTTTCAGCACGACGCAACTTCACATTTGGACGGCGTGCTGTGTGGGCATCCCTGACACAGCAACTGACATGAATCCTTTATTAGCAGACAATAATTCGGAATAAATCCTCCGCAAATCTAACATTCTCGATTTTTCATAGTTCCACTTTTTCACTGTTGCATTTGTTTGATTGTGCTCATGAAGTTCAATGAATCAAGTTCATCTGCTGTCTGAAATCCCGGTTCAGTTGGTATTTTCTTCCGCGCATGATGCCGTGTAAATACAAGTTACGGTCGACATTCAAAGTGGTTTAGGTTAATTTATTATTTTCCTTTATTAAGGTCATTTGCAGAAAGTGTTTCGCTAGGATGAGATAATTTTTAAAAAAATATATCAAAAATAAAACTTTCTTTTCCAATGCTAATACTGGATATATTTCAATTTGTGATTGATACTATAAATAAATATTTAAAAAAACATTTTAGCCCGTGGCTTCGGCGCGCCACTCGTTTTTGTGGGTTTTTTAAAATGTTGTTGGTGTTGTTTTGGTTTTTGTGTGTGTGTATCACACTAAGAAACATACCAGGTATTAGGCCTAACGTAGGAAAAGAAATTATCCTCTATTTGTTACTATTCTTACTGTAAAATGACGCAAAAGTGATCAAATTGCTATTAAGATTTTGTTTTATATAACACTTACCGCTCGTTTTCCTCGAGATAAAGCAGCCACTTCAAAATGATTATAAAATCTGTGACAGATGAAGAATGTGGTTTAAATAATTCGTAATCGCCTGCCTTAAATACTGTAGGGATTTGCTAATGTATTTCATGGCCCTCGTTTGAATAGATAACAACGATCATGTATATCGACCAAAATTTGTATATTCCTGCCCACGATCATGTATTTTGTATTAAACCGTATATTACACGAGCGCTCTGTGGCGAACTCGGGGGGGGGGGGGCTCTATTATACCCGCTATATCAGTTGAGAAATATATTGAACTGATCAGGCCCCAATACTCTCGCTCTGACAAACATTAAAATAATTATATGCAGAATATCGGTATGTCTCCCTCTTGCCGAAAATGTCAGCACCATATATATTTTGCAAGTAATGTAATGGGTATAGTAACACACACACGCACACACAAACACACTTTTTTTTGGGGGGGGGGCGCCGGAAATATGCCCCCCCCCATTTCCAAAAAATTAAAAAGTATTTTATGTTTGTGTCTTTCCACCTCAGATGTGTTGTATGTTTTTTTTAAAACAAAATTTTATATAAAAAAATTTAGTTTGTAGATATTTTTATGGGGTATTTATGTTTCCATAGTGTTATCTAAAGGGTTGTTCGTCCGAGTCTGGTTTCCCTCACCTTGCTCGAAGTTCCTTCCCTTGAAATATTTTGTGACCTTTGCTATATGTCGCCTAGGTCTCAGTAATTGCTATATGTAATGGTGCTATATTGTATGTATGCTATATTTTCTTTATGTTTGAGACAGCAAGTATAGATCAACTATCTTTCCCAGTTGTATTTCTTCCTTTATGATGTTATATTGTATCTTTTAATTTGTTTTATGGTTTTCTAATTTTGACGATGGAATGGTGTACTATTTAGATTTTGTTTAAAAAAAAAATAATTTCTCATTTTATTATTCGAGTGATAATATGATCGTTCCTCATAATAGGTTTTAAAGATGTTGATAGGTAGGTTACGCTCGATCCAAGGTTCACGCTTCTTTATTCTTTATGTGTTTCTCCTGGGTCGCATTAGGCTTCCTTCATTTAGTTTATCTGATTATGCTTTATTGAAAGATCCAAACGTATGTATGAGACCACATTATTGTGCAGTGGTCAACCATGCAGTGCGGGAGCTGTATGGATTTTAAGATATAGAAGTTAGTAGGGTTTTAAACTAAGTGTTATACAGTATGTATTTGTGTCTCTCTTTTGTCTGTTTATGTTCTACATGGCGTGTTTTCAAAGACTTTTGATGGGCCTGTCCACTTCGCTTAGCGCCATGTGACTTAGCCCCATGATGTCATCGCTATTTACTTCCCCCTTATATTTTCCCTGTATCCCTTACTATATATGTCTTTAGAATTTTTTTTTCATAGAAAAAAAAAAAATAAATTACAAAATTCTTTTATTGTTTTCTTTCTTCCTTTCTTCCCTTTTCTCTTTTAAAAAAAAAGTTATATGGGTTTCTTTGAAATATTTGAAATATAATTTGAAATTTTCTTTAAAATATGGCTGTTGTGGGGTGCGAGGAGGGGGTATGGGTATGGCATCAGCTCGCAATTGCGCTACGCGACCCTTCGGTCTGTCATACCTATTCCTCTCTCCCCCAATTCCAACATAAATTGCGTTATATCAGCCTGACGGTAAGTATCTGTTCGTCGTAAGACGTACTGAGTTCGTATTGTGGTTAATATTCTTATTTTTACGGCGTATCCTATTTAAAAATCTTTATCACCTGTTCACAGGATATCATCATAGTTACTATATAGTCTATACATTTTTAGAACGATTTTGTTTTCGTAGTCTACATCTATGAATAAAATGTTATTTTTGTTATACTTATATTTTTTTTGCAAATTTCCATTATTAACTTTATCCTATTATGTTTAGTTTTTTCACATTGGGCAATCGTATGTAGTTTGGTGAAGTTCGCTGTTTTACATAAAGGGCATTTCGGCATTATCCTGAGCATACGACGTTTGATTGCTTCTTCGTCTGTTAGCCAGGTGTTGTGCAGGTATTTAAAAAATTATACTTTGTGTTTGACAGATCTTATTTTCGCCAATTTTTCCAAGTGTTTGTCCAATTTACCCCCCAGTTGTCCTGCTCTAATCTACATTTTATATTTTTGGTTACCTCCTCTCTAATCCAAGCGTCACTTTTACTTATTTCTATTTTCCATAAATCTGTTTTGTCTCTATATTTTAAAATTAGTTCTCTTATATATTTAAATTTGCGTGGCACTTCAATTTTTTATATTAATTTGTTATTTTTGTATATCTCTGGTCGGTTTCTCAAGGTGAAGCCGAACCAGTAGATGTACAGTGCTTCCCACGCTGTAGCCGGGTCTGATTGCAATTTTTTAATCTATTGATTATGTTAGTTAATTATGGTAGTAGGGGGCTCGGCAACCCCAAGCCCCCTTTACTTTTGGCCCTATATAATGTCTCTTTTTTTACATAATGCATTTTATGATTCCATATATAATCTATTATTTCCTTGTCTGTTTTGTTTAAAATAGTATTATCCGTATATATGGATTTAATTATGTAGTTAATATTTGAGTATAAATAAGTCTTGGCCACTTGGGCCCGCTCCATGATACGTAATGGCGCCATGGCCAGATTTTCATATTTTCTCTTATTTTGTTGATAATATGTTCATAGTTTTCTACAGCTTCTTTTCTTTTTTACCAAAGTAAACCCTTAGAGCCTTTACCGTGTCTCTCAGTAGGTGTGTGTGTGTGTTGGGGGGGGGGGGGGGGCAATCCAGGGTGGTTGCCCCTCCAGTTAACTATTTTTAAGATTTCGTGCTTGTTGTGGTTTATTTTGGAACCCGACGCTTTACCAAATTTTTCAAATTCTTCTACTAGATGCATATAGCATTTCCCCTCTCTTATAAAGTTGGTGCAATCATATGCATGTTAGAGCATTTTTTATTCTTTTTTAGGTTTGGTATTTGTATGCCTTGCATTCAGGGGCGGATTAAGGCTCACTGGTGCCCTAAGCACTGACAAATCTTGGTGACCCCCTCCTTTCAACGTACACCTGGGAAGATAACCCTAGGGTGTACCATGATCAAGAAACAGAACATTATGATCAACTGGCACTAGTTTTATCAATTTGTTTTTACAAATCTTCATTCGCTTTTTTTTTTCTTTTCACCCTTTTCTCAACTTTGTGGTGCCTCCTTTGGCCCTGGTGCCCTAAGCAAGTGCTTAGTCTGCCTAATGGTTAATACGCCCCTGCTTGTATTTCTGGGTTGTTTCTTATCGTGTGACTTAGGATTTCTATTGCCATTACGTATTGTAGCATTGATAGTGGACATCCCTGTCTCACTGATCGTTTTATTTCAAATTATTTCGTGCATTTCCCGTTTAATTGTACACATGAAATTATCCCAGTTTGTAGGATTTTGGTCCATTTCAGAAACTGGGTCTGAAACCAAATTTTTTAAAAACATTCTTTATATAGTTTTGTTCAAATCGGTCGAAAGCTTTCTCCTGGTCGAAGAGTACCATAACACTCATCATACATGTTTCATTTATGTAGTTAATTATAGTTTTAATGTTTAAAATTTTGTTTTGTATATCCCTCCCCCACAAGTTTGATTTACAATAATTATTTTGTTTATCCTACCCGTTACTCTATTTGTTAAAATACTACTTAAAATCTTATAGTCCGTGTTTAAAAGTGATATGGGCCTCCAGTTTTTAATCTCGTCTCTATCCCCTTTCCCTTTGTATATAAGTGTGATAACTCCCTCCCTCATAGATTTAGTCATTTTATTTTTACTTAAAAATATATTGTTATACAAAGCGTTTAAGATCGGGGTCAGTTCACCGTGGAACTTTTGATAGAATTCCACGGTGAGTCCATCGTTCCCTGGCGATTGTTGTGAGTGTAGATATACTTTTTGTGATTTCTTCATCTGAGATGACGTCATCACATTGGTCTCTATGTTCTGTTGATGTCATCTCACAGTCGACATTTTTTAAGTAGCTGTCGATTGTGCTGAAGTATATGTTCTGTGTGGTGTATAGTTCTTTATAATATTGGGAAATATTATTTAGGATATCTTCTTTTACAGTATGGGTTACATTGTTTATTTTGATTTTGTTTAAAATTGTATCACCCCCTTTTCTAAATTCTTCTCGTTTATATAAGTTTTTTGCCTTGTTGT
Source organism: Sinohyriopsis cumingii (assembly GCA_028554795.2). NCBI lineage: Eukaryota > Metazoa > Mollusca > Bivalvia > Unionida > Unionidae > Sinohyriopsis > Sinohyriopsis cumingii. Next base: position 25,770,376 of record CM068835.1, on the reverse strand, counting down.
AGATCTCTATAAATTTTCCCGCCCTTATTATTCCCCCCTGATTTTCGTCTTCTTCAACGATTATAATTTTGTCTGTCAATCGTTTTTTTTCTCCATCGTCGTTTGTTGTTTTGCTTAGTTCAAATTTGAGTTCGTGTTTGTCTTTTTTCTGTTTTTCCGCCCTCTATTTGAGTACTGAATATATATTCTTTTCATTATGTTTTTCAAAAACATCCCAATCAATTATTATATTAATATTTTCTTCATTTTTGAAGGTTTCAATTTCTTTTTTTATTTTATTATTTGGCCCATATTTTTCTATTATTTTTTTTTTCATTTTTAGGTCAATAGTGAACATGAAATGGTCTGATAGTTTTTGGTTGGTTATTGCAGCATTAATATATATTAATGGATCATAAAAATTCCCGTAAAATTTATAAAACCTGCTAGACTGGTTTTATTTATAGTTAAAGGTAAATTCTCTTCTTAAAATGTTCAGTTTTCTATGAATGTCATGTAAATTGTGTTTATTTAATAAATTTACCATTTCAGTTCGGTATATTTTGTCACTTGTTAGGTCAGCCGTTCTGTCAATTTCGTCCCCTACCCAGTTGAAATCTTCCCCTATGATTAGATTTTCCATCGAATATTGTTGTAGGTAGGTATGTAAGTTTTCTTTAAAATTAGTTTCTTATTTTTATTAGCTGGCATGTACACATTTATAATATGGCAATTCAACATTTTAACATGTAGCAACCGTCCCTTAAAAAAATTCCCCCACCTCAAACCTTTACTAGCTTACTGCCTGTTTTATTAAAAAATATTATTGTTGCAACCCACTCTAATATCATTGTTTGTAAAATTGTTGCATATCTTTATTGCGTTAAGTTTGTCTTCTACTAAAATTTTGAATTCTGGCTTAATTCCATAGTGTGTTTCTTGTATCATTATTATCTCAAAGTTTGTTTCTTTGGCTATTTTGTCTGCTTTCGCTTTGTATATCCCCTTGCTGTTGATAGTAGCGATCCGGAAGTTTGTTTCTTCCATTTTTGCTTTACTCCCAGGTGCCGCATCACTTTTAAATATAATTTAATTGTATATATTTCAGTTAAAGTTATTATATTTACACACACACCAGCACGCTCGACAAAGAGCGCTTGAGTAATATACAGTTTGATACATCCTACATGGTAGTGGGCAGGAATATATATATAGGTCGCTATCCTTCTGGACCGAAGTAGTAATATTGTTCCAATGTTACCACTCGACGTCCTCGATTTGTGCTTCATCGTATTTGCAGTCTATACACTTAAAGTTACAATGGAAAAGTGTACATGAACATATTTATACCATAGACAGAGCCTTGAAGTACTACTTATTTCGGTTTAGAAATGTAAATTAAAAAAAAAAAAAAAAAAAAAAAAAAAATTATGAAAATAAAATAAAAACCCGGCTTGTGATAGTTCATTTCGATACATTTGCACAAGAGCATTTGACGTTCATTTTGATGTCAATATTATTTATATCGACTAAGTGCGATTTGTTTTCAAAGTTACTTTATTGCTGGTAGTGCTTCTGTTTTCAAGTTCGATATATAATAAAACCATGGAGCAGTAGTAATAAAACAAATCATGAACAGCAACCATCATCATCATCATCGGGATTATTATTATCGTATATGTTGGTCACAGCTATGATCATTAATAAAAAGCGGTTGAAATATGAACAAGATTCCATCTCTTTAAATAGCAAATACCCTAGTAAAGTGTGTGTGTGTGTGTAATTTTTTACATAGCTTTAAAAAAATGCAATCATATCGCTACCATGTCTGCATTGTGACAGTTTATAATGATGTGTAGCAATGTGGCATCATGCCACAAACATACAGCATTTTGTCCCACCCAATCCCATTATCCTGACACCTGTCCGACCAATCCGAACACTAACCTCTTAATGATGGGCGCCAAAAGAGGCAGCTGCTAGTGCCATTTTTACAAGTCTTTAGTATGATTCGGCCGGGGTTTAAATCCGCGACCTCTCGCATCCAAGGCGGACGCTCTGTAGAGACACTGCACCACCGGAGCGATCGCTTAACAAAGAATGTACGATATTGGTTCCTGTTGTTCTTGACAACTCGACCTGGAGACCTACCTGAGGGAAAATGAAGGCGCATTATAAGGTTATAATATACGAATCCAGAATTTTTTTGATAATTATAATTTTCAAGAAAGTTAGTGCCTGTTAGAATTTGACAAAGTGTGCATGCAGTAGCGTACTAAGGGGAGGGGGAGTTTACAACATACTTCGATGCTGACACTACTGATTTCAAGCATAAAATTAAAGCTAAACAACAGCATAACATGTTAATATATTTTATTAAGTACGTCTTCATTTGTCTTACCATGCGCCAAATGCCTTCCTACACGAACATGTTCCACATAGGTAAATAAGTTGTACCAATCGTAAACGACCACCGATTTCGACATATTTGATATCAATTTATAGGTTTTTCATCAGTTTAAATCGATCTATGCCACACACACACACACACACACAATAAAAAAATATGGCGAAAATGAATAATAAAAAGTTGCTATTTGTGACTCATTGTCGCTTGCGACTTTACCGATCTTCGTATCCTTGATGCTTCCATCCTTGCCGTTTAGGATGGTAGCACATAATTGGATGCTAATACTATAGATTTGAAGCATATAATTAAAGCTGTATAACAGTAAATAATATGTGTATGTATCTTATTAAGTAAGTCTTCATATATATGTTCGTGCGCCCAATGCCTTCCTATACGAACGGTTTCGATATAAACGAATAAGTTATACCAATAGTAAACAAACACCAATTTTGACAAATTTCATATTATTATATAGGTTTCTCATCAGTCTAACTCTATCTGTGCCAATAGACATGTGTTAACATGCAAAATACAAAAAAGTGTACTTTTTACTGAATATTGGGTTCGACTTTACTGATCTTCATATCCTTGCTACGTTCATACAGCGTTCCCGTTCTGCGATGGTCGCACATACTTCCATGCTAATACTATAGATCTGAAGCATAGAATTAAAGCTGTACATAATTATAAAATATGTGTATGTATCTCATTAAGCACGTCTTTATCTGCCTTTCCGTGTGCCTACATCTGACCTATACGAACGTTTTCCATATGGGCGAATAAGTCATACCAATTGCAAACAAAGAACGATTTTAATACGTTTGATATCAGTTGACAAGTTTTTCATGAGTCTAAATAGATCTGTGCCAATATAAATGGGTGAAAATGCAAAATAGAAAAGTTAATATTTTTCACTCAGTATCGCTTGCAACGTTACCGATCATCGATTCCTTGCTACGTCCATCTGCCATTCCCGTTTTGCGATCGTATCACATTTTTACGATGCTAATTCTATAAATCTGAAACATATAATAAAAGCTGCACAACGGTAAATAATATGTGTGTATGCATCTTATGAAGTACGTCTTGATTTGTACGTCCTTGCGTTTAGTGCCTTCCTAACCAAATATTTTCCATATAGGTGAATAAGTCACACCAATCGCAAACAACCAGCGATGTTGACAAGTTTGATATCAATTGATAGGTTTCTCATGAGACTAAGTCGATCTGCCAATAGACATGTGTGAAAATGCAAAATCAATCGTTTTGTTCTTTTTACTGAATATTGGATGCGACATTACCGATCTTCATATCCTTGGTACGTGAATCTACCATTGCCGTTTTGCGATCGTACCACATATTTCGTTGCTAATACTATATATTTGAAGCATGTAATTACAGCTGTACAACAGTAAATAATATGTGCATGTATCTTATTAAGTACGTCTTCATTTGTCTGTCCTTTCGCCCTCTCTTCCTATACGATCGTTTTCCATATAGGTGAATAAGTCATAACAATAGTAAATAAACCCGGATTTAGACAAATCTGATATCAGTTGATATTTTCTCATCAGTCTAAATCGATTTGTGCCAACATAAATGTGCGAAAATGCAAAATAAAAAAGTTTATATTTTTGGCTCGGTATCGGTTGCGACTTTAACCATCTTCATATCCTTGATACGTCCATCAACCATTGCCGTTTGCCACGGTACCACCTACTTCAATGTTAATAGTATAGATTTGAAGCATATAGGGAAAGCTATACAACAGTATATAATATGTGTATGCATCTTATAAAGTACATCTTTATGTGTCTGTATGTCAGCTCAATGTCTTTCTCAATGTGCGTTGTCCATATAAGCAAATAAGTTACAACATTAGTAATTTTTTTAAAAACGCGATTTAGACGAATTTGATATCAATTGATAAGTTTCTCATCAATCTAAATTGATCTGTGAAATATATAAATGTGTGAAAATGCAAGTAAAAAAGTTGATATTTTTTACTCGGTGTCGCTTGCGATATTACGGATCATCAACGGATCATCATATTCTACCTACGTGCCTCTACCCTTGCCGCTTTGAGATGGTACCATATAGTTCGATGATAATCATTTGAATGTTAGTGCTCCTAGATCTTTACAACACGAACGTTTATCTTAGAGTCGAATAAGTCATACCAATCGTAAGCACACAAAGATTTTGACAAATCTGGTATTATTTGATAGGTTTCTCATCAGTCTAAATTGATATATGCCTACAGAAATGTGTGAAAATGCAACCTGGAAAAGTTAATATATTTTACCCATTATCCTTTGCGACTTTACTATTACCAATCTTATATTCTTGTTACGTGCCTCTACCATTGATGTTTTGCGATGGTATCACATATCTCGATGCTGATACTAATGATATGAAGCATATACTTAAGCAATAAAACAGTAAAAGTTATGTGTATGTATCTTAAGTACATCTTCATTTCTCTGTCCGTGCGCCTATATCCTTGCAACATGATCGTTTTCTATAAGGCTAAATATGTCATGTTAATCGTAAAAAAACCCCAAAGATTTGGACATATTTGATATCCATTTATTGGTTTCTCATTAGTCTAAAACGACCCGTGTCAATATAAATGTGTGAAAATGCTACCTTGAAAGTTGCCTTTTTTGTCTCGGTATTGCTTGAGACTTACCGATCTTCATATCTTTGCCACCCGCTTCTACCCTTGCCGTTTTTTGATGGTTTGTATATAATCAAATAAGTCATGCCAATTGTAAAGAACCACCGATGTTAACACATTTGATATCAATTTATAGGTTTCTCATCCTCCAAATCTTTCTGTTTTTAAGAAACGTTTTTCTAATTCAACTAACGGGTCATCACGCTAAAATTATGCTACTGACAAATGTCATCTTAATATCCTACATACTAAACTTAGATAAGCAGGTAGTCTCCTGAATTCCGACCTTTACATGGTGAATTTAGTTAACTCTTTCACGTGTGCATGTGCTTATGATAATGAAGAAGTTGAGCACTTTGTCTATTGCCCCTTACCTAATGCCAAAGATCCCAGCTCTTTCGCTCTACCTTTCAACACACTTCTTGGTTAAGTCTAGATTTATCATTGAAAAGTGACGTGACTACCCAGCTACAATAAGATGTCTTTCTGCTTGTGTGATGATCCGTTAGTTAAATTAGAGAAACGTTTCTTAAAAATAGAAAGATTTGGAGGATTTCGGATAGCATCAGGGAGAGAGTTCTAAAGACGAATCGTATATAGTAAAAGGTCGTGTGAAAATATAAAGTTTGGTAGAGATTGGTGTGATACTTTGAGAGTAACGTAGACGATAATTAGATGCCTCATATCTCCTTTGTGGAAGAAGTTCGCTTAAATAGTTAGGTACTTGAGTATTTATAATCGAATACATAATGCATAATCTCTTCCTTTTCCTTCGTTGTGCAAACCAAAGAGTTTCCGCATAAAGAGACTATCTAGAAGAATTAATGGGTATAGATCTGGAACGATCCGTGCATCTTCCATCTGATTTTCCCCCCTTTATTCTGATCTTTCCGAATCTTCAATAGAGCAATTATCCCAGACTCCAGAAGTATATTCTAAGGTTGGACTTATGAATAGTGTATATAATTTAGCCGAAGTCAACAATTAGTCTGTATTTAGACGGTAGTGTTTTATCTCCTTTCTTATACATCGGTATGTCATACGCTAGCTTGCACTATGTTAGGAACACGCTAGCTGGGAGTGATTTATTTAAAAGTATTTGCAATGGAACATACATTTCTTCAACTATACTTGTACAAGTTTATTACTTATTGGATTGGTTCCAGCGGTTTTGTTTAGGTCAAGACTAGTTATTACATCAATAATTTCTTGTTTATATATAATGATGGCAGAAATAAAAGTTTGATTTCTAACTTCAAAATGCGGTAACTGTTTATCATAATTTTTTAAACGTGTAACATATCAAACTTGCGAGTTCAACAGATCGCACTTCTCCTGATCACTTTTTGCAAATTTAGATGATCATTTCGTACGTTTCAGTGGAAGTAATAGGTTCCATGTCTTTGTAGAATGTACTTGTTATCTCATTATTTTCCAATAAGGTCGAGGATATGATCCGATGGCAGGGGTTGAACCTGCATCCTTTCGGTCGCAGGTCTGAGACGCTAACCACTGAGCCAATGTGGCTCCTCTTAAGATTAATATACCCATATGATATTTTCCAGTATCATACGTAACTATATGATACGTTTAATAACACCCAATAACTCAGCAAATGCCGGCATGACGACATATGAATTGAAGGTGTAATGACGAATGTAATTTAAAGTCAATTATGTAACCTATTTTTATGCTTTTTATTGAATATCATTTCTGTCATGTGATACACATAACATAATCTTACATTTAAGATTATTTAAAATGAAATTTATGAAATTCATTAAATAGTTTCAATCTTTTGCGACTCTCGTAAAAGATCCTTCATTGTTGTTCATGTAATTTTACATGTCATTATATTCCTTTATTGATTTGCACTTTGGTTATACAAAAGAGACAACTTTGTTACAAAAGAGACAACTTTGTTACAAAAGAGACAACTTTTGCAATTTAAAACTTATTTCATCTATACTACACTAGTATAGCTCATGAAATGAAGGCAGTTTACTTGGCCTCTAATTCATCTATAGGGAATGATACCTGCGGGAGACTGCTCTATCTGATCAGTGTGTAACTATGGAAACGGTAATTTAGTGACCTCTTCTCCAGCATCGAGCTTTAGGTTAAGACTGAAATTCGTTGTCTTATGTAATGTTCTGTCTCTGCAGTTTAAAGATGGGAGAATTATACAAAGAGAAAAGCAAGTAAACCCTTCTGTAAACGGAGCAAACTCGCACTTTTACATTGTAAAACTAATTTCTCTTACAATCATTTATGAATAATTAAAAATTACTGAGTAGTAACTAAGAATATATAAATTCTTTAGATGGAGACCCAAATTTCATTTTTTAAATTATCGTATTTTTTTATGTTTACTTTCCAGATACATTTTAAAAAAATTTCTCAAGAAAATATGAAATCTAACAAAAGATGAACGAAAGTCTTATTATTTTGATTTTTTGTAAAGAGCAAAGAAAGAAAACTATTGATGACATAACCTTTCATCATGACATATACACACTAGCCTCCACAGAAGTACTTTTATGACAGTACGGTTAAAATAGAAATAAATATGCATATCCAGTTGTAAACTTTCCCGATTTATGACTAAACATTTATACTGTGATAGGGTATTCTTAGTAAGTAAAATGTGTATTATACAATAAATGAATAGGAGGTATTCGATGAATGGACTGCATGCATTTCAGGTGCAGTGGCTACTCAAGATTATTTACTGATGCACAAACTAGTTAGAGTTGTCATACTGGTTGTCATTCCAGGGATACTGACAGTCAGTGATTTCCACCTTGTAAAATCTTTCCTCTAGGGCGGACAATAATAATAGTTTCTGAAGCTGATTTTATTAGCAATGGTTTGCAAAACAACAACAAATATCCTTGTGTTTTATCAACTCATTATGGTTCCGCTGCTTTGATAGAACAAAAAGGAATGCTCTTTATTGTTTTATGAATGTTATGCCCTGTGACAATGGCCAACATTATGCAGGTCACGATCACTTTGGCATAAACTTATTTTATGCATGGCAGTTGGAAACTACGAAAATCTTCTTAGAGGCGAGCTGTATAATCGGCAATTACATTGTTATTCTGAAAGAGTTCTGATAACTAAATAAAAAAGTAAATAAATAAAAACACCAACTTTTATCATTAAAAGTTGCCAAGTGTTGTTTATACATTGTACGTGGCGTAATTCGTAAGTTTACTCGGCATCTTTTCAACTCAGTAACGCCTGGTAACGGTCATAATTTTACCTAAATATGTGGGTCCTTTGAGAGCATCGTAAATGTATGGAGGAAAAGAAATTGTCTTTTATGCTCATCTCAAAAGATTTGTTTGTATTTCTGCGAAATAGTCATGCCTAACCAAAGAATAGCAAAGAAAATCCCCCCCCCCCATTGTAACTACAAAACCTTGAACAAGTGCGAAGTTACCAGTTAATTTTATTGTTTGTTTCTATTTTTCAAGTTGTCTTCGTGTGTGTAAATTGAAAGCTTGTTATTACTAGTCAATATCGTCAATCATATTTGCTCCATTATTCCATGCAGATAAGAAAGGAACTAATTTTGTGTTGAATTTGTGCCCCCACCCCCCACCCCACCCCGGCACGGTACAATAAACAAACACTTGATTGAAAATAAAATAAAAGAAACTAACCTTGCATTGTTATAATGTATTCCTTCTTTTTTCATCATGCGAAATTTAGAGAACAAAATATATCAACGAACTCCGTAAATGTAGCGGATGCCGGCATGCGTATGCATCCTTACTGTGTGTGTATCGCTAATGTCAAATAAAAAAAAAAATATCGCAAAAGAAACGAAAATATCACCAGATTGCTTGAAGGCGCCTGCCATTCACGCATGATAAGTTACAAGGTGCAAACGGACCAAGATTGTATTGTATCCAGGTTAACTATACGACGATATCTCGCAAATAAAAAAAAAAATCATTATTTTAAAGAACATACAATGTGACTGCAAATGATAATCTTTCGCTAGTATGGGTTACGAAAGTATTATTATTTATTTTTTTTTTTTTTTTGGGGGGGGACGCACCAGACAGATGCACCCCCCACCACAAAAAATAAAGTGTTTTCATGTACTCTTGTATACCCCAAGATGTGTGTGCTTGTTTAAAGTTTTAAAAAAGGAATTTTGATCAAACGTTTAGTTTATAATTAGTCCCAGTGTTTTCTAAAGGGTAGTAGTCTGAAACATGGGTCTTATTCCCATTTTCAGATTTCATATCCTTGATTTTTAGTGATCTTTGCCAAGGATTTCCTATGTTCCGTGTATGCTATGTGTATCAATGCTATGGTGTGTGTATGCTACATAGTCTGTGTATAGGGACAGCAATACTATGTCAAATTTGTCCCTGTTGTCTTAATATATATTTTTCTATGGACTTTTCAAATTTATTTGTTTGTCCTGGTATAAATTTAGTTGCTTTTGAATTAATTTCAATTTAGAATTCCGGCGAGATGAACGGTATACTACCAGTTGAAATTAAAATAAAACCTATTGTTTTATGTGAGTGACTATGGTGTGGCGTTTCTCACATTAAAGTCTATTTTCAAAATGAGGCAGGTTGTATTCGAGTCAGGGTCCGCACTTTCTTTAATTATTTGTGTTTCTCCCAATTCGAGTTAGGCCTCCTCTCAAGTATTTCATTTATAATGTAAAAGAAGTAAATATCCAACCCAAAACCCAAAACCCCTTAGGAAGCTTTATACATTTACGGGTTTGGTTTTAGCATGAAAAACGTAAGTGACATCTACAAAAATAATAAACTGGTAAAAAGACTAGAAAAACCAAGGACCTTTAGAAGTATAAAGGAACTTTTATGTAAATATAGGGGAAAAAAATGAATAGGCCAATTTTTTGTAATCCTTTCAAATTAATTAGAAAAAAGACCTTCTAGGAAGATTTGTGAATGGGAGGGACGGGGCTGCAAAGGGTGAAAAGAAGGGGAGGGAGATGGGGCAATGGATAGTCTCCCCATAAAGGGGACCACCACAAAGTGAACCCTTGCCCCCATACCCCCACCCCGGATTGGAATCTGCTGTAGCCGCCACCCTTTTAATTTCTTATAAATTTTCCTAAAAAGCTTCAGTTTCTTTTTATTATCCATTAAAATTAAAATTAAATAATTAAATAGACTTTAATTATATTACGCAACCTATCACAAATCTTAATTATCGGGACAGAGAAACTATATGGGAAAAGTACGAGATAATGACGTCATGGGCTATGAAAGAGTCGGGGAAAACACCCCATATAGGAAACTTTACATACAAACACGAAAACAAAGGATCTAATAAGTCTCTCTTCTAATTCTATTCGCTCTAAATGTGCAGCTCTCGCACTGCACGGTAAATCCCCACTGTGTGTGTGTGTGTGTGGGGGGGGGGGGGAGAACAACCATTTTTAGAGATTTTGGCAGAAATCCAATGAATAATTTGAGACGGCCTAACTCTAGGTGGGAGAAATACAAGCAAATAAAAAAGTGTATGGACTCCAACTCGAGTACAGCGGATTTCAATTTACAAATTCAATATGTGAATAATGACACAATATATTTGCACACAGAACACATTAAGGTTTTTTTTTCTTAATTAAATTATAATACACCGTTACTTCGCCAAAATTCCAAAATATATTAAATAAATAAAAATAAACCTTTTCTTGATCCGATTATAAGGTCCTAAGATTACTGGGGAGATTTGGAAAAAAAAAAATATAGGATATCCCAACATGGAAGCAAAATATAGCATACACAAACTATAGCATATATACATATAGCACACACGGGATATAGGCGACCTCTAGCCAAGGTCAACCAAGAGTATAGGGAAGGGATTTCAAGTCAGGTGATGGAAAGATGGAAACCTACTCGGAAAAACAACCCTATAGATAAAACTAAGTTTAAAAAAAAATACCCCGTTAAAAATTAGAATTAAATGTTTTTTACCTAAATTCTTTTGCATAATATAAAACATACAACACATGGGGGGGGGGGAATAAATACACATAAAACACCATAATTTTTTGGAAAAGTGGGGGGGATCTGTCTGGTGCCCCTCACCCCCCACCCACCCCAGTACTTCGTCTTGTGGGGATAAATGTACGTCATTTCCTGCTGGCGTCCTCTATAGGTGGAAAATCGTAGCTAAGTAACAGTGATGTATACTTTTATTTCGAGAAATTAAATATTTTTTCTGTACACTTGATAGTTTTTTTTTTTGGTTCTTTTTGTTCAAGTATAACTACTTTTAATCATGTTATGCAAATCTGATGCAAAAAGAAAAATGTTGGTGCATGGCCGGTAACTTTTATTCGTCATGGCAACGGAAATTAAATTCCGCGCATGCGCATTTTGTGTGGGAGCACAAAAAACCCCACACAAAAACAAGCAAGTGAATGCAAACATCTACTAAAACAAGCCATTATGTGAGAACTTGGCCTGAAAAGAGCAAATATAGGTACTATAAAATGTTGTCTAGTCTCGGATTTGACAATCCTTATTTTTTTATGCTGATGAAACATTTTTCAGTAGAATTTTTTATCCTACAGTTTAAATGCCTATATTTACTGTTTATAATCATACCTGTTCAAATGTACTGGTCACATATAATAATATCGTCGAAATATTAACTAATACCATGCTGGATTTAAATAGAATGTCTAAATAATCATAAAACTAAAGGTGTAATTGATTATAACCAATATATATTTTTTGCAATAACAAGATAATGAGATCCGAACATTGACCAAACAGTACTTAGAGAAATTCAATATCGATTAGTTCATCCTCAACCTCCAACTGATATACTTTATTGCAAGGGGTAAATGGTACCCTATTGAAATGGAACCGTATTGAAAGACGTGTTAGGATAAAAGATACCATTGTTAAAGAATATTCTGACCGACTGAGATCTCAACATCGTACATCATAGCTGAAAACAGTGCAAGCCAGTATACATATTTGCATTATGCTCACGCAAGAAATATTGTATCAACCAAAGGGGTTTCTTGACCGAGCGATGTCAAGCCCTTGCGCGAATCCCGCTACGAGTCATAAGTTTCCCCTGATTCAAAGGAATCCTGTACAACTACTTCTGCAAACTGGAAAGTCCAACGCGTCCATTCTATCAATAATGTTACTCTAATTAATACATGACCACAAATCCCAATTTCCCAATTGAATGTCAAGGTCACAACTGCAAAGCTTCTCTTCGTTAACTTTCCGTAACTTACCACCAGTATTTCACGCCGTGAAACTATACAACTCAACAACCTAATACAGGGAACCGTTTTTACTACGCCACCTTAGGCCATTTAAATCATGATTTTTTTGCTTAATTACGCCTGTAACTTTGTAATATATTTACCACCATAGCAACAATAAATGGCGCCTGCCGACGGCGGAACAGTCCTTTCCTGTTGATTCCATTGTATAATTTACCAATCTCCAGTCCTAAATACTGCACCTGGAGTCACACGATCAATTCACGCAACTAGATTTGAATAGGGACTACTGAGTGACAGGGACACTCATGCGGCTCTGACCTGAATTCACCAAAAGTAAACCATGTCATCTTGAAACTCACTTACACTTCACTCCGTAACGTTTGCCCCTAGTAACTGGCTAATTATTTCGGTCTAAAGACTATAATCCCAGCACCGACTTCCCATATTCAAGCAAGTATATAATGAATCCTTAAAATGGAGAGCTGTAAACAAATGCGCATACTCCAAAATATATTACAATATTATACATACTTTGGAATTTTATTAACTATTTTTGTTTATATATTTTCATTGTACTCGTGAATGGGCAATGTGATTTTGCGTTCTGCCTTGCTTATAAAATGTATTGTCTTTGGTCAACAAAAGTTGATTTAGAGTGGATAAGAAAAGAAGTCTTGTTAAACGATGATGGAATTAAATAAACACTGGGGACAATATCGTACGTTGCATCAAAATGATAACACATAAATCGCAGAGATTAACTGAGATTTTGCTTAACGGTCAATCAGTCCGCACTCGCAGTAGGGAAATAAGTGAATAATGCAAAAGCCGACCATTGTCTGATAATCGACGTACATCTGCCACTGCCATATATTGTAAAAATCCCATTACTACAGGGAAAAAAGAATTAACTACAACTGCTTCTTTGGGGCGTCATGTGTGACCAGTGTATATTAGTATTGTGTTAGAAAAATATTGCGACAAACCAAAGTAAAGAAAACAGTCACTTTTATCAATCAGTCCATATCGTTTTACAAATTATACTGAATAACTGACTTCAGTAGAACTCAGAAGAATGTATTCCTGTAAGCACATCACGATTGCGGTGTTTGTACATTTATATAAAGTGGGATCATTTTACAAGCAAAGTATACATTTAAAAATTAATACTACAAATGAGACAACACATAAGTACATACGGATTATAATCGTGAGATGGCAAAGAATGGTTCATATGTTGAGAGGTAACCAATACACCAACAAAATAAGAGTTCGTAAGAACATCTTATTTCCTTCTAAGATATACTTAGCCATAATGCAAATTGTTTCATAATATGAAACATTTAAACATATTCCGACCATGCTGGAAACAAAAATAGTAAATTTAATTTAGTTTAGAGTAAACTGTAAGTTAGTTCTTTCCTTTTGGCATGGTGTCTGAATAAAAAAGTATATTTCTCAAATTTGCTAACCACTACACTGTCATTATGTAATTAGATACCTAATTGTTGTACCATGGTTGTATACATATATCTATAAATATATATAGTTTTGTGGACATGTACGGTTGAATAATACCATCCCGTGTTTGTGTAGGACAATGCGTACATCACAATCGCACTCATAAATTTGAATCAATACCATCTCATGAATGGTTAGGGGCCGTCCATTTAGTATGTACGCATAGAGGGGGGAGGGGGGTAACCCAAATGCATAGGCTTGCGTATGGAGGTATGCTGATAATAAATGTACGCATTTAAGGGGGGGGGGGGGCGCTGAAACGTCGAAAATAAGTTGTATAATACGTATCCTGTTCGACTTGGTTCAGTAGGCTTTTGCATTTTAGCGGACACAAGACAAACTTGTCCCACCCAGTCACACTATCCTGACAACAGGCCGGCTAATCCGAACACTAACCTCTTAATGATCGGCACCAAAAGTGGCAGCTGCTAGTACCATTTTTTATGTCTTTAGTATGATTCGGCCGGGGTTTGAATACGCGACCACTCGCATCCGAGGCGGACGCTCTATAGACACATTGCACCATCGGAGAAGTCGCTTAGAAAAGAATGTACGATACTGGTTCCTGTTTTTCATGACAACTCGACCTGGAGACCTACCTGATGGAAAATGAAGGCGCATTATAAGGTTATAATATACGAGTCCACAAAATTATTAAAATTATAATTTTCCAGCAAGTTAGTGTCTCTTAGCATTTGACAAAGTCTGCTTGCAGTAGCGTACTAAGGGGAGGGGGGTTACAACATACTTCGATGCTAATACTACTGATTTCAAGCATAAAATTTAAGCTAAACAACAGCATATAACATGTTTACATATATTATTAAGTACGTCTTCATTTGGCTTTCCGTGCGCCAAATGCCTTCCAACACAAACATTTTCCATATAGTTAAATTAGTTGTACCAATCTTAAACAACCATATTTTTCGACATATATAATATCAATGTATAGGTTTCTCATCAGTTTAAATCGATCTGTCCCCCAAAAGAGTCGAGAAAATTAATAATAAAAAAGTTGGTATTTATGACTCATTATGGCTTGCGACTTTACCGATCTTCATATCCTTGATATGTGCATCTACCCTTCCCGTTTAGCCATAGTATCACATACTTGGATACTAATACTATAGATTTGAATGATATAACTAAAGATGTACAACATTAAATAATATGTGTATGTATATTATTAAGTACGGTTTCATATGTCTGTTTGTGCACCCGATGCCTTCCTATCCGAACGGTTTCCATATAGGTGAATAATTTATACCAATAGTAAACAAACACAGCTTTTGACAAATTTCATATTAATATATAGGTTCTCATCTACCTACATCGATTTGTGCCAATAGACGTGTGTGAAAATACAAAATAAAAAAGTTCCACTTTTTACGGAATATCGGGTGCGACTTTACCGGTCTTCATATCCTTCCTACTTTAATACACCCTTCCCGTTTTGTGATTGTAGCACATACTTCGATGCTAATATTAGAGATCTGAAGTATAGAATTAAAACTATACAATATTATAAAATGTGTGTATATATTTTAATAAGCACGTCTTTATTTGTCTGTCCGTGCGCCTAGATCCGATCTATACGAAAGTTTTTCATATGGGCGAATAAGTCATAACAATCGCAAAAACAAGGTTTTGACACATTTGATATCAGATAAAAAATTTGATTTTAATTGATATGTTTCTAATCATACTAAATCGATCGGTGCCAATAGACATGTGTGAAAATGCAAAATAGAAGGTTTTGCTCTTTTTACTGAATATCGGGTGCGACTTTACCGATCTTCATATCCTTGCTACGTGAATCTACCATTGCCGTTTTGCGATCGTACTACATATTTCGATGCTATTGCTATATAGCTAAAGCATATAATTAAAGCCGTACAACTGTAAATAGTATGTGTATGTATCTTATTAAGTATGTCTTCCTTTGTCTGTCATTTCGCCTAATGTCTTCCTATACGATCGTTTTCCATACAGGTGAATAACTCATAACAATAGTAAATAAACCCCGATTTTGACAAATTTGATATAAATTGATAGGTTTCGCATCAGTCTAAATCGATCTGTGATAGTAGAAATGTAAGAAAATGCAATATGAAATTTTTGGTATTTTTGACTCTGTATCGGTTGTGAATTTAACGATCTTTATATCCTTGATACGTGCATCTACCATTGCCGTTTGCCTCGGTACCACAAACTTCAATGTTAATAGTATAAATCTGAAGCATACAAGGACAGCTATACAACAGTATATAATATGTGTATGAATCTTATTAAGTACATCTTGATGTGTCTGTATGTCCGCCCAATGTCTTCCAAAGCGAGCGTTTTCCATATTGTGTATTGTTCAACTTCCTATTTTTACACTACCTAATTTTGACCTAGTTTAATAAACACCCATTTCTACAGAGGACACATCTGTCGCAGCCTCGACATTTGTTTTACACATATCAGCATTGAGTCACGCAGACTAAAAGATTTGTCAAAAGTCATATCATTATTATTAATGAAGTGAAACAAGGACACATACGATGAAAAAAATAATACATTTCTCAAATTCACTTTTTTCCAACCAGGAAGTCCTCTTACAATCTTTACCAACTATTCTGACAAGGCAAATACAATTCCTACCATACCAAGCATCCAGTCTGCTACTCAACATGTGTTAGCTATGTGACTCACAGCTGATAACTGCATCTCCAACACTTTTTTAGAATTGTGTTTTGTGTTTTACATGAATATGTCATTACTGATTTTCTGAGGTGGTTCTTGGATATTTTACTTTGGAGTAATGAACATGAAACACACGTTTATGGTATATTTCATAAATAAATCAGCATCCTCTACATTACTGTTAATTTAAATAAAGTACATGTATTACTATTAGGATTTTTCTCTCAAAAATAGGCAATTTTACTTTAATACTAAATTTTCAAACGTCCATTAAACTAATCTTGATATTTAACTTATTTTGACAAATTAATTCTTTCTAACTGTCTTCTGTCTCCTATTATTTGCACTATTAGATAAATAAGTTATGAAGTATGCAAAACAGTTTTGTACCTTAAACAGTACATGTACATTACTAATTAGCATTATTGAAAACTTCTTAGATATCATAATAAATAGTATATATGTAATTATGTATGGTGCTTTTTGGCGACATTGGCAGATTATTCACTCCACATCCTGGTTCCCGGGCAGTTGTGATCTCTCACAATAATAATCACGGGCACAGCGGCTCGTTACAAAGAAAATCAACAGATGTGGGTTCTAACCTGTAACAATATTAACATATTATATTGTTACAGGTTAGAACCCCATCCCTTGATTTTCTTTGTAACGAACCCCTGTCATCATGGGCAGTAAATTTGAAACATACTACTTCCGGGTCAATCTATTTTTACCATGTAAGAAATGCTTGTACATAATGGGAGGTAACTCAAGTTGTGCTATTCAATTCAATTCATTAATGAAAAAATGGAAATAAATAGGTAAAAAGGCAATTATTTATTTTGCAGATGAATATTTATCGAATATTTAACATTCAGCAGCGTAAATATGCATTTATTTTATTTATATTTGTGGCAAGAGTGCAGAAAAGGACGACGTGCTTCATGGGCAGATTTCCATCTGCCCACGAAGCTTTCATCTGCCCACGATACCAGTCCGAGGACGACAAAACTGCCCACGACCCACCTTAAATAATAGTATATATATATATATATATATATATATATATATATATATATATATATATATATATATATATATATATATATATATATATATATATATATATATAAAAGTCCGTTTGTTCGTATGTCAATTACCTTTCTACCTGCTTGCCTATCTCTATGTAATTACAATAAATACAGTTACATATACAAAAGTAGTGAAGTGGGGTACCCTAGGGACAATGGGACTTACCATTAAAAACAGGGTCCCGGCACTCTGGGGACTATGTAAATTTAACATGGGGAAAACTGGCCCGGCACTCTGGGGACAATGGGAATTTAACATGGGAATATAGTTTGGGCCTGTCTAGGGACAATGGGAATTGAACATGGGAATATAGTGTGGGCCTATCAAGGGACAAGGGGAAATGGAACAGGGTCGGGACCCTATTTTAATATGGTTCCGACCTGATGGGTCTATGGAAATGGAACAGGCGAAAATTGAAACAGGGAGGGGTCTCTATCTTTTTTAAAAAAATAAAAGAAAATAAAAAAGGGGTAGGCAATGAAAGTCAAGGTCCTTTCGAGATATTGGAGTGGCCCTGAAAAGGGCCTTTGGTTTTCTTCTTCTTCTTCTAATTTCTTCTATTTCTCCACCAACTTTTTATTTTCTGTCCTACACGTTTTCTATTCTTTTCTTTCTTTTCTTCCTCCTTTTTCTTCTTTTTCTCTTCTTTCTGCTTCTCCTCCTCTTCTTTCTTCCTCTTCTCATTTTCTTCTTCCTTTTCAGTTGTTTCGTTCCATACTCTAATCCTTATCCTTTCCTTTCCATCCTCCTTCTCCTCCTTTATTTCTTTCATCAGATCACTGATAATTTCCTTTACTTTTCTTAAATTATTGATCTCCATCTTCACTCGATGGGGACTATAAGACTAGTGATCCTCGGTTAGGTTAACTAACATTTGCTCCATCATACCCAAATTGTCCAGGACGTCTTGCAATTTTTTCATTTTATCAAGTTGGTTTGAAGCCATCTTCTTTCTTATTCTTTGTAGAATGGTTTGAACGACGAATACTGTGCGTTCTTATACGAAAAGCGCGGACGTGAAGGAAAACATCCCCCTAAGACTCAAAACTTATATTACCTAGATCATCACTTAAAACGCGCGGACGTGAAGGAAAACATCCCCTACTTTTCTCATTTCATATTATCTACTATCCACATACGTGAAGCAGCAATAAACAAACCCAAAATCTACTATCCACACACGCAAAGCATTAAAATCAAACCCAAATCTACTATTCACACAAACATACGTCAGTGCTTACAAACACAAACACATACACTCACACTAGGAAAAAAGAGTGTTTATATTCACACTACTCTACATACACACATTGGCAAATCGATTACTATTTCTTTTCTAAAGGTTTGGGGTAGCCCTGAAAAGGGCTGTTTTTTTTAACTCCACTGCACCTGGTTAATGATGCCACCTTCCAGGCCTGGCACCCCACACACATCTCCTACTCCAATCTCCTTTCACTCTTTTTTGGGGGAGAGCAGAGGCGGAATGAGTGGCTTCAGATTCCCAATCTTCTGTCTCTGGGATTCTGAAATTTCCTTCTTGTGTCTGTGTTACAGCCATTCCTCTCTCCATTTCCTCCTCTTCTTTTTTTTTCTTCTCTCCTCCTCTTCTTTCTATCTTCTCTCCTCCTCTTTCATCCTTCCCTCTTCGACGATGGCCTCCGCGGCCAGTTCATTTAGTATGAGCCTGGCATATTCCAGGTGCACATGAAGTTCCAACAGTTTAGCTAGCCTTCTGCTCATTCTCTGGTGTTGATCAATCAATAAGGGTAGCTAGACTGCCGAGCGATTTTCAATTTATAGTTAAAGCGCGGACGTGAAGGAAAACATCCCCTAAGTCAAAAGTTATATTACCTAGATCATGACCAAACAACGCGCGGACCTAAAAGAAACACTCACTCACTTTTTTACTACCCATTACTAATTTAAAAATTTTCATTAATCACTTCAATATACTATCCACATACGCAAAGCAATCAAATCAAACCCCAAATCTACTCTCCACGCACGTCAAACAGCAAAAAACATTATCATTATCTACTATCCACACAAACACATACACTCACACCACAAAAGAGTCAGTGTTTATATTCACAGTACTCTACATGCGTACATTGGCAAATCGATTGTTATTTCTTTTCTAGAGTATTGGATAGCCCGGAAAAGGGTTGTTTTTGTGTGCGAAGTTGAAGCTAGGGCGATCTTTTAGTTTCTAAGAATGCGACGTCCTCTGACGATAGACTTTCTGACGGTAGGTCTGCTTCTTCGGAAAGAGAAGAAGAACTCTTTGGTGTCGATACGACAGTCGACAAAGCCTCTGTCAGGTTCATGTTTCTGTTGCTGCTGCTGTTGTTGCTGTTGCTGCTCTCTCTGCTGTTTCTGAAGTCTGTACTTCTCTGTCCATTCTTCTTCCTCCCTGTTCATTTCTTCTCTGAAGAGCTCTTCTATCAGGTCTTCAGTGACTTTTAACATTCTCACATTCTCTATCTCTTCTGGCTTCGGTATCAGACTGTGTCTGACCCTATGCAAATTCACGTAGGCTTCGTTTAGCTTAGCTAGTCTGGAGCACATCTTCGTAGGAGGATGAGTCGACAATGGATGGTTAGACTGTTGTTGTTGTTGTTGTTGAATTGAATTAAAGTGGCGTTCACAACATAATGTGCATGTACCACTGGTTTATGTGCACACGGTGCACTAGTTAATTACTCCTGAGGGAGAGGAATGGTGCCACACCCCTCAGGCATTTCTGTACTCACAGAGTACTAATTGATTGGGCCGTTAGTTCGTAGACAGTAATTGCATGCCCAAACGTCACTAATTGTAAAGCCTAAGTCATGATTACGAATAGTGCAAACTCATACTCATGTATTCAGTTTGCTATTGACTGCCCCAGGTGTCAACCCAAGCAGTATGTAACGTCAGCTGCCATTGGCCAGCTTTTGACGTCACATTAGGACACCTGGGTTTGTGGCAAGTGGAAATCGTTCCACATCTTGCCACTTTTGTACGAAATCCGAGCGTGGTAAAGGAGGAAAGGTGCTCAGCAAGCCAGCCCTGGATGCTGTTGTACTTCCCGAAACGCCAGCCTGTACTTATTTCAAATTAAGTCCAGTTGTGCTAATGGACAATGATAATACCAATAGTGTGTGAGCCACCTGTGCAATTAGTTCAAATCCTGTTAGTCTGTTGAATTTCCTATCCCTAAACATCCTATCTAATCTAGTACAGAAGTGTACATAAACGAACTCCCTACTAGTCCTTATTTAAAGTAATATGTCTAAGCGACATTTAGAAGTTTTGTCACTGGTAGGTTAAAAAATAGTTGTGAATTTTGAGCGGTGGTCCAATGGTTCAAATTTGTAAGTATTTTAGTGATTCCAGGCGGGAAACCAAGCCAATTTAGGTTTCCCTATTAAATAAAAACGGCAATTTGATTTACCCCTTAAAAGGACTATTGTGGTGGTGGTGATGGTCCCGCCTGCTGCACTCCACTCATATTTAAGTAAGTATTTGGCGGGGTGTAAAGTCTCCTAGGTCGGTCAGCTGGTGGTGGGCCTGGATTGGTTAGATCTTTCAAACTCCAGTCCATCATGCGCACATGGTATTGTATGGTCCGCATTTGCAGCCCGTGATGCACTGTTATTATGGTGGCGATCATTACCGCCAGGTTCAAAGGGCACTCCATGAGCAGCTCCCCTCTCTGTTTTAAGGCCGTCGTGGCTCTTTTCCCCTTTGTTTTACTTGGCTTGGTATTTGTGCCAAATTCTCCTTCCCATCTGTGGAGGACTGAGGTGCCAAGTTCGTCCAGGAAGAGGGTTGCTTCTTCTTTGTTGTGCCACAAATTAGTTAAGCCGTAATCCGTAGAATACCCCCAGGCGATGTGTCTGTTGGCTTCGTACAAAGTACGTTTGCCTACCCTTGGGTCGCCTGGGTTTGCTGGTTTTGGTGGTGATGTAACTGCAGCAGTAGGTTCCAGTTCAGTTGTTTGGGTTTCGAGAGGTACGGCTTGTGGTGGTGGTGGTGATGGCGGTGATGGTTTAAGATTTAGCTTCTGTTTCTTTTTCTTCTTTGCCTTTTGAAGAATAGGTGTCTCAGTTGTACTCCGTATGCTTTGTATCATCGGAGATAGTTGTGGTGGTGGTGGAGACTCAGCGGCTGCTTCAATCTGCTGTGGTTTTGTAGTTGTAGTTGTGGCAGAAGCTTCAATGGTTCTTTTTGGAATTGCAGCTTGGTTAAAGTCCTGGGCCCTATTAACCGTGGGTTGTAATTTCGGGACTGTCGGCTGCTGTGTTATGGTTATAGATCTCGTCGTGGTAGGCCTGCTAACGTACTGGGTCTGCATACTCTGCTCCCGCTGTCGCTGCATGTAATTTCCTCCACGTCGAAATCTGGGCCTGTATCTTTCTTCTTCTTTGTTTTCCCATATTAATAAGAGCGTGGTACGCTTTTGTTGGGCTCTTATGCTCCAGCCGGAGGCAATGTTCAGGCCTAAGCCTTTAATTGCGCTTAACGCATGGGCGGGAATATGTACTTCCGTCGCTAGCTCCATTTCTTGTCTTGCTTCTTGCTCTGTTCGCTGCAGACTCTGGTTAGACTGGAAACTACCCCGTTTTTTAAAGTCAAAGTGCGGACGTGAAGGAAAACATCCCCACGCGGTTTTCGAGTCGGAACGTTTAATGAGTGTCATGAGAGGGGTAGTAAGAAGTCAAAGAGCATGAATCAAGATACCTATAGTCAAACAAACCACAAAGGCATTTTTTCTTGAAAACAACAATTTTTTATTCAAAATCAATTAACACTAACAAACAACTATAACATTTTTAACAATAATCAAACAATATAACATCAAACATTTTTTTTCAAATCACAAACATTTTTTAACTAACACTTTATTTTGGACAGGGCTGACAACGTTGTGAATGAAATTGTGATTTCCACTGTTGGAAGTCATTAGGCCATTGATGGACACTACGTTTCCTAGCTTGAGACAAAAGATAAGCATAATGGTCACAAAACCATCGATCTACTTTCACATCGTTTCTTGGAGAAGAACGAGGATCAAAATGAGTCACTAAATGTTCTAAAGAATAGCCCAGGCTGCGATGATGCAGAAAATACACACAATATTGTCCACACACCAAGGAATCTGTGCCTTGTAATTTCACATTATTGAATCGGGTGGTCTGAGCATTTCTTCTCATAAAGTCAATGATATCGTCTTCCAAAGGAGGCAATCCATAGGAATCAAAATATTCCACACATCCTTCTTGAGGAAAGTAGACGGCTACCCAGTGGGTTCCTGGGAGATGACTGTCGTCCTTGTTGATCACATAAGCTTGATGGTCTTGAGGTTTGCGATGAGGGAGTTCATCTTTAGCACAGACGACAGGATTCCAAGAAGCCGTATACGAACTGTGGTTCAAAAGGTAATAAAGTTCCCAGGTATCCATTGATTTGTGTGTTTTTTTTTCTTCCTCACAGGTAATAATAAGTGATCAATTCGATCCTGACCTTTTGCTTGAAAATGTCTGACAAGTAAAAGGCATTTAGCTTCGTCTCCCCACTCTGATTCAGGACAGCTTCGATACGATGAATCTCTTGAGTGGTTAATGGTGGACAAGAATGTTCACGCAAGTCTTTATACCACTGATGTAACACGACTTCGACCGAGATAAGACTCCAAGCTTCGTCCAGATACACGTCCAGTTTTTCTTCTTGTCTCAGCATCAGGCATTTATCGTGTTGAATTTGACTGGGATGATCGTTTTGACATCCATAGCAATCTTTTCTGATCAATTCCGTAATTTTTTCAACCAAGTGTTTGGCAAAACAGGAGACTAAATGGGCTTCTTGTTCTGGCCATCTTGACTTCATCATGATAACTTCTTCTTCCACAGTCTCCTCACATTTCATGTCCAAAGTTTTTCCACTAGGTAAAGAGGGATAACAGTGTTCCATGGTTTCTAATAGTCTAGAATGACTTCTCTCAAACTGTTGATTTCCATCGTATTATAAAATTCTGCATACAGGATGACGTTCGCTGTGTTCCCTGCGTCCAGTGCACTCGCAAGCTGAATTTCCACACGAATCTGACCTGATTTTATAGGGTGGAAATGTCCCTCGTCGCTGTCTTGGTCTGGAGTGAAATCAAAAGCCCACAAAGCGTAGCATCCTACATAATCGTCGTACGAAATACCGTGACTAGCGTTGGTTCCTAACTGTCCCGTGGCTTCGTACAGCGACAAGTACGACCTCAAGTAATTCAACTTATTCACGTCTTTACCAAACTTAGGTTCAAAGGGTCGGGTACACAAGGTCTTGCCATCGCGACTGACTTCGATTTTGGACACGTCGTAATGTTGAAACTGGAAAGGATTTTCGTTGTAGGCTCCGTTAAAGGCTGAATTCTTGACGATACCAAGGATTAAACGTTTGGGTAGCTGTCCCTGGAACAGATGATCTTGGATCATAGATCGCTGTCCAGCAGGAACAGTGAACGTTTTCACTTCTACGCGACGTATCGGATACTTGGCGGTCGTTCTGCTCAACGTCTGACTGATGTCGTTTCCCACTTTAGGTAACACTTCCACACGACGCACGTAAAGTCGGGCTTTTGAATGATAGTTTTGTAAGGGGCATCAGCAGCAGCCATCAAATGGAAAGCGGCACTGCTACGATTCAGTCTCAGACGGATATCTACGCCGTTCAGCAAATACTTCTCTTGTAACCACATGTCTAGATGCAAGCGATCCATCAGTTCTAAAGTGCGACTTAGTGCAATTTTCGTTCGTCGTTCTACAAATCCCGTTGAATTTTAATCATTCCCAGCAAGTGCAAATTGTGTCGAACTTAGTCGCTTTATCAGGTTTCCATACCACGCAAGCATCCAGATGAGTGTTCTTGGCTTCTTTTCCGTACGTCAAGAGATTTTCCAGGTAGGCTCGATAAGGGTAAGTATCCATGCTGCTGCTGACTAGTTTGTTATTCAAGTACAAGTCCACTTTGCTGAACAAGGAATGCATGAAATTGTTGACGGGAGCTACTGCTTCATCAGCGTCTAGGTTAGTGTTGGGTGGTTCGATCACTTTCACTTTCAAGTACAGGTAACTGCTATTCAGATCGATGTAATCTTCAGGCTGTCCTTCGATTTCAAACTCGATGGGAGCGGAATCCGTCAAAGAGGAGACGGGATGAAATTCCACCCATTGGGATTCTTGCATCGTCATCATGGTGGGGGGCATGGCAAACAGATCCAGTTCCGACTTGGAACATGCGCAAGATTCTCGGTGCATCGTTTTTTCTGTTTCTCAATAATCGAAAACGTCTAAGTCTCGAACGGTTCTTCTTTTCTTTGTCTTTCTAGCTTTAGAAGTGTGAAGTCTGGTGAAAGGGTGTTTTCTTCGTCGTCTCTTTCTGCCTTGTCCATGTTGAATGCCTGACTCGGTAGCGTGCAGGGCATTTATAGGAGTTTCTCGTCGGCCTAAAAGGTCTTTACCCGTTTGCAACAAGACATTTTTTGCCTGCCCTTAAGAAAGTTTCTTTGGAATTTTGTTTGTCGATGATGACATTTTGGAGAAATTCTTTACCGTGTGTCAGTGCCGCATCTTTCAAAGCGTGCAATTCGCGTGTCACCATCGGTTTCAAGATCGGGGCCACTGAACGAAAAGCCGATTTTAGCATATCTCCTAAACCGTGTCCTCGCTGTCGAGCAACCCCTCGGTACACTGGATACATGACTTACGAGTCGTGAGAGAACCGTTTTCGAAAATGGAGTTTCACCGTGACTTTTCCTTTGGTGAATGGAATATTTTGTCCCAGATCTCCTTTTATAGCAATGTTAACCGTGTCCAAATACGACTTGCTGACAGGCAAATAATGAGGATGTACAAATTCGCGGTGGACGTGATAAGTGTTTCCACCTTCCTTGTCAGCGGTCGTGGCAGAATCCACTTTGAAAGGAATGACACGCAGTAACTGTACGGAGGTGTGTCCCGCCACGTTGTACTCCACCACATCGGAGTACACAAAGATCAAATTCAGTCCTTGGTTCAGTTCTACTGGGGTACGAAAATACTTGGCAAAAGTATCGTTGTCGGAAATGGCTACTAATTCGCCTTTTTGTTGTTCTACTTTCTTCTTCATCTATATGTCCCCGCCCAACATGGCAAACAATTCAGGACAGAATAAGAAAGACATGATTTTACCCCCCTCAGGAAATTTCATCAGGAAGCGACGAGCTACTTTGTGGTACTCCAGGGTGACACTTTTTGGACAGTCTCCAAAGCTTTCCCAAACACGACATTAAACCTGGAAGCTATGGTGCTGACCAAATGTTGACCACTATAATAATAGCCTGGGGGAATGGACAAGTGATAGTCGATCCACTTTTGATTTTTTGTGTTAGGGGCTTTCTTGTCATATTTGACATGGGCATCCAAGTACTCGTCATGAACTTCCACGGTAAAAATATTTTGACTAGGAAGGACATTAAGGACTTGGGTCGGGTGAATGATTTCTACTAAAGCCACTTCCCAATGGGCTTCGTGATCTAATGGGATGGCCTGAGGTAATTTGGCCTTGTAACAGCACAACGTGTTGTGGGGAAACACCTCCATGGAACTGTCACTGGGTAAGGTTAAGTAAAATTGGTTGTTAGTGTGACTCATAATTCCAGAGTTCTGTGGCTGTCCGAGGGGTTACTGGACGTCAGAGGAGTGTTTCCGCCCAAAATGGGGTTGTTATTCTTATTGGACTGGTGACTAACACTGGCACTGGACACAAGGTTCCCGTTGTTCCCGTTGAAAGAGAATTTCAGGGAGGGATTGGGAAGCAGGTAACCGATGCAACTGCTCAATAAAATGGTCCACAGTTGTTTGTCTCCTTGTTGCAAACTCAAATTGGCAATGGCTGCCCCGATGACACAATACACCACGAAGATTTGACAGAAAAAGACGATTTGCGTTTTAGGCACACGTTCTCCACACCACACCCACAAGGGTTGTTTTTGTAAATCTTGCAGAGACGAACTGTGTGAAAGGACATGATGGTCACTTCTTTTTATAGTCGATGACTTGCGAAGCGTCGATCCAAGAATCAAAATTAGGTGGATATCCTTTCCAACGTACTTTGACCCCTTTGACACGTCGTTTGCCTACTTTACGGGTTGTGCGTTCGAGAATGCTTTCGATGTCGTACACGTAGTCTTCTTTTTTGGTGACACGTTGTAACTCGGGCAAATAAAACGTTCCTTTGAGCACTTCTCCGTTCATGTCTTCCAATTTATAGACGGTAGGATGACGGCCTAGCACTCGTCCAGTGACGCGAAACAATTCGATCGTCCAGTTAGGTAAGTAACCTTTGTCGAAAGTGCGTTTGGTTTTGCCAATGCGCACCCAATCTCCTACGGCCAACTCTCCACTTTTCTTGGGGACAGCCCTCGTCGGGGACGTACCAAACAGGCGCTCAAACACCAACACTTCGTTCTCGGGAGTCACTTCTTGCGGGGCACGTCCGATGCTTCGATGGTAAGATTGGTTGTACGCTTGCACCAGGTGCGGTAAGATGTCGATGTACTTCAGAGTGTGGTGATGCGTAAAATATTTCCACATGCGTTCTTTCAAAGTGCGTTGAAAACGTTCCGCGATGCTGGCTTTGGTTTCGGGATTCTCGGTGGTAAAAAAATGAATGTCACGTTTCTTTAATTCTTTTTGGAAAGCTTGGTTCAGAAATTCGGTGCCTTTGTCCGTTTTTCATCGAAGAGGGTGACGACCGCTTTGTTTCAAAACTCGTTGCAGGGCTCGCACTAACTCACTGCTCGATTTGGAAGTCAAGGGTACGACCCAGGCAAATTTGAAAAAGACGTCGATGACACAAAACAAATATTTGTAGCCACGACTGTAGCTGGCCAAAAAAGAGACATCGGCTAAATCGGCTTGCCATTGATGATCGATGCCTTCCACTTGGGTGCGACTTCTGGAAAACTTGCGTCGAATGGGTTTGTGTAAAGTGTAGGTAGCTTGTTCTTGTAAGCATCGTTGCACTTGAGGTAAACGGAGACTTTTCAGTCGAGTTTTGACAGCACGATACAATTTTTGAACTCCTGCGTAACCTGCAGGATGCGAGGGATCGTAGTAAATGCTGGCTAACACTTTTTCCATTTTTTGTTTGTGTGTTAATAAGACACCCACTCTTACAGGATGCTACTCTTATTCTCTCGGGGTATTTTCTTGGATTGCAATGCTTTGCGTGTGCGACCGGCAATAGGTGTCGAGGAGGAGGATGTCTGAACAGGGGATATCTTTTCTTGTTTCACTTCTGTCTTCACCTTCTTTTTCTCTTGTGATGAAGAAGGGGTGGTCATCATCTTTTTAATCCATCCAAGTCTGGAGGTAGGTGGTGTTGTTAACTTACGTACTTTTTCTGGTGGAGTTTCAAACCCTTCTTCTTCTTCTCCTTTTTCTGTTATCGTCACTGGTAGTGGTGGTGGTAGTGGTGATGGTGCTGAACTTTTCATCAAGGTCTTAAAATCTTTCAGAGTGGGAAGAGCTGTTTCGTCTGAAGCTTTTTGGTGAAAGAGTTGCAGTCGTTGCAAGAGTTGACCGTACTTTTGCGATTTTCCTGTTTCGGACAAATCTTGGCGATCCATCAAGGACTGCAATTCGTGTTGTAACTGGGACATCTCGCTCAAATTGGGATTGGGAGGTAAATGCGGGGTGCGTTGTTCTTGCCAACGATGGTCGGGGGTCAATTCTGAGATCTTGGGACTTCAGAGGGCCTTTTTATCTTGCTCCCATCAGTCCTCCCAACACGGTTCCCAAGACTCCCTTCAGTAAGGGGCCTAGCAAGAGGGGTAAAATTCCTCCACGTTGGACCAGCATCTTCTTCTTCTGGCGAAGGGGGATTTTCTTTTGAACCATTTGGCGAAGAACGTGACGATGTTTGCCTAAGCATTGTTTCTGGTGTTTGGACAAAGGGATCGTGCCTTTCAAGACGTTCAAACAACATTCGCACACGGTATCGATGACCTCTTTGGAGGCCGTTTGAATGAGTTTTTTTCGTAGGGGTGGAGAAGCTTTGGATAGGACAGATAACATGTCCCCATGTTTGACTAAACGTGGTGGCAGTCCTTTCCTTTTATTTCCTTGGGGTTTAGAAGAGGAATGTTTTCTGGAGGGTGACATCTTTGCTTGTGGGTTCCGGGACATTCACTAAACAGACACTAACGTCGATGACTTAAAACACCCTTTTATCTTTTTGTGGGGACTATCGCTTTGTCATTAAGGTGACATTGTTTTTCCCAAAATCGCCAAGGAATCCTCCCCTTTGTTGACGCCTATTTTTCTTGGAACGACTGTATCTTTTCTTAGGGTAACGTCGATGCTTGGCTAAGCGCTTTGTCGGATGACGAGTCTGCCTTTGTCTCTTTCTTTTTTTGACTTCTTGGAGGTGACATCTTTTGCAAGTTCACTGATACCCTACTTGGTCGCAGGCCTTTTTTATACTGGAACGCGTCCCACTGATTGTCATTACGGGGTATCAACTTCAGGACAGGCATGACACGTCGTGCAGGGGTACGTAACGGACTAAATTGAGCCAGTTCTTGCTTGGACAAATCCAGTAAACTTTGTAACATGCCCGATCTTTCTTGAACTTTGATTTAGGGAGCAGGTACTTTGTGAGCAGCAGCCACTGCCACTAAATTGGAGGGTCCTGTCACTGGGGAAGTTCTTGGGGTCATCAACGGAGAAGTTATTGGTGTGATCAACGTCTCCAAGTACTCTTCAGTTCTTGGTGTCATCAACGGGGAAGTGGATGAACCCGAGGCTACCGGAGACGCGGTCACCGCCGGTGCAGGTCGTGGTTTGCGAGTGTAAGGTTGCGTCCTGGCCGAAGTGCCTCTCTTGCGACTAGTTTTCTGTGGACTTTTCTTTTTCTGGGGACTTTTTCTCTGCTTCTTTTTCTGGGGGCTTTTCTTTTTCCGGGGTGGTGTCTGGTAAGAGGAGGGTCCCGCCACTGGAGAATTTCTTGGAGACACAGGTCTCCTTGGGGACCTAGTCTTTTTCTTCTTTTTGGAGCTTCGTTTGACTTTTTTCTTGGGGAGAACTTTGGGGGCATTAGGATCCCATCTTAAGAGAGAGCGAATGATGACCCCTCCTAGAGTACCGCTCCCTCCAGGTTTCAAAATGATTTGTTTTTTGGTTTGAGTGTCGATTCGGGGATCGTCCAGTTGGGTGAAAGCGACTTTGTTTCGATCAAAAAAGCGTTTGGTTTGATGAGGAATCTGAATGATCCCTTGCAGTAATTGACATGCAGTCACCGTGAACCAACGTAAGACTTCTTTGAGACTAGCTTCTAAGACACGAGCCCGTATTTGTGGATTTTTTTCTCGACTGATACCATACAAGGCACGAATCAGTTTAACGGGGAGATGTGATTGAAGGGACGTCATGTTGACGTTGTGTGAGACAGACGAAAAATGTTTGAGGTTTTTATAGATTTTTTTGGTGCGGTTAAGTCGAGGACGGAGACGTGTACAGGACAGGCACTCCGTCTTGGCCCCAGTGGTGAAACAATTGGGTACGAAATCGCAAATCATCGGAGGTCCTAGGTTTCAAATCGACGAGTAAATAAGCGTGTGGAGTTTGAGTGGCATCGTCGTACGCCTGAGTCAGCCAAGGCGTTCCTAACTGTTTGGCTAAGACTTGCACTTGCGATTTATCTCGAGGGCTTTTAAACAAGACCACATAAAGCGCATTGAGATTGATGGTACGATGGGCTTTACTTTGTTAAAACAAATTTTGAGTGATGTAAACGACACTGGCATTACGATGATGTCCTTTGCGCGTGAACCACAGTTTAATTTCTTCTTCGTCTTCTCCTAACATGTCGTCGAAAATGACCAAATGGGTTTGACGGGAGTCAGAGACGATGCCGTCGTCTTCTTTAGGAATGCCTTCCACAAACACGATGGAATCGCCTTGACTTTCTCGCAAGAGGCTGTACGCCGATTGCCACTCTTTGTAACACCACACGATGCGTTGAGGTGGTCGATCGATCAAATGATGTTTATGTTCGATCAAACGTTTGACGAATTCGGTTTTGCCTGAACCGCTAGGTCCAGCAATGAGCATGTTAAAGGGATGACGAAGATACAAAGCCTCCCAACTGGCACGATCTAAGTTTTCGTCGATGACTTTGACAGTGGAGGAAGAGGGAGCAGAAACAGCAGAGGTAGCCATAGTGTCAGGAATGTCACTTGTGACACGAAAACAAACAAGACAAGAGTTTATATACTTTTTCAGAACACGTTTATTGAATGTTTTAAACATGAATACGAAAGACAAAAATACATAAAAGCCAAAGGCTTCAGTACAACGATAAAAGGCACATGAAAACCATTAACGTGGAATAAAAACAAGTGTCTGTACAACATGTTTTGGGTAAGGTTCTGACCAGTTCTATAGGGGGTAAGGTCACACAAGTGTCCTCCCGAAAGGGTCTTTCAGGTATGTCCACGACAGTCCTGTCCTGGGTAACGGGTTCTTCTGGCACTGTCACTAACACTGGTTGAAAAGTGACTTTTTTCCTTGAACAGCTCTTGTGCATACTGGGCCACTTCTTGTGTGCAAGCCTCAAAACCCCATTCTTTCCAGGCACGGACATCTGTCCAATGGTGGTGTAAGTCACAAGCTACACACACATCGTCATACACGTCTTGGGTAGCTAAAAGTTGACGAATCTTTTTTTCCCGTAGAGATCGAGAAGTATCCAGATGAAAACGCAAGGCTTTGAGTAAAAGGAGTCTTTCGTGACCATTTAAGGCCATTTGGGTGGCAAGTACTGATTGTAAAGAGTCCACAAGGAATCGGCTGGTAAACGAAATCCTAGAAAACAAGTCACTAAGACACACACCACTTGTTGACCCAAATTGAATGGATACAGTTCTTGTAATAATTGATGGTAATGATCCACGGTTTGAATATGGTCACTGAGTTCCTTCCACGGAATCTGTTCAATCACTTGTGACATAAGCCGTGGCATGGATTCCTGATTTTATAGTCTCTTTATTTCGGAAGCAATAAAGGTACTTTCTAACTAGACATCTTCGTTCTCCAGTTGGGAATCTAAATCTTGCATACTGTAACCTACACTTCAGAGTTTGTTTGGATGTTTCCTCTTCCGCTAAGCAGATTCCACTTAAAATATGTTGGTAATCCTTTAACTCGTCTTCCTCAATGCGTTGCTCTAGGTGAATCTCGAAGTAACCAAAATTATGAACATTTCGTTCATTCACTAACTCAAAGTGTTGAACAAGGTCTGACCACTGGAACAATTTCTGACGAATCAGCTCTTTTATACCATTCAAGTACCAGTGGTTCAACCACCGGTGACGTAACGGATGCAACTGTTCTTTACGTTTGACTTGTATTTTGACCAGCTCTCGGTAAATGCGTTCTCTCAACTCCACAGGCAAAGCAGGAATGTTCTCTTGTAAAGTATCCATGAATAGGTCATACTAAATCCTCTTTCTGACACAAGAAATGTACCGTTTGCACAGACATGGTTTTAATTCAGTTTCGAATCTAAATCGTTTAATCACTAATTTACACATTACAATCGTTCAGAAGTTTCCTCTTTCACTAAGTTGACATTGTGTAAAAGATGTTGGTAATTCGTTAACTCTTCCTCTGGAATTCGATACAGTAAGTTTACAATGTAGTAGATAGAATCATCAATAGCAAACCAATCCTTTTTAAAACCAGGAGGACGTTGATCAATTTCTGTCCAATGGAACACTTTCAACTGAATCAGTCCTTGTATAGCATTCAGGTACCAGTGGTTCAAACACCGGTGACGTCACGGATGCAATTGTTCTTTACGTTTGACTTGTATTTTGACCAGCTCTCGGTAAATGCGTTCTCTCAACTCCACAGGCAAAGCACGAATGTTCTCTTGTAAAGTATCCATGAATAGGTCAGTCAGTACAATTCACAATCTTCTCCTAGAGCAAAAGTAATCCACATAGTGAGTAATTTCTGACCACTGCCATTCAGGGTAACGTCCAAGAATCTCATTGAACTATTTTGATGTAAACGGTCTAGAGTGATATAATATGATGAATGCACACTTGACCCAGAGAAATCTAACACACTGATTGACTTTTTTCACTTTCCTCTTGTGAATGTCTCGGCACAAAAGTTCTACAGTTACCCATTGAGATTTCACTCTGGCAAACCCCTGCCAAACTTCCTTGTAAATCTTCTCTTGTAGTTCTTTAGGTAATGATTTAAAATTGTTCTTGAAATGGAGTTTAAATACTGGTCTCGGTGATGTCCAACATTTGATTCCTAACCAATCTGGTTTCTTCTTCTTCAACGACATGGTAAGTTGCTTCAATGTCTCTGTCCCACTAAGGGTAAGTAATGACAATTCGGTGACCATCGAACATGTTCTACGTAGGCCGAATCTTGCGGTTCCCAGTGGTGAAGTGACACACCGCAACTGAAGCACTTGACTTTATCCCCTTCGCCCAAGTAGAAAAATCCAGCTCTGGCTAATTCTTCGGGGGTCGGTCCTCCCAGATACTTAGGCCATTTTCCTTTGAACGATTGAAGACGATTTTCAAAGTCGCAGTATTCCGACAAACGCACAGGAAACGAATATTCGTCTTTCACAGGTTCGTTTCGATGAGGGTTGGGTGACATGGACAGGAGTTTGCTCAGGGCTGGATGACATCCGTAGGGGGGTAGACGTGAAGGTGGACATCCACCTTTAAAACGAAACCCAGTAAAGTGTCCAAGAGGACAAGCGGCATCGCCTTCGCATCCCTCAGGTTTGACACGCACAGCATCACTTTCCATGATAGGGGCAGTGAGAACAAAGTTCCCATGATGCTTTACGGCATCGCTAAGGTCACAGCGTACAGCATCGTTCCCATCGCAAGACTCACAATCGCATTCCACTTCAGAGCCCCCAAACTTGAATTGTGCATGTCTGAACTTGTTTTGTGTTTCTCTGAAAGTATTCATCTTGTTCGCTTGGTCTTGGTAGTCACAATGAACTATCGATCTTGCCTAGGGTTCCTTTTTATATACAGACCAATACCGACGTGTCCATACGGTAAGGTGAAGTGATTGGGAAGTCGCACTCGTTTCTGGTACACGATTTGATAGACTTTTTCCAAGGGTCGACTGACGATGTGGTGAGTGGGTAAACGTACAATCTTGTTGGGTTGATAGCACTGGTCAACAGTGAAATCATTACTGACTTGAAAAGGCCCTAATCTGTAGTATTTTGGTGTGCCGAACACGAATATAACCGTGAAAAATTTGTATTGGCTCTCGTTTTGAAGATATTCATATACCTCATTTTCTATGTTTCACTGTGTAAATTTCTCCAGTAGGACTGCAGCAACATCCGGAATAATGATGTAACATTGCATAATACCATCATGCTCACATCATCCACAGTTGATTGCATCATTTTCTGATGCAATGCAATACTAATGCCATGCGGCTGCTGAAGTAAGTTGACGTCAGCAGTGTACTATACATGTGTAGGCCTATTATACTAATGCCAGGCGGCTGCTGAAGCTGACGTAAGCAGTGTACTATATAAAGCCCAATCAGATAGGTTCAGCATTTAAAATATTTTAGACGTTGTGCGAGACAGTTCAAGCTACTGTTACATAAAACTTATTATTTTATCCATTTACGTACAATAAAGAACAGTAATGCCTCGAAAGTGTGTTAATACCGCGGACAATTTTTGCTATATTTGTGGGGAAGTGACATTTGCCAACCAGAAGAAAAGTATCAATTCTCAAGTGAAGAAGGCATATCATCTTTACTTCGGATGCAAGGTTGGTGACCAAGACAAGCCTTGGGCTCCGCATATATGCTGTGCTACATGTACAACACAGCTTTCACAGTGGTTGAATTGCAAAAGGTCATCAATGCCGTTTGCAGTCCCAATGGTGTGGAGAGAGCCAAGCAACCACCTAAATGACTGTTACTTCTGCTTGGTTCCTCCTCTTTCCGGCGGAATAACGAAGCGAAAGAAGTCGAGAATAGTCTACCCAAACATTCCGTCTGCATTGAGACCAGTTCCACATGGTGAGGGACTTCCTATTCCAGAACCTCCAGCAGAATATTCTCTTGATTCATCTGACGAAGACAAAGGTGAGTCGACCTGTTCTTCTCCTGGTCCATCAGCATGCAGTGATCCAGATTTTCACTGTGGTGCATCATCAACCCCACACAGAATAACACAGGAAGAACTAAATGACCTGATTCGTGATTTGGACTTATCAAAGAACAAGGCAGAATTGCTAGGATCAAGACTCCAACAATGGAATCTTCCAGAAGAAGATGTCACAATTACTGCATATCGAAAGCGCCACCAGCAATTGGAGCCTTTCTTCAGAAAGGAAAGTAATCTGATATTCTGTTCCGATATTGAGGGCCTCATGAATGCTTTAAAAATCACTCATGACCCACAAGAATGGAGACTATTTGTGGACTCTTCGAAACTGAGTCTCAAGGCTGTGCTTTTGCACAATGGAAACATTCTTCCATCTATTCCAGTAGCGTATGCTGTCCACATGAAAGAGACATACGATAACTTAAGGCAGCTACTGAATTCCATTGAGTATAACAAGTACAGCTGGCACCTCTGTGGTGATTTGAAGGTAGTTGCCCTTTTAATGGGACTGCAGCAAGGATATACAAAATACATGTGTTTCTTATGCGAGTGGGATAGCCGAGCAAGGGAAATGCACTACATGAGGAAGGAATGGACTCACAGGCAGAATGTAGCCATTGGAGAGAAGAATATCCAACACCCAGCTCTGGTTGAGGCTCAGAAAATCTTGCTACCACCCCTTCACATCAAACTAGGTTTGATGAAGAACTTCGTGAAAGCCATTGACCAGACTTTGCCAGCATTCCGATACCTGCATGAAAAATTCCCTCGACTCAGCGAAGCAAAGATTAAAGAGGGAGTTTTTGTGGGTCCTCAGATTCGAGAGCTTTTCAAAGATGACCGGTTCAACAACTTGCTGGAAGGTGACGCGAAACAAGCATGGAATGCTTTTCGCCTAGTTTCTACAAACTTCCTCGGAAATGTTAGGGCAGAAAACTATAAGGAACTAGTAGAAGACATGTTGATGAAGTATAAGAAACTTGGCTGCAATATGTCTCTAAAGATTCACTTCCTTCATTCCCATTTGGATTTCTTTCCTAGCAACTGTGGTATTGTTAGTGATGAACACGGCGAACGTTTTCATCAAGATATCGCAACAATGGAACAAAGATACCAGGGAAAATGGTCCACTACAATGCTGGCTGACTACTGCTGGACACTCCTCAGAGATGCTCCCGAACAGCTGTACAAGAGACAGGCGAAGAAATCTAAGATGTAGTCAATGACTTGATTTTTTATAGGTAGGCTATTACAGTTGACCTTTTACTATTGGAATGCATTTCGTTATGTAAACATTAATTTCTTGCAGATTACAAAAAAACTAGAGCCAATTTTGCAATTTGACTGTCATATTCGTGTTCAGCACATAAAAATTGATAAGAATTGACTAATTTTATTTCAGTAACATGACTTTTGTAAAAATTTGTTGTCCAGTGTAGGTGGTCACTTTAAAGGCTTCTTTCAATAAGTTAAAGTTCACCACTTGACTGGTACGATAATTCAGAGTCAATCCTTTCACTTTACACTTCGTGTGCACTTGTCCTTGTTTATCCCGGTATTCTTAGCCGTAATTTTTAGGACCGCCACTGGCGAAACTTAGAATCTTGTCGTCGGGGTGCTAGTCTGTCTAGGCTCCTAAACGGTCTCCTTCGATGTCAGGGTGCTGTTGACTCGGGTGATCGATGTAAATGCAACTGTCCGTGTCAAAGTACAGGACGCCTTCCCCTAACAGTTCTAAAGCTTCATACAATTTTAAGCGAGCATGAGCTGTCACGTAAATAGAAATAGCGGGAAGGTTCGGACAAATGTTCGGTCTTGGGTAAACACGGTCGTTGTGCCATTTTTCCCCACAAGCAATTTAACATCACTTTGGCAAACGATCGCCTGCCTTCGTTTTCCTCAATGTGATCTA
The DNA here is from genome assembly GCA_028554795.2 of Sinohyriopsis cumingii. Classification (NCBI taxonomy): domain Eukaryota; kingdom Metazoa; phylum Mollusca; class Bivalvia; order Unionida; family Unionidae; genus Sinohyriopsis; species Sinohyriopsis cumingii. The sequence continues at coordinate 25,733,628 of CM068835.1, read as the reverse complement.
AAGTAATGCCTTCTTGTGCCCAGTATTTCTCTTTGAATGTCTTTTGGTCTTCGGGAGTGTGACACCAGGACGGATAGCCACTGGCTTCTTGCTTCAGTTTCAAAAAGGCATCCACGTAGTCTGCGAAAATGCCTTTCTGCTTGGGATCACCCTTGTGGTATCGTTGTGTCTTGGAAAAGTGGCAAATTTCGTACACTTCTAACAGTTGGTATCCCATGTCCAGAGCTTTGAACAATTCTACGCTGACCCACGTCCCCGTCAAGGTCCGTTCTTCCTGGGTGTGATGACAAGGTTGATCTTGGTTGCACGTTTCGGCACAAGTACGGCACAAAGGAAACATCAGTTTGCCTTGGCAATGGTGAGGTAAGACGGGATGGTACAAGTCTGTGGGAGGCAAAACTTTGCACTTGATCAAGCCTTCGTATTGTCGAATGTTTTTCAGATCGATGTGTTCCGTGAACAATTGTGGGTGCCCTGCAGTAAAGCGACAATATTTGCATACGTAGGGATACAGCGAACACACGTCCAAGTATTTGATTTCTTCTCCTTTCTCTTCGTCGGCTTGGTACAGCAAACAGGTGGCAATGGTCCTTCCTCCGTACAAACTTTCCCTCGGGTACAGCGGGTCCATGAACTGGTAACTTTCCACGAGACGTGTAAACTCGGGATCGGTTTTCAAACGGTGATCGTATTCGTGTTCCCATATTTCCACCACTTGGTATCCTTCCTGTTCTAACGTTAGGCATCGCTGACAAGTGGCCTGGTACAAGTCTTCCATGGTTCGTTGTAAAAACTGATTTTTAGTGCCACGGTAAGGGTAACAGACGGGACATCCGTGAAATAAGCAACCGTTAAACTCGTACACGATCTTGGGGATTTCTAAGTCCCAACCATCGACCGAATGCGTTCCGATAGTCTTTTCGCCCCCTCCGTTGCGGGCATGCTGAATCCGCTTGTCTTCCTTGTCGCACAAGTAATGTAACCAGCGTAGGGCTTTGACCGAGTATTGACGTTTGACATAGTTGGTCGTTTGAGGGCTGATGGCAGCCACGGTGTTTTCAGGCATGAATCGTTGCCTGTACACTAAGGAACACGCTTTAGCAATGGTGCAAGCTTCTTTCAAAGGATAGACCCCTCCGTGTTCCATGAACAGTTCTCGAAATTTTCCACAGCAACACCGTAAAATGTCCACGTCGGAACGACAATACTTTAACATTTCTTCCTGAAAATCGAAAGGGTCGGAGGCATGAGCCTGGAACCAAGCGTAGAAAGCTTCTCGTTGTTCGGTACGCATGTTGTCGGGGTCGTAATAGTGTGCCTCAGGCAAATGGGGTAGAACGGCATGTTGATTGCCTTCCGTATTGAAAAAGTGAGGAAAATACCCTTTAGCCATTTCTGTCATTCCAAACGTTTTAGGCATTTGACTCAAAGGCATGGCCAAGTAACTCATCGAATCTTTAAACTGCACTTGTCCCACTTGCATGAAAATGATTTTGGCTCCGTTCAAAGTGGCTTTAGGACGTTCGGTGCCATGTTCCGTATAGTACCTATAAAAAAAACTGTCCATCGTATCCGGAGAAATTGTGAGCCATCACCGTGGCATGACGATGACAATCTCCGTAACGTTCAATGTCCTCTTGGCTCCACGTCTTGTCGATGCGATCTAAGACCCATCGGGCGAAATCGGCTAGCGTGTTGGGTCCCCGAAAGATTTTTTCACGTCCTCCAGGAATCTTGCTGCAGTGAGGGCAATGACTGAAGATAGGTTCTTGAACGCACTTCTCACACGCTCGATGAGCCACGCAGAAATTAGGAATGTGAATGCCGGTCTCTTGCATGCATTCAAAATCGAAAAAGATGAAATTGCCTTTCTTCTTGTGACCGTCCTCTTTCTCTGGTTGGGACTGGTACTTTTGCACGTAGCATTGATGTTCCAAGTCCACAATGTGGTGAAAAATGTGACATTTTTTCTTTCCTCGACATACGTGTGCCTTGGTATTATTGGTAAGTATGCCTTGTCCACACGTGGGGCACAATCTCAGCAGTTGACAAGCACATTTCTTCTGTGAACCTTGCGTCTTCAAATGTTGTTGGTAACAGGCAGGACTGAAAAACGTGCGCAGACAAGTTGAACAATGCACTGGTTCTTGTCCTACGCTCAGACAGGGTTGAGAGGCCAAACATCCTGAGCATTTCGATCCGCAATGTTTGTGTTGTTCTCGATTATTATAGCCATAGTCACATTTCTCACAGTAATAACTGTATCCCAGGAATCCGGTGATGGCGGTAATGGTATCGAAATGGTCGTCGTGATGATAGAGATGAATGTTTTTTCCGTCCTTAAAGTCTTGGCCTCGAAACAAGAGAGGTCCGCTCACTTCTTGAGGGTGCACTTTCAAGGTGTAGCGTGGAGCTAGGGCATCTTGCAATTTTTGCATCTCAGGAATGCCACAGGGTGTGTCCTTGGACAGGCCAGCTTGTTGTAACAGGAGTTCTGCTTCATTTTGTTGTTTGGCTCGGTTCGATTTTCGAATGTTCTCCCAGGTCCTTTTCCATTCTGTCGTGTCGTTTTTGTCAACATAGATTCGTCCCACCACGATGGCACGGGCTAAACACATCTGGTCTTGAGAATTGTGAATTTGGACGAGACTTGTTTTGGTGTTGCGAAGACCGTTCACCAATAAGACCTTTTTGTGTCCTGTCCCTTGAGGAGGAGAGACGTTGGTCATGGCTAGTGTGGCTTTTCCATCGGTGATGTCAAACTGGTCATTAGATTGTTGCACGTGTTGAATCTTGTCCATGACTTTGGAAGCAATCAATTCTGCAGGGGTGCTAAACTCGATCCAAACAGGGGATTTCAAGCCGTCGTGTTGTATGGAAAGTCTCAAGCGATCGTCTTCTTTGGGGTGACATTGTCGCTTGAGTGTGCTGAGCAAAGAATCCCACATCTCGGTGATGAACCCTTCTGCTTTTTCTAACGGTACTTCGGACTTGAAATCTTTAAACTTCACCGTGTATTTGTAAGCCGTGGTTCTAAATTTTCTAGAGGGTCGCTTTTCCGTCTCTCGAATGGAATAGTACTTTTCAGGGTTGACTAAGGGCGGTGAACTTTGTTTAGAGGAAGACTCTCTGGGCTTGAATTCTGGTTCACTCATGTCCTCTTCAAAATCACTGGCATGAATCTGTGCCAAGATTTCGGCCCTGGTACGAGGCGATAGATCACGTTTCTGCCTCTTACTTCTTGACTGTAAAAAGTCAGATGACTAAACTTTAAACACCATGGGTTACTTTATAGTCATGGCAGACCAGCGTATATAAAGGGTATGTGTCTTGTCCTTTCACTATTCATTTCACTCTCAAACCGAGCACAACGATGGAAGAGACTACACAAATAGAACATTTCATCAGAGCGTTGCGAGGGGTCATTAGAAAATTTTCTTCAGACCAGTCGTCGGACTACTCACCTTCCTTTTGAGATAAAAGTCAAGATACTTGCTATATCTGTCAGAAGAAAGGGCATTGGTCTTCAGAGTGTCCAGACCGTCACTACTTACAAATGCGTGTGTGTGTGTATGTGTGCGTGTGTCTGGAGTGATAGAGAGAGAGAGAGAGATTTCGCCGAATTCTATGTCATGTCTACTCTGACAGTATACGAAAGAACGTTTATTTGCATTTAGTCGATCGGCCATCAGCAAGTATATGCATATACATTTGTTACAAGCTTTGCTGGTGACACGTTTAATGCATCACAAAAAATAAACCTATCGAATTTACAAACATTCAATAAATACTAAATATATATACTGAGGCATACGTATCCACATTCGCAAGAACATTCATCCATACATATATACACGTGTACATTATATATGCATATACCCATACACACGCTTACATAAACCCACATACGTGCATATACACTGGGATAGAGTGATAGGCACACACACGCACATTAACATCCATTCATGTATGCATGCTGTATGCTACGAAGTAAGAATACAACACATAAATTTGTGACCTATAAAATACTCCTGAATTTACTTGTTGAATCACACGAGTAAGCTTCACAAGCTCCTTCGGAAGAAGACACATAAAATGTCAGCAAGGTATAAACAGTATTAAATACGCATTGCTTAATAATAACCATAATCACATTATGCCTTAAGAAAGCCATAGTAATGAATATATTAAACAATGAAAAGGAGAATGTAACTTGTAGTATTCATCATACTATTACGTTCAATTAGTCTTCTACGAGTATAATTTCCCACATTTCTAGCCTGAGTAGTTTTAATGAAATTCAGTGATTTGGTAATTTTCAATATAGTCTCCAAATATAAGAGTTGATCCACTTTCCTTTGAGCCGCAAATAGCACTGGCATTACAAAACAAAGTGAAACTCGTTTTTAAACACCTTGCAATAATTTCAGATTCTTTGATCTAGTGGGGTGCAAGGTGGTTTCCTCCATATCCCTGATTTCAACATATAAAGTGTGGGCAGTATATAACCAAACAGGCCTAAATGAAATAAAAGTATCTTACTAAGACCCTCTTTTAGTGACTAGGACTTTAAGTGACTAGGACTTTTGATCTTAAAGATTATACACTTGTAAGTCAGCAACAGCATTAGAAATATGGGATTACATTTTTTACAATATAAATGTATTCACTGCACTGTGAGAAGTAGAAACCATGGTCTAATTCCTGCAGCTGAAGTTAATATTCCAAATGAATAATGTCTTCTTCAGATGTCATGAATACAAAATTAAACTAAGTAAAAAACGTGTTCCTTTAAACGTGAAAGATAGCGAAATTTGTATGCAAGCTTGAAAATCTCTCAAGCATGAAACAAGCTTACAAATTTCTCATGAAATGTATCTGACACTAACTTGTCTTTTTATTACAATGTACGATCTTTTAAGATGCATTAACATGGAAAATTTCATGAATTGATAATGTGGGAAATATATATCGTGCATTTTACTGATTAAGTCAATCAAGTGTAAAACCTAGCCAGGCAAAAACAACTTTCAACGTGATCAGGTTTTAACATGATCTAGCTACACTCGGAGATGCAATCGTGCATGAAATTTAATACGTCTTCATGTAGTAGTATGAAGTATTGATTATATATATATATATATATATATATATATATATATATATATATATATATATATATATATATATATATATATATATATATATATATATGTGTGTGTGTGTGTGTGTGTGTGTGTGTGTGTGTGTGTGTACTTTTGTGTATGTATGTATGTATGTATGTCTGTGTGCGTGTGTACCAAACCTCTGAAAATAGAAAAGGTATTCAAGAGTGAAAAATACGTCACAATGTCTTACTTTTGGTCTAAACGAGTTGCCTTTCTAGAGAAGTGTGTCCATCTGCTTAGAGTGAGTGAGATTTGGTTCAAATATGACCATGTCAAGAACCAACCTCTGAAAATAGAAACTCAATCGTCATGCTAAGCTTAAAGCAATACACATTTTTTATGGATGTGTTACTTTTAAAAACGCATCATTAACGATATAGATGGCATACTCAGTTTCCAAAGAATAATTGTTGCCTGTTATCGCTACAAAAGCAGCAGCTATAAAATAAACTACGTTACAATCGGGAAAGCCTTAGCTATGTCTCTCGAAGGCTTGAGCGCAGACGAGAGAATCCTGTTATAGGGGGATTTTGTTCGCTTAAGTATAAACTTTACTCACTTTTATGCTTGCTGTTGATTATATTTTTAATATTTCTGACGAATTGCAACGCTTGATGTAGTGGATCTATACCATGTCCGTCACGGCAAACATCGGGAACAAAGACGAAACGAGCTTTATATATTAACGCAACCCAGTCTATGCTTTAATCCAACAGGCAGAGCCATGGAAACGCAAGAAGGGAGTGACATAACATTTGACTCCAGAAGTGTGTGGGAAAAGCTAAAAGACAAGCTGGATGATGAACTTGATGAAGATAGCAGTCAACAGGTATGTTAACACTTAAAATTATGTTATTATGTGTTCATGAACGATCAGACGTGTATTGTGTTTCATTTTCTTGCATTAAGTGTAGATATAATATTAGTTATCTTGATAGCAAACCAAATATGTATCACCTGTTTCAGCTATAACAGATAGTCGATCCAAAAATGACAGGATATTGACAGGCACTGAAACGATGATGCAAAATTTCAAAAATCTCGTTGCTGGTGGTTGTTTATTATTCTAACATGACATGATAGACACAAGGGATCTACTTGGGCCTGATTACTCACCTGTCTGACATCCATCTGTAAGACCAATGCAAGCCAGATGGACACAGAATCATGGCTATTATGATGCTCGCCGACATTTAAATGTTCTTCTATTTTTAGTAACAACAGACACATTTGATGATGGAGCATGAACTTGAAATACCTTCGTGCCAAGCTCTGTTATAATCCTTCTGAGCGTTTTCTCTTTTGCATTTTCGTTTAACGAAAAAGTTTGAAGGTTGTTTCTTTTATAGTGGCGGCGCAGTCGTATTTGAAAGGGGAACGGTATATTTTAAATCAACTTGCTACGCCTACATACCAGGATGTTTTCTGTCATTTGATCAAATTCTGTTAAGGCGTTTTCGAGAAGAAATCATTTAATGATTTTTGTCAAAACTTGTCAATTTCTGCCCTGCGTGTATCTAAAGCGGCATACTTGGCGACATATAGGCATCGTGTATACAAAACGAATAGGCTTTTATTCCAGGATTCGTTCTTTACAAATTTGTTTAAATTCTGTGCTGCCGATGTTGAGAAAACACCGTTTGGGGGTTTATCAGTTTTTTGGTAGCTGTGGCCATAATTGATATGGATAGGCATCGTTGGTACAGACTGAGTTTTGTAGCAACTGTGGTCTAATTCTGTTCAGGGGTTTTCCAGATCAAAGTCGTTGTAACGTTTTTCTATTTTTTGCAGCGGTGGCCGTATTTGCTAACACAACAGCATGCCTCGAACAAAGTCAACAAGACTTTATACAAAGATCATTATTTTCAAACTCTGCAGAGAAGTCGTTTGAATGGTTTCCTTTTAGCTGTGATGGCCATTTCTGAAGCGAAGCAGCACTGTTTTATACAAAGTTGAAAGCTTTTAATAGCAGAATTCTTTCTCTCAAATTTTATCAAATTCTGTTATGGGTATTTCGAAATGTCGTTTGAATGTTTTCTAATTTTAGTAACGGTGGCCACATCTGATGGTTGATTGATATTTGTAACACTTGAAAGGCTTTCCTACCAGTATGCTCATGAAAATTGGTTGTAATGTGTCGAGTGGTTTTGAGAAAAAAATTTGCTAGGGGACTGGACTCGACGAACAATTGATAACGTATGATACCAGATAATAAGTTTATTTGACCTCATGGTCATTAGTCAGATTCTCTTGAGCGGCATTTGGCATGATATCTACTCTCTGTTATTACGAACAGTTTGTATTTCTCATAATACAAACTTGCTGAAGTATTAGGGTAATGAAATGTCCAGACCACTTGAAAACGTTTTTACAGTTTGCACCTATACTCTGTCAGTTGTTTAGTATTTTGTGCAACTACGTTATTTACCTCTTTACTCGTATACCTCATTCACATGTATGATGAATTTTCTCTCCAATCTGTTGATTTCTTCTGTTGCAAAACTAGAATAATATTATTTCGTTTACATCAGTTATTGGAGATCGGGTATTTTATTTCCCTATTTTGTCTTTCTTGCATTTGTAGCATTTTACAACTACGTCGTTACCTCAGAAACAATTACATCCAAATAAAACTGTTGAATTTTATTTAAATTACTATCAAACGAAACTTCTGTGAAAGTTGAATATTCAACACCTGTATCAATGCACAGTGTCAAAAGATGTACCAGGTTTTAACTTCATGCAGTTGATGTGCAAATTCTTCCTACATCAGCTGATTTTGGTTACTTTTGTGGTGGTTCTTTTGAGATTTAAGTTTCTTTATTCATTAGAATTTTGAATGGTAAAAGATTTGTCCAGGAAAAAAAGCATCATTGGTTCTGCTTGAAATCGACAAATGGAACTATTTTACTCCTGGTTTTTATTCCCTTCGATGTATAAGGATATTCAGAACTGTAAAGATTCCACCCACACCCACCACACCCCAAATTGTCCACTGTTCTATTGGCCTTTTGTCATTTAAAACAGGAGTCTCAGCGTGCAAAGGGAAATAATCCAAATTCTAATCTTAAGAGGAAATACTTAGTTTCAGGCTGGTTAACTCCAATGACATAGTTTGACATCTGTGTATTATTTCAATCAGAATCCGTTCAATAGAAGACATTCATATAAGGAAATTACTTATAGTTATCTCAATAATTGTGAAATGTTTAGTTACTTCTCCTTTAAGAGATAAAGCGAATAAAAGACTTAACATTATTTACACTTAGATTACGTTTGAAGATAAATTTCGGTATTTGCTGGTGATCATAAAAAAACAATATCAACCACTATGAGTATCAGTATCCCAAAATGTAATTCTACAGTTCGAGTACGTCTTATCCTACGAGCCAGTAACAGTCTGTATACCTTGAATGGGAAGAAATGTTGCATATATTTTGCTAGTTTTATAAACAAAGGCCGTATTGAATGGCAGCGTGGCACCATTGTATGAATTCGAAAGGTGTTACTTCTACGACGCTTCTCTTTGATTTAGTCAAATTTAGCAGTTATATTTTATGAGGCGTTATTAAACGTTTTCATATATTTATTAGCAGCAGTGAGACCCGATGGCGGAGTTGCATGATTTGTACAGGCTTAAGCCCTCGTTATATCAGATCGATTTCTTTTAAATATAGTCAATTCTGTTTAGTAATGTTGAAAAGATATCGGTTATAGATTTTCATTTTTAACAACGGTCATTTTTGATGGCGGATTGACAAATTTGAAAGATGTTTATATGCGAATACTTACCTTACAATTTTACGAAATTCTGTTGTGCGGATTTTGGGTAGAGATCGTTTGAATGTTTAACAACTTTAGTTTTTGTAACGGTAGTTATATTAATTGCAGATTGGCATCCATTTGACAAATTTGAAAGGTATTGACAAAAGAATGCTTCCAGTAAGATAATATGCAAATTAAGAAAGTAGCTTAAGAAAGAATGTAAATATTGCGATGCACACTGTATAATGGGCGAAGCAGGATTGACAAAGAACCAATGTCATCTGATCATTTATCGTTAAGGCCTAGCGAGCTAAAAATTATTTCCAAATACAACCATATAGTCACCATGTAATAGAAGTGCATAGCAACAGAATGCATAAGACAAGGTGTTATTCGACTCATGTCCTTGAATTTCGCACTGAAGATAAGAATTACCTTTCACCTTCGCCAAATGTATACGAAGATGCCATGGTAAGATAAAGAAGCGAATACAGACAATGCCTCATTTTACAGGCTTTTTTGTTGATGAAAGATAAACTGTTTCTCCCGATTAATGCTTTTATGGACACCCTCCATCCAAGACAATTGCTGGAACTCCTAGAAAACAATTACTCCGAGAAAGAATGTATTGAGATCCTACGTCACGTGTTCAACATCATATCCGTCCACTTGGTTTCTGAAGGAAAGAATTTCACTGAAGTCATTGATGAGTATGAAAAACAACTTCCACGAGATCGCATGGATTTGATTGGTCGGGATGAAGAGATACAGGACGTGATGAAAAGTTTGATGGAGAACAAATACAAAGGTAATCTGTTACGAACAGACTGTATTTCAACGTAGCGATCTGAAAATGTATTACTATTATTATTATTCACGGTAATACATGGGCAGCTTAATCTTATCCAGACAATATGAATTTTCTTTCATCTATTTCGACATTTTTGTTCAATCTCTCTAGACAAAAGCTTTTACTGTGGATTGATAATCAGAGACGCTTCAGGTCCATAATACTATGCCACCTTCTTAATTAAATATGATTTTAACACGGTAGTAATTGTTAAAATATTCTTGTACAGTGTATATGACAAGCGAATACAGTGCAAACAAATTGTCAATGATCTTAGTGCTTTGCAAAAAATTAGAAGAGTGCATTTCTTGGAAAAATTACCTTAAATCATCACTCTTTGGAACACGTCTACCCATGGTACATCACAATAAAAATAATGAAAACTGTAGAAAGAACGAATGTAAATTGAACTTTATAGAAAGGCATATACATGTATAATTTCATAGTCGTTAAATGCCGTTATTATGGTTCCATTCTTTATCTGATCTTACGAGAATTTCCATGTTGGCAGTTGTTTTGGATCATTTTCAAGAGAATTTGTATCTATATAAATTTTTAATAATATATAAAACCTTAAATAATCTTTCTTCAAAATGTATGCTATAGAACGACAGTTTTGGATTCTGTGTAGCCATTGTGATACAGATGCATTCAAAATCATTGATATGCAAGAAAGTATTAATTCGAAACTAAATCATGTGCTTAGGATGGAAATACAAAAAGTTACACACAAAGCTTTATTGGTAACGCTGGAGGAAAAGTTTTGTCACAAAAAATGTTGGTGAGTGTAATTTATTTAACACTTGTTCTTAGACCAGGCCGAAATCAACATAACCACTTGCCAGAAGTCGCGTCATTAGAGGTCGGAGGTAAATACATACAAAACGCATCAAAGGATATATGTGTATATGACTCGTTTCATTATGCTTGATAGAGTGCCTAGTATTTCTATTAGCATGACTTTGTTTACAATATTTAAGACACTACTAACGCACATGCGCTGTCTGATTGTTGTAGGTATCTGGCTATGCGGACTGGGTGGAATGGGAAAGACGACGCTTGCACAGGAAATCTGTTATCGTTTGCAGCATAACGTCAATTATAGATTCTTCAATGTGGACATGAAGTATGCCAGCCACCGATATTTCTCACCATTTCCTTAAGGTTGTTTTTTTTTCCATTTTGTACGATGAAGATAGCAGTCAACAGGTCGAGCCAAAGATTCACCAATTAGCAATTTCTAACGATTCTGGTCTTAAACACAGTATAGCTTTCTAAGTTTCAGAAACCTTGTATAAGCTAACTAAGATTTAAAACCAAATTTCCACAAGTGCAGCAGATCCAACTGTCAATCGCCTCATGGAATGTTTTCTTTTATTTATTATAAAACTTTTTCGAAGTATTCATCTTAGATAAGGTAAAAGCAGTGTTAAAACTAAACGTCTTCTCGATAGAGTATATACTCGCATGCATAAATGCACGCACACATGACAACGTATAAACAAGGATGACATTTCAAGTCAAAGAGACGCTGATAAGCATATTCTTGTAATCAGATTTTAAATAAAATTAATTATTTACGGTTTTACAAATTATGACAGAACATCTGGTTGTAGAGCCAACCATGCACAGTCAGGCCATACATTGACAAGATATCTCAAGGATGTACACGAACTCAGTTGAAATACGCGGACCTCGTAATTTAGAGACGAAAATGCCAGCCTGACCATTTACAAATTTATACACATGTAATAACTTAGATTATACAATGGTTATTGTGGCTCCCTCAGGTATTTGTTCCATTTATCGTACACCACTCCGGTGGCCTAGTGGTTAGAGCGTCCGCCTCTGATATGGGAGGTCGTGGGTTCCATCCCCGGCCAAGTCATACCAAAGACTTATAAAAATGATACAATCAGCTGCCTTGCTTGGCGCTCAGCATTACGAGGTTAGTCTTAGGACTGGTCGGCTGGTGTCAGGATAATGTGACTGGGCGGGACATAATGCTCCATGTCTGCGGCATGAAGCCCAGTGCTAAACATCACTATAAACTGCCACACTGCAGACATCGTAGCGATATAACTGAAAAATGGTTAAAGCTACGTTAAAAATCCAAATCACACACACACACACACACACACACACACACACACACACATCAATTATCTTACAAACACATGAATATCGATTTTCGATAGGAAAGACTCGAAATGTGGTAAGAAAAAAATTAACCGATGGGGAAAGGGTGGCGCTGAAATATAAGATGGATGTGTCATGTTTATGTTCAATATGAATATTGTCATGTATTTCATGCATTTTTTCCATTTCAGAGGAAAGAGCAGTCTAGATGATCTTAGCCAGGAAATCCTCATAGCGCAAAACCTAGTGTGGAGAGAATCTGATGAGAGGTCGATTGAAAGGGAGTCCTCAGCGACTTCCTCTAAAGCATCCATTTTAAAGCTACAAGTCCTTCAGAGTCTGTGCAACTTTAGCTATGGTATGATATGTAAATATAGTATGTAGCTATGGTATGCTATGTAAATATAGTATGTAGTTATGGTATGCTATGTAAATATAGTATGTAGTTATGGTATGCTATGTAAATATAGTATGTAGCTATGGTATGCTATGTAAATATAGTATGTAGCTATGGCATGCTATATCAATAGAATCTTTAGATATAGTATGCTATATCAGTATATTATGTTGCTATGGTATGCTATGTCAATATATTATGTTGATATGGTATGATATGTCGATATATTATGTTGCTATGGTATGCTATGTCAATATAATATTTAGCTGATGATTTTGTGAATTATATGTACATATTAAAGACATTTTAAACGAACTCCCTACTCCCACCAAGATTATTACTTGTTTAGTATTATGATTGCTATTGCAATGAGTGCATTATTAAAACACATGGCTTATGTTCCCAGTGATTATATACACTCAGAAAAATTAGTTTCAAGTTGTATATTAGTAAATGTGACTGGTATTATATATATATATATATATATATATATATATATATATATATATATATATATATATATATATATATATATATATATATATATAATTATTTTCACCATAATAGAGCATTAGGAAACATCAAAATTTTAATCGGTTTCACTCTACTTGTTTAATCTAGTCTAGCTTTGATGTATACACACACACACACACACACATATATATATATATATATATATATATATATATATATATATATATATATATATATATATATATATATATATATACACAAAAACTATATCAGTTATATACCACGATATGTATAAAAGTTTCATTAAAAGGAAACAAGGCTTGCCGAGTTTCCTTTCAACGAAAATTTTATACAACGAGAGGTATATCACTGATGCAGCCTACATACTTTACAATATATTGTATATATATCACACACAAATAAACATATTGTCCTTTTGGACGGAGTTAAGATATGATACGGGCAAGTATGTATTGACCGAGTGAATGAACTCAACATCCCTGCGAGTGTGTCCGCTTCAAAATGTAGTCCAATGCCTCTTCTTGTTGTTCACTGCCACATTTGCAAATTGATATTGTTACACGCACACTGGTATTTACTTGACCGAGCGGTTGTCAAACCATGGCGCGATTCTCGCTAGAAGTCATAAGTTTACCCCGACTTTCCAAAGACTTCCATACAACCTCAATTGTAAATCAGAAAGCCCGACGTGTCCATTCTATACCTAAATTTTCCTCTAATTAATGCAAGACCACAGATAAACCAAACTGCCAACTATCTATCAACCGTACATCTGCGTGTTTTGGCTTCGTTATGTTTCCGTACCACCAACCGTTCACGCCTTAGAACATATATGAGTACTCCCTAACAATGGGAACTATTTTAACTCCTCCACCTTAGGCCAGTCAGTGATGCTTTCCAGACACATTTCGCCGATATAACTGCACCATATTCGCCCACATGGCGACATAAACGGTGTCTGTCAAGTCCCTTTTTATTTATGCCCTTGTGTAATTTACCGGTTTATTACCGTAAGTACCGTCCTTGCAGTCACGCTACCAATGTATACCACTAGATTTTAATATGTACTATTTTACGAAAGGGACATTCATTCGGTTTTGGTCGAAATTCACTACTGGTGAACCAGGACATCATGGAAACACACTAACACTTCACTCCGTGACGTTTGCTTCTATTAATTAGCTCATTAGTTCGGGCCAGGAATATTTCCATGGCGCCGAATTCCAATAATCAAACAAGTAATCACACAAATCTAAGAATTGCTTAAAACGGGGCACTACAACCAAGTGCACATACTCTAAATTTACTACAATATGTTGATTGTTTTCTTTTTAAGTTTCTGTTTTATTCACATTGATTTAATCGATATAAGGCACACTTATTATTTAAACATTAAAGATTATGTTTTTATGAAGAAAGTACAGCACTACGAACACATGAACTTTTTGTACACACTGAACGTTTAGACATTCATATACTGGCGTATGGAAATTAGCGTGGAATAGAAACTAAGCAAAATAATGAACCAACAAGAGGTAATTAAAACATTTTAATGTATTTACAGTTGATCTAACTTACCATTTTGCTTTAATTAACATTACTCCTGACCAAAACACTCTCTCCCTCTCTCTCTCTCTCTCTCTCTCTCTCTCTCTCTCTCTCTCTTTTTCCTTTGGACAGTTTGACTTAACTTTACCATCATTCAAAGGTCCAAAGACATCGTCGTATGACACAAGCTAAAATCATCAACGCTCGTATTTTCACCGATTTTCGCCCGTATCTTGCTAAGACGAGAGAGTGGTGGGTCGGCTGCTGTTTGGACATTTTCATATTTAATTAATAAGAATCGATTTATAAACATTATAATAGGTTAAAGAAACAACGACAAAAACAACACGCATATATATATATATATATATATATATATATATATATATATATATATATATATATATATATATATATATATATATATATATATATATATCCATTATGACTTATGATCTGCACTATTTATTGTTTGCATGTTAAGTTTCATTGAACATAGGCTCAAACACATCAACCCGTTAACCTTTATTAATTTTTTTTCTTACATTCTTTTGGAATATGTCCTTTTATCGTTGTTATCGTGGTCCAGTGCGAAAGGGAACAATTCTGTTCAAATCAGCAAAGCTTTGTGATCTGGCAATTACACATTTATGATAATATATTCTTTTTATTTCCGAAAAACACAATCTCTTCCCATTTTGAAAGAATATATATCTGAGTGTTACGAAAATGTCAGTGCTGTCTAATATTTGTAAAGATAACAAAACAAATTATGATATCAAAAATAGACACAAATGGGTGTAATACGTAATATGTGGTGCATTCTTTTTAACAGCAAATAGACACATTACAAATAATTTACGATCTTATATACTGAAATGTCACTAATATGGATAAAGGGATACATTGCATATATAATTTTTCCTTTGCAGAGTCTGTTTTACTCCTCGATAATATGGACGACCTACAGAGAAAGGAAGGCGGGAAGCTAGTCTCATACCTTAAAAATGTATTGTCCGAGATCTTAAAACTAGGAGACCAATGCAAGGTACCATGTTACAAGGGAGAATTATTATATTGTACAAACTAAATGTTGTTACATCTATTTATACTTTTATCTTATGATACAAAACCCAAACAAGTAAAGCAAATGAAAACTTGTCAGTAATTTTTCATATTATGTTTATAAAAATAAAGTATGCAATGAACTAGGCTCTGATAAAATAACCATGTAAACGAAATGATAACTCATTTTACGAAAAAGACACCGGTATATCGACGTGCATATGTAAAATGTTACATACTACATCAGAATAAATGGAATCAAAAGTGATCTATGCAATTCATCTATAGCATATTTTACATTTTAAATACTGCTTCACAATAAATTGAATCAAAAAGAGCGAGGATACAATTCAGCTATGACATGTATTACATTTTAAATTTATATAACGACGTAAAATATACAAGAACCGCCTGATGTATAGTATGCAGCATGTCCATTATTATTAAGCGGATTTAAGTCGACATTAAAATCAAAAATATATTTGAATCAAAGACACCACTGAATACTAAGTCCCTTTATGTGCAAGTCATACAAAAGTAACAACTCAACTCTTTTATAATTACCCTTTTTAAAACATTGTATCCACATTCAGAAAAGTCCATAATCTTGCCTTGCAAAACATTGTATCTACATTCAGAAGAGTCCATGATCTTGCCTTGCAAACCCTCGTATATACATTTTGAAGAGTCCATTAATTTTTGCCTTGCAAAACTTCGTATCTATATTCAAAAAATTCCATGATCTTGCCTTGCGATACCTTGTATCCATATTCAGAGGAGTCCATGATCTTGCCTTGCGATACCTTGTATCTACATTCAGAAGAGTTCATGATCTTGCCTTGCGATACCTTGTATCCACATTCAGAATAGTCCATGATCTTGCCTTGCGATACCTTGTTTCTACATTCAGAAGAGTCCATGATCTTACCTTGCGATAACTTGTATCCACATTCAGAAGAGTCCATAATCTTGCCTTGCGATACCTTGTATCCACGTTCAGAATAGTCCATGATCTTGCCTCTTGTTAGACTGCTTTCCTCCTGACTAGGCACAAGTTCTGCAAATCTTTAATATTATAATTATAGTAATTGTATCTAAGCAACATTCTTTACTTTCATGTTTGAAGAATCAACATTTAAACATGTAGTGAAATTAGTCACTTTAGTCACGCATATCGCAAAAATGACATTCTCTCTTTAAAGTATAGTTCCAGGTGTACAGTTGCTATGAATCTTCTGGAACGTGAACAGTTAATTGAAGTATTAAATGAAGATTGTCGGTGTTGTTCCAAACGTGTATATATCCTAGACCTCATTGCTGACTTAAACAAATTAGATCGGATGCCTTTTAATGTAACAAGACTTGAGACATACCGCAATTGTATACAGAGTATTCCTATTACAATTCAACCACAACTGACCACTCTAGAGCTCTTTATGCAGTTCATATAGTACTGTTTACATTATATATGCTAGTTTACAAGAATTTGTGGTAATAATTATGTTTAAATTTTTGATAAATCTGCATTGAATCAATATGTTACGTTAATGCCAGATTACCAGATTACCATAAATAACAAGATGTTTGTTAACATATTTACCTTTAAGTAGCATTTGACTAAATATCAAATGAACTAATCTTTAGCTTTTTAAATTCCATTCTTTAGTACTATGTTTTGGGAGTGTGATCAAGTTGCTTGAACAAATGGCTTTTGGACATCCGTTGATAAGAAGAGGTTCTCTACATTTCCGTTACACGGCGCACACTGTCTTACTCGTTTGTTCAGTTAGACATTTTGTAAGAACAATCTTGCCAAATCAGTATAATTAAATTTGATACATAAGGAGCATAAATCATCAGCAACTAAAAACGCCTAACTATTAGAGTCAAAGTTGGTAAGTTTTTTATCTTCCTTTTCGATTACATAAATACTTCGATTCTGGAAGCATTCATCTCTAACCATCAAATAAGACAAAGTAGATACAACGCATTCTTGCCAGTCTTGAGTGCTTCCTCTGAATTATCCAATATTATCATATCATCAGCATACAACAATAAATAAAACTTAACCCAAACACATGCTTCTTCGTTATACAGATCTAGCCGATTATGTAGGTGACCATTATTAGACTTTGACAAAAAGTAGTTTACGTTATGACTAGATGTACAATTAATATTGGCGAAAGGCGAACACTTATGTTACTCAAGACAAGATCGTAAGGTCGTGTTCCTACTTTTGACAAAAAGTGGCTTCTATTTACATGCGGTTAATAGTTTTTCACACCATTCTATCAAAATAATATTTAAGAAGTTGTCGCCATCGAGTAATATATTAACCGAATCGAATGCCGTTTTCACAGACAATAAAAGCACCAGCGTCTGTTGTTTGGGGTTGTTTATTTTTCTTTTTAAGCACATAGAGAAAATATTTGATCATTTATATACCTTTGTCACAATCACAGAATATAACACAGTTCGAAAATCATCCCATTCTCTAAATTGAATGCCAAAACCTTATACCTACATGTTCAGTCTTAAGTTAGGAACGATAGTGAATATTTTTACAAGGCATCACAGTAATTGCATGTAACAGATATTACTCAGTGCTTGAGTGCGTACGTTGAGTATGTCAGGGTTCACCATAAACATCTAGTCGTTTTCCCAATGAAATAAAGAAAAGCATCGCAACACCCTAACCTACGCAAGAAAACAGGTACACGTGTTTTATACAAATGCCACAGTGAGAGAGAGAGAGAGAGAGAGAGAGAGAGAGAGAGAGAAGCAAACTTCTTGATAAGACGTTTCTGTAATTCTATGTAGGATGAGTCAACAAAACTCTAAGTAAAATATCCAATATCGCACTAGAGGCATCTGCAGTTCATAGCGATCCAAGTGCCGCAAAAATGTATGGATCTCAGACTGCAAGCAGAGATAATGTTCAAGGGACAAGTCTTCACATGCGAGATATTTGTTGTGCAGAAATGTTTAAAGTTATAGCCATTGCCAGTGATCCTAGCCATGTCAATTTTAGCGTGTTGTTGCTGTTGGCATTAGAACGTCATGCACTGACGTAACCGGTATATGGCTGCTTCCCAGATCGACTGACGCGCCTAATTTATTTTTGTGCCATCTTGATTGACCGGTGCTCTACTGGCGACAACATAATGCTCACTGAAATGTAACTCATTATATGATATCTTTTTCATAAATGTGAAGAAACCAGATTATATTACACGACCAGTGTCATTTTTCCATCGAGAGAATTAAGTGCACAAAATATGCAGTATCCACTGCATAGGAATGATAATTTGCGGCCACATATCAGGCTATGGTACACATCACATCGATATCTGCCATATAATCTAATGTTCATTCCATATGCTTAGAAACATCAAAGTGAAAACTATGGTGTATTTTGGGAATTCACCCAATGATATTGCAGTTTCTGTATCTAAATTCTTATATATTTGCATAGCTTCTTGAAAGCATAATGTGCGCTAAAAAAAATTATCGCCTTGAAATTACGCTCGAGTAAACTTAAACTTGGGATATGGTCTGCAGTTGACTCTGACATCAAAACTTCGCTGTCAGATACGTTATCTGTTTGCAAAAGCGCATTTGCTCGCAATAAAGTTTCTTGTTAAACCTGGACAGAAGATTTTGTAAATCTAGCGCTTCATAGCTAGAACTTATCCCCGGCATTCGGAGAAATAACTTAAGAAGCATCAATTGCACCTCGTCTATGCTAGCGGGACTATACATAAAACTGATAGGATAGGCTTGCTCCAAAACCAGCGTGTGCTTGACGCCTCTGAAGACAGTATCGAAATTGCGGCAAAAACCAAATATGGAACTTAGAGGCACCATCACGTAGACTTCATTATGACTATCAGTCAGAGCTCGTCTAATTCCGAAGAAAACATTATAATTAGAATTTTACCTGGGTTCCTAAAAGCAGTACGTAAACCAGCCGAATTTGAGCAGACACTACTACAGCAAGATGGAGCAACTGCAGCAATGGTGTTAGCAAGAATCTCGTTTTTTTGCATGTATCCTTGTATCAAACATATTTTATGCAGAACTCTTACTCTGGTCATCGCTCATAGAAATTAAGTTGATAAGTGATGGCTAAAGGCAGATAGATACTTCTTTGATTTCTGCTTTTTGCGCTATTTTTTTCTGCTGCTGATGCGGCGGACTTTTCAAAACTTAAAACGGCATGGGCAATTTTTCTTGCCTGGCAGCACGGTAACTATTCTGCTGAATAATGAGAAATCTTCCTATGGTCTTTATTTGCGCTCAGCTCTTATGGGCTTCATTATACAGGCCAATTACATTGTTTCATCTTGTCCCCGCAAATGCAAGTAAAGTGTTACGTGCTCCTTATTTAAATTCACGCTGTTTCCTCTTTGATCTGTGGTCGCCATGACATTGAAACTCCAGGCATGCTGTGGACATTATTTACTGGATTGCAGATTATCGGCGAAGATCTGACTGTCATAAGTGACCCTGGGACTGAAAATATAAATAACGTGGCTATGACCACTGAGGGCGTCATATAATACTTCAGCTCCAGAACAACATATAAGTAAGCTGTTTACTTTGCTCGTATTAACAAATAAATCACCACCGTGTACTCCGTCCTGGTACAGACCTGGTACAGACTTTGAAGACTGAATTTAAGAAGATTTCGCAGCATGTTGCTAATGTAAAATCAATTTGAAAGCCAGCTTTGTCGTTATTTATGTTTCGATTGTATACTCATTTAGTTAAATAAGTATATTATCGCCAAAATGACCTCTCTCAACAATCATCATTTTTGTTTTATTCGGTATGTCTACAATATTGTCTTCGCCAGAAATTATGGTTAGGAATATTCCTACGTCGTTAGCATTAATAAGATGCCTAAATGTATTTTTTCCCACTGTAGTATTATGAAACGAGTACCAAAGATTAGCAGATAGTATTGCAGTTTCGTAGTTCATGCAGTAGATGATGTCAGTACCTCTCCTGGATTTATTTGTTGCTCAGTATCTAGATCAGCACCAAGCTTTTAGTCCAAATTTACCAAGTTTGTCATTAGATTGCTTTCACTATCAATTTATATTACTCCAGGCGACATTTTCCAGTTTTCTGCTAAAGTGCGAGTTCACATCTGCAAATTCTTGCCTTATATATAACAAGTGTTCGTTCTCTTAGCGCTTCTGTCCCGGATCCTGTCAGACCACACCGAAATATCATCGATAGGTTTTTGTAGCCGTCTTCGGTGATTTCTTCAAACCAGTCAATATCACGCCCGACACATGGTGGCTCAAATACGGTCTCCGCAAAATTTCTCCGAATGTCGGAATATCGTACCTGTGATATACTCTCTTTTAGTTTATTTATGTCCAGTAGCTGTTGTCATGAAATTAAATGTGTTATTGCTTTTTCTTCTTGGCATTAACGGCAGCATCAACTTTGCTAAGACACATCAGTAACCTTTGATCTATTTGACACGTTTTTGTCGTGTGCAAATGCCGTCTCTATTATGACTGCAGTTACAGCCTTGAGCAATTTGTAAGCGACGTCGCGCTGAAATTCTAGCTCGCCAATCTCTTCTGCCATAATGGTGTTTGGCAAAGACTGGTAGCACTATGCATACTTCTGTTTCGCCGGATGTGTATGTTTAGGCCTTTCAATTAATTTAGAATGTTCTTCTGGAAACGAACTTCTTAACAATATTTTAGAATTTTCTGCTAGTGTTTGAGAACATACTATTGCCACATAGGTTAAGTGGAGATGCATATAAAAAGGATTTCTTACCAAATGTTCATTTCCCATCTTAATATTAGTTTATGGAACCATTTATAGCTGTCTTCTGATTTGATTTTTGGGGAAAAAATGAATTATTTAATTAATTAATTAATTATAATTATAAAAGTGCTCATTGACTTTATGGAGTAAAGTACTACTTCGTGGCTTATTAAGGATAATTTCAAAGACGTACTGGATTGTATCATTATGGTACAACAGCACATTCAAGACCACTGGTACATCACCACATATATGTCTATTGGTATATCAGAATATTCAAGACTGTTGACACGTTCTACACTTTTGGAATTCATTCGGAACCTTCTTTGGTCTTGGACTTGCGAAAGAACATTTCATTTTGGAGTTTAGTTCACAATACAATCCATGTCTTTTGAATTTGTACATTGTAATATAGGGAAACAAACTGTGTATTCAATTTTAATCAAACTTGTTTAGGTTCTTTCTGTTACTTAGTGTAAGAACCTGAGCGGTGACTGAAATTGTGGGCTCGTCAGGAATATAAATTTCTTCCAAACATTTCAGAGACATTATAATTTTCTCTTTGTAATTTCAATTGGCTCTGCTTCGGTATTTTCGTTGTCTCTAATAAAGATTTAATTTTACACACTTACGAAATCTTTCGTGAAACCAACAAGCATCCATAATCTTGTCTAATATCAGTAACTTTGTTTCAAATCCTACCCAGAGGGGTCAAGAGTCTATGAAAAAGTACCAGTCGCTTGAGCTTGCGAGGCGTTTCGGTATTTCGGAAATAAAAGCATCTTTAACAAAGCAAGAAATAAAAAATATAATAGTTCAGTATTTGGCAGGAAACAAAACTGTGGATGATAATGCTTTATGTGACTAGTTATCCTGTACCTGGCTTTGATGAAATTAAAGGAATTACAGTTAAAAAAAAATTTTGAAAGATGAAAAGGAGAGACAACTGCAGAGAAAGAGAGGGGGGGGAGAGAGAGAAATACAAACGCAGAGTGAGGAAAAAGAGAGACAACTAAAAATGCAGTGAGAGGAAAAGAAGAGGCAGAGAGAAAACGAAGAGAGAGAGAAATAAAAATGCAAAGAGAGAGAGAGAGAGAGAGACAATATAAACAAATGCAGATACAAAAATAGATAGAAAGACCGATAGACAGAAAGAAAGAAAGAAAGAAAGAAAGGAAGAAAGAAAGAAAGAAAGAAAGAAAGAAAGAAAGATTGTACGAGGGTGTTTGTTGAATTGCCGTAGTTTTCTGTTAGGGAATAAGTTCAAGAATAATCATGTTTTATTACTTTTGGACGATTAAAATGACAAATTTCTTTCAAATGAGGATTCAAAGACCAATGTTCTTGACTATATCATAGATTTCAAATTTAAGGTGTCGAAAGCATGTAAATTAGCAAGAATTATTCTTCCTTCTACTTAGTCAAAAACGACATTAAATTTTGACATAAATACAAAGGAAATGAACTTATAAACTGTCTCTCTGCCCACACCTCGAAATTCTCTTCGGGCTAAATGGTAAAATCCTTATAAGATTGAAAAGAAAATGAATAACTTGAATTATATCATTAACACTGCTGGGAGTCGGAAACAGAAACAACTTTGTCATATAAATGTGTTAAAGGGGTATTTTTGGTAGATATCGCTCAGTTAATTATTCAGCTTAATTTCACGTGTCCCACACAGTGATGATAAAAAATAGTGTACTTCGATAAGACTGTAGTGTCTTTGGCTTAATTTAACCAGTAAAAGTAAATCAGAAGAAATATTAAACAATCTGGACTAGAAACTTTCACATCTGCTATCACAAGAACTGAGTGAATTGCAACAGCTGTTATGTGATTATGAGCACTTGTTTACTGATGTTCCAACACAATAAATACAATCTACTTTGACGTTGTGATTGTAGACTCTATACATTCTCTCAAGCAGGAATGTTTGAAAAATGAAAGTCAGTATGTACTGGAGAATTAGTTTATTGAAGCAAGTAAAAGTAACTGGAGATCACCATATTCTTGAGCAAAAACCAGATAATGCATTCCGTATGTGCACTGACGATATAAATGTCAACAAAATAGGTTACTTTCCAGTACGAAGAATAGGTTACTGCATTGACAATATTTTAAATGCAAAATGTGTCACACTGTCACACAGTTTGACCTTTAAAAGGATTCTGGCAAATTCCACTCACAGAAAGAGCAAACAAACTTTCGGCATTTGCAACCTCAAAAGGGCTTTATCAATATAAAGTGATGCCATTTGGTATGAATGGTTTTCGTTCGAGTGTTTAATGAAATTAATAACATTTGGTCTAGCTAAGTGTAACCCGCGCATTGGTGACGTCATTGTTTGAAACTATACTTGCAAAAAGCAGTTAGATACCATTCGGAAATATTTGGTAAAAGTAAGTTTTTAATGCTTGTGTAACATTTTAAGGACATATTGTGCGCGACGGTCAAGATAAACCTGTAGAAGTTAAGGTTAAGACTGTCTCTGAAGACACAGTGCCTGTTGGTAAAAAGCCACTGATGCAATATTTCGGTTTGCCTGGATATTATCGGAAAGATTGTTCGAATTTCTAAATAAAAGTTCAGCTTCTTATAAATTTGTTAAGTACGAAATCCAAATGTCGTTGGTCTAACAGGTGTCAGGTACCGTTTGACAAACAAAGGCCATTCTTAAGAGTATACCAGTTTTTTCAGCTCCAGATTTCAGCGGAGTTTTTAGAATGTCTATTGATCTTGGGGTTGGTGGAATATTGATTCAAGAAGATAAACATGATGCGGATCGTCCAATATGCCAGTTGTCTAAAAAAAAATTAAAAAGCACAAGCAAAATAATTTCATAACTAAGTTGGGATATTTGACTTTCATACTGTCTTTGCAACATTTTGAAGTGTATGTTAGTTCAAGTATTCTTCTTATTCTTGTAATAAGTGATCACAAACCCCTTTACTTTATTAACAAACAAAAAAAAACCCAAAGGTCAGAGATTGTTGACGTGGCGTTGGATATTTTAGGAATACAATATTGACATTATGCACATCGAGGGGAAATATAATTTGGTTGCAGATGCACTTTCGCATTATTGAAGTACTACATTGTTTTCTGTTGTATTTATTTTGTTTCATTCATAAGACATCTTATGTAATTTTTAGTATTATAGTATCATATGTATATCTAACTAATATGTAAAAGAACGTTTTAATTATCACTGTTACGACTCGGTTGTCTTAAAATAGGTAACAAGAAAGAGCGAACATATCAAGTGTTGTATTATTGAAAATATAATTTTTTGCTCTGAAATGCAATGTGAAAAGTTTAAAATAACTTCCAGCACGGTGAATGAAATACTAAAGCGCTAAATAGTTAAATGAAGTCCAGATGTATCCTGTGATCAGAATGAATTCCAATGGTATTTCGAATGATGGTCACTTAGGTGAAGATGTACCATACGTACTGAAGAATCACCATGATATATTCTCAAAATGTCTTTAAATAAATTCATAGTATTTCCGTACATATATTATTCAATTAAGCTCAATAGTTCGAGCCCTGTACTTAAAACTAATGCTGAAATAAAATAAATGAACCAATCCTCTCAATATTACTGAATAACTTCCAAGAATCATAGCACTACTAAGAATGCCTAATTCCACGTAATAATTCTCATGTATAGATTACTAAGAAATTATTCCTTCCCCAAAAATTGAATTGGTAAACAAAGTCAGGTGGTTTCGGCCTTTGTCGAAAACCCACAACCTCCATTCACAGAACGTACTGTTTGCTTGAACAATACTGCAATCCATCTTTGGAACTTTATGACTGTGAATCTACGCTTTTGATACATTACTCATCTTACAGTAGAACAACATTCATACAGGATACTAGTATTTAAAATATCATTAATTAAAAAACCCTTGCTAGATATAATTATTAGACAAATATTAAACACATCGACTTAAATGATCTTGTAATTGAACCAAAAGTAAAAGTGCAGTCTCGCCATTTTGGCATATTTATAAATAATAAAAAATTATGCAAATGAATACTCAGAGACCTTCGTTCGCTCTAAATATATTTGGGGGTTTAGGGACTAGAACATTCGACAACGTTTTCTGTTCAATTGACAATTAACGTCTGTTACTTGGCTCATCTGCGAAATTGGCACCAAACTGGAATTATGCTAGTGAAAATTATATATATATATATATATATATATATATATATATATATATATATATATATATATATAGAGGTCCTTCCTAAACTAAGTAACCGAAAAATGCAAAACCAGCAAGTTTCATTAAATTTGACTAACAATTGTTTTCCTTTGAGTATAAAATTCAAAAAAACTCTTGGAGTCTTGTGAATTAAATTGAAAATAAACATGAAGGGTCCTATCGAAGGTCCAAAAGCAAAGAATGTTCCAAATGAATTCTGTCTTCTTGAATGTGTTGATGCACCAATGCTCTTAAATTTGCTGATACATTGATTTATTTTACACACAATGAGATGAGTGTTACTCAGACAGTAAAATGTGGTTTTCTTTTTAGACGAAAGGTTGAATAATTATTTTAAAAAATATTCCAAATTTGAAGAGTTGGTGACTTATCTCTTTACTTAATGTAGCTTACAAAATTGTATCAGCATGTATTGCAATTGACTATTGTATCAGTTTCTTCTAATAGTTATAAATAATGATCAAACCGGTTTTTCAATTGAAGATATATAAGGGAATATATTTGTACCGTATATAATCTCATGTTTTCTGCAAAACTATTTAATATACCTGGATTGCTTATCTTAAGTGATTTTGAAGAAGCTTTTGATTATGTCACATGGTCTTTAATTAATAAAGTATTAGGCTTTTTATATTTTGGAGGAGACTTCGAAAATTAAATGAAGTTATTTTACAAAAATATTAAATCATGCATTATTGTAAATTGACAACGTTCATCATGGTTTGACATTAGGAGGGACAGAAGTCAAGGTGATACCCTCACCCCATATATTTTCCTTCTTTGCAGAAACATTAGCCTACATTATCAGAGAAAAACAAAATAGTATAGGAATGCAAATACATCGTATAGAATATCGTATTTCACATTATTCAGATGACACAGCAATAACTCTTGATGGTACTGAAAAGTCCCAGAAATCGATCTCATTTATCAATACTCTAAATTCTAAATTATTAATTATTAGTATAAATATAAATAAACAATCAGCAGTCCGGATTGGAAGTAAAACGTGTAGTAATATTAAATATTGGCCAGAATACCATTTAGACTGGGAGTCATCTGAATTTATTTACCTGGGCATAAAATTGTCCACTGTGCTAAACAATATCGTTAAATTAAACTACGATAACAAAATCAGTGAAATTAAAACTTTACTTCTGCCGCGGTCAATAAGATCACCGACCCCGTTTAGTAAAATTACAGTTATTACAAATCTGGCACTATGAAAACGTATTTACTAAACTAAAGATTGTACTACCCCCACCCCCAAAGTGTATTCAAAGGATTAAACTCTCTTTTTATAGGATTGTTTGGAACGAGGCAAGAGAGAAAATTAAAGGAAGAATAATTATTGAAGACTCTCATGAGGGTTGCCTTATAATGGGTCATATCAATACGTTTATGGTTTCTATTAAGATAGCCTTGATTATAAGAAGGGCTGACCTTGACCCCATCTGGGAAAACAATCTACATACTCTTTTTCCTAACATATAAAATGTTTTCCTATATGGAAATGTTTTTCTTAAAATAACTAATAAATTCTTTAATAAGTTTTGGATAGATATATTTGCAGCTTACATAAAAGTGTATAATAGGTTAGGTGTTGAAAAAAAGAAGAGCTCTTTCAAACACAGTTATGGACAAATCTAGATATCATTATAGGAGATTTTCCTGTAAAGATTAAACAACAGATTGAAAAGGGAATCATCTATAAAAATGACTTTGTAAATGAATATGGTTCGTGGATCAACCTTGAAAAGTTTCGTAATAAATTTAGATTCCATGTACATTTCGTAGAATTTCAGGAGCTATTAGATTCGATAAAACTCTGCAGAAGAAAATGTGATGTAAGTGTAAATTTTAATATACAGTACCAATGTATGCAACCATCGGTCGTTTAATTTCCACAGAACGAAAGACTGTAGAAGAATTTACAAACCTCTCATTTGTAATAATCACAAGCCAGCCTCATTTACAAAAAGGAATACGTAATTCGACAACTTAAATTAGAATGAATGTAAAACAAGTTTTTTTGACCAGAACCTCTAGGCTTAAATGGCTTCACACTAAGACTTTGCACAGAAGTTTTGCAACAAATAATTTTAAACGAATGGAGAAAACTTCAAGTAATTTGTTCTCTCACTACAAAAACTCTGTATAAGTTATATCACATCTGTAGGAATGTCCATAAACAGAATAAATCTATGATCATAGATTGGATAAAGAGTGAATGCAGTCATCTCTATAATTTACATGTGACAAAGAGAGAATTACTGATCGGCATTACAGATGAACAAATCCGATGTAGCTATTAATTTATTTATACTGTAGTTGAAATTGTATATGTATAACTGTAGATTTAACAATCAATTGCCAAATATGACTCATTTTTAAAAAATAACTGAAATTCCTCTTTCTGTCAGGAAAATATTACGCATATAGAAACTGCACATAGGAATATATATATATATATATATATATATATATATATATATATATAGAGAGAGAGAGAGAGAGAGAGAGAGAGAGAGAGAGAGAGAATACAAATCTTATGGCGGATAACAATCCTTTAGCCAGCAAGGGATCACTTGTGTTAGGGATTGATCAAGATAAATGCAATAAACTGACAACGAATAGTGGGAAACTAGTATCTGGCTACAATGAGCGCTTTCGTCTCTTTAATGAGTCTTTTTCCTATGGATGGGGATTACCGTCATAGTTATATGCATGTATTTTCTAATCTTCCTTGATGCATTATTGTAAATGGCTGCTTGCAAATGCTACTTTCATAGTTCTGTCAATGTATATTGTATTCTTCATTGACTCAGAGTGTACGTAGCAGTTTGCAAGTGCTACTTTCCTTCTGCATTATTGTCAATGGCTGCTTGCAAGTGCTACATTCATAATTCTAGTCATGAATTTTCTATTCTTCATTGATGCAAACTGTAAATGGCTGCTTGAAAGTGCGTATATCTACTTTCCTTCTGCGTCCTTGTATCTTGCAATTTGCCAACTACTGATTTGATTATGTAATTTGTCGTATGGCAAATGCTATGTTAGTTATTACAAGTTTTAACATTCCATTTATAAACTTGCAATATCACAGGTTACACAAATTGCACCTTCCAAACTCATGACTATAATGTAGCATCAAGGACATTGCAAGTTAGAATCAAGGAAATTAGCATAAAATAATGCCTCATTATGACAACAGATGGCACTGTGACACGTCAATTTCTTACAATACAACTACTCCCCTGACCCTAGCAACAAGAGGTTATACCACTTTATGACATGTTTGTGCGTCTTATTTAAAATATCATTCGAATTAAATTACAGCAGCTGATGTTTCAGAGTATTAACATTCGGAAGAGACGTGGCCTACAAGTAGCACAAAACAAATTATATATATAACAAGAAGTAAAGTAAATAGTCAAATTATACAGAATTCTTATATATGTATGGCATGAATGATTATGTAATAGCCAGCAAGTATTGTCACTAGTTGTCTGTGACAAGTACATGTATGTCATATCTCCAATTTCATTTTAAATCTCCAATTCCAATACAACAGCAAGAGGCAAACGACTTGGAACAAGGACATTACATACAAAGCATACATGCTACAAAAATATGAACATATTTCATTATTTCGACAGATATCAAACTGGAAACTACATTTTTTAATTATTTAAAACTGTACTCATCCATATATGAAATGATATTTATAGTACAGATAAGATCACTGATTGTATGGTACCTCACTGATAAAACATCAGACTTCTTTGGTAGCAATTATAAAAATATAATAATATAATAATGGTAGTCTCTCCAGTCGAGGAGGACAAGTTGTGCGATCATAAAAATATAATATATTGAATATAAATAACATTGCTACTGCTACCAATTACCAGCTCAATTTGTTTGTGTTATTACTGCTACAGTACAGTACTAAAAGTGCTTGATACAGTTGGATATGAAAATTAATGTAGTAGTTAAAATGATTAATACAATTTTTTAAATGTATCTTCTACAGACGGGATTGTTTTCTGTTAGAAGAATAAGACACACATACACCCACATAATTTCTAAAAAAAACTTGTAAAGTTTTTAAGGCTAGTCACAGCTCAGGCTTTTGTAGCACCCACCACCCCAAATAAACATCTTCATTTGTCTGTGATTTTATCATTATTTTATCCTGTTTAAACATAAGTTAATACTGTCATGGCACAAAAAATATCAACACAATACAACTATGCAATAAAGCAAACTAAATAAATAAAAACAATAAACAGCCCTATGTTTAACTTTTCATAGGAAAATAAGAGAAAAATGTTTAATTTAAACCGGCATTCATAAAAACAATATTGTTAGATAAATTAGTCTGAAACAAAAATTATCATACAGGTAGGCAATTATAAGGAACAAATATCTGGATTGTCTTGTTACATTGTTCTTATAGATTTATTTGCCAATCCTTTTTGTTTTTCACTTTCACATGAATAAAAAATGAATGAAGACAAGCTTTTCACACAATCTGGCTTTTGTCTGAATCACTCAGCAGAGAGAGAGAGAGAGAGAGAGAGAGAGATTCAGAAGTAAGTTAGTTTCTTCACAGAATAATAAAAACCACTGGCCAATTTCTGACTGCAGTTGTAAGATATCCGAGCAGAAAGTAACAGCTACTTTATAAGCATGCAAGTCATTTTAATGGGAGTTATAGACTCCCAAGTACTATTCCTCAGATAAGACACAAGACCGGATTTTAGAAAGTAAAGCCACACAAGTACCAGTTTGTTACTTTGTGAAAAATGGGGTCATTATGAGAAAATGGAGACCACCGATGTACCTGCTGGTGATGAGTGGTCAGTCAGCAATCAAATTGTTGTTCCTAAGTCATATAGACAAGAAATGCTTAGTCTGGCCCATACAACTCCTTAAGATGGTCATTTTGGTGTCAAAAGGACTTATCACAAGATCCTGAATCATTTTTATTTGCCGAAAATTAGAAGTGGTGTTTATAAGTACCATAGATCTTGTCACACTTGTCAAATGGTAGGAAATCCCAATCAGAAGATATCGAAGGCACATCTGCAAACTATTCCTGCATTGGACCATTTGACAAGCCATTTAACAGAAAAATGGTAGACTGTCGGTTCTTTACCTAATACCAAGTCAAGTAACCAATACTTGTTGACGATAATGTGTGCTTCCTCAAGATTTCCATAGTCTATTACTTTAAATATTAAAGCAAAACCTGTTCTAAAAGTTTAGGCAATGCTTTTAACACTTGTTAGCCTCCCCAAACCTGTCCAGCAAATTTTATGTTTGATTATTTCCAACAACTTATGCATGAATTAGACATCCAACAGTTTAATTTTTCTATCCGTCGCCCTGAAAGTAATGGGGCTAGCTCAAGACTGTCCGAAAACACTCTCACCTACCCAGGATACATGTATACCATTATAATGAATCAAACCTTAAAAAGGACAGTGATCTGTAACATCCTGCATTGCATAAATATTGAGTAAGATCAGGAGAGCTTTTTATCCCCATATTGGTATTTATCACCAAATGAAAGACCCCATGACTACCCTAAAACAACAAAAGACTGTCCCAAAACACCCTCAGCTACCCAGGATACATGTAGGTAATTAAATATAATAAAACCAAATAAAAAGACAGTGATCTGTAAAATTCTACCCTCTTTAATTATCGAATAAGATCAGTAGAGTTTATTCTTTTGTTGATACTAGCTGAAGACTGTCCCAAAACACACTCATCAACCCAGGATACATGTATACAATTACAATGACTTAATGAAATATGCAGTTTTGGTGCATTCTCTCTCTCTCTCTCTCTCTTTCTTTCTTTGATCATAAATAATTCACTAAACTACTTTGATATTGCAAAGAGCAGCACAATTAACAAGTCAGAATCATGCATCACTACATTCATATTTCAATAATTCTTTAAAGCTTTTTTTAAAAATCTTTAATGTGACAAAGAGCAGCTGAATTATTAGAACCCAAGGGTGCTATATTTATATTTTTAAATTTTTTGAACCAAATTATTAATTTTAATTGGTTTGATAATGGTAGGAATTTCAATAAATAAAAGTAAAATCTCCTGTAACATCTTTTGTCTCTGATTATTTCCACTTTTAGAGACAAAAGTTTTAAAGTATGCAAACCAGTTTTAAAGCTGGTTTTTTGGGTTGTATTTTTAATAGAAATACATTCAAAGGTTGAGGTTCTGTACATTAACAATGCAAATTAAGTAGTGGAAAACAATTGTTCACTAAATCTAATCTTTCTAATCGCAAGTAAACATTTTTATGATGATACGATCATGATGTTCCACAGTTTGATTATTACGGTTTTTGCGGCAAAATATATTCCAAAATGAAGATCGTGATAAGAATAAGAACACCTTTAAGGAATGCTTAATTAATGTCATTTTACCTATAATTTTTTTATGTGCTATTGATGTTGCTCTGAAATATTTTATTTTCGCGTTAGCTTATGTACAAGAGTATCACGGGAAAAGATAAGACGTCTGTGAGGTGCGTCAAAATGGGTGACGTACAATACAGTCCTTACAACCAGGGTTCGTCTGATGAAAGCTCGTTAAGAAAAGTACGAGAGAATATATCATTGTCATTTCTGATACTTACTAAAATAACAAAGTAATGAGAAATATCACTAAGAAGTAGATTTCTTAAACGGTGAAGGTAAATATTAAATGTGCCTACAAACTAGGATTGAAAAAGATGGACCACCCTGCTGTACTGTATGCGCTGTTTTCCTAAGGTGCTATAAATCACTTAGATCTTCGAGAAAGCACGTGGTTTTAGAGACGATTAAAACTTTGCTGCTAACGTGCACCTTAAAATAGGGACTGATAAGAGTTTTCGACACAAAATGAATGTCGTAAAGCTCCGTGGGGAGCATTCGTTATTTTTGATAAAGGAAAAGCTTTAGAAATTTAGAGCCGTCTGTTGTCATAATGCCATGCTAATCTCTAGTATGCCATTGTGACAATATATGGCGACACGAGTTGGACAACAAAGACGATCGTGATAAAACTTAGTATTTACATTGTTGCATGGCCAAATCTGTATGAAAACAGCAGTTGGAATGATGTACTTGTAAAGTTTATAAACAGAATATACAAAACTTGTAATAACTGACATAGCATTTGTCATACGACAACTACATAATCAATTCAGTAGTTGGCAAATTGCAAGATACAATAACGCAGAAGGAAAGTAGATCAAAAAACTTCCAAGCAACCATTTACAGCTTGGATCAATGAAAAATAAAAAATTCATGACTAGAATTATGAATGTAGCACTTGCAAGCAGTCACTTACAATAATGCAAAAGGAAAGTAGCACTTGCAAACTGCCACATCAAATTTGCATCAATGAAAATGCAAGATACATTGATAGAATTATGAAAGTAGCACTTGCAAGCAGCCATTTACAATAATGCATCAATGAAGATTAGGAAATACACGCATATAATTATGGCGGTAATCCCCCTCCATATTTTCAAAGGCAAATACTAAACATAGATAAGACAAACAAATAAAACCGTTTGACCGTTTTATATGTTTGTCTTGTCTATATATACATTAAGGTTTGTCGCCACAGATGGGTGGAAGGATGGATGTCACAAACCATAAGGGTATACATGTAGGAACACGAAAATACTACATGTTATAAATGCGGATACAACTTTCCACTTTGTGACTCTCTCTCTCTCTCTCTCTCTCTCTCTCAGTGTGAGTGTGTGTGTGTGTGTGTGTGTGTGTAAAATTATATATCACAGTTATACTAGGTATAATTTAATCTGGTTATTTTGGATCCAGTACTATGATATCTCATATTTATATTTCCTCATAAAGAGTAAACGGTGAGCTTAAGGCCCCAAACCTTGACACAGTTCTGTGTAATAAAGTAAACGGTGAGGGTATGGCCCCAAACCTTGACACAGTTCTGTGTAATAAAGTAAACGGTGAGCTTAAGGCCACAACCCTTGACACAGTTCTGTGTAATAAAGTAAACGGTGAGCTTAAGGCCCCAAACCTTGACACAGTTCTGTGTAATAAAGCAAACGGTGAGGGTATGGCCCCAAACCTTGACACAGTTCTGTGTAATAAAGTAAACGGTGAGCGTATGGCCCCAAACATTGACACAGTTCTGTGTAATAAAGTAAACGGTGAGGGTATGGCCCCAAACCTTGACACAGTACTGTGTAGTAAAATAAACGGTGAGCTTAAGGCCCCAAACCTTGACACAGTTCTGTGTAATAAAGTAAACGGTGAGGGTATGGCCCCAAACCTTGACACAGTACTGTGTAGTAAAATAAACGGTGAGTTTAAGGCCCCAAAGCTTGACACAGTACTGTAAAATAAAAAAACATCCATATTCAGATGATTTGTATCAGAAAACGCCATAATCAAATAATGAGCCACATAAAATCTCCGAGTCTGATCAAGTCAAATTGAAAAAAAAAACAACATATGCTGGCACAATTTTCAAGGTGTCTACATAGACTTAAGTTTGCTAAAACTACATCCCAGACGTAGGTTAATGGAGTGTGACCATCGAAATAAAATGTCGCTCCATAATACAAAATGTTGAAGTCTGGTTACAATCGAAATGCTTGGCGATCGCACCGTTAAAAGTTAGTGTGTATCCAAGTTCTAAATATTCTGAAAGAATTCAAACACTTATTGTAAAATCGAGGATTGCTAAAGAAGATGAAATTTCCTTTTGAAATGGAATTGGTCGTACAGTTAGAATAAATGGTCTTTGGTTTGCTAATTCGGCTAAACAAAATAAGTCACAAATTTAAGTAAACATGAATATAAACACCACTTATACACATTTACGCACACAGCAAAACTTACATTGCAACTTAAAGAGTAACAATAATTTTATATTTCACAATCCATATAGTTAATTCCAATAATTTTAAAATAATACTTCAGCTTATGTTTATCTGACTTCCTATCTGCTGAATTCAGTACCTCATGGATACATGCCGTATATGTCTACACATATCTGGATGATACATGCCGTATATGTCTACACATATCTGGATGATACATGCCGTATATGTCTACACATATCTGGATGATACATGCCGTATATGTCTACACAGCATGAGCTCGTCCATATTTATGTAGGAAGTGAACATTTGCTACGGGATGTATACAAGGATGCACTAATCTTACAATGGAAAATTATTTTTTACAAAACTAGGAACTAAATTACTTTAATACCATACTCACTAGCATAAAAGATGACTATTAAATATAACCACGTGTAAATGATTCCATCATCGGACAGAGATGACTTTTCCACCTTGAATTTGGTTTTCGAGGCGTTCGTCTAATTACATCTCATTCTAATCCTTTAAGTGTGTATATGACAGTAAGTATAATTCGAGCTATGATAATTATGGTATTAATTGTGTATGAGACGTACAATTATTTCCCTACATAAATGAAAACTATTTTGCCAGGGCAGCCGTATTGCAGTGAAGTTTGCAGCAGCTCTATAACTTAGGATCATTAAGTCAAATATACAATTGTGGAAAATTGTAACGTAATGACATTGTATTCTTTTGTCAGTTAAGGATGATTATAACAGCAAGGCACAAGTTCCTTAACGTCATCAGTAGTGGATACGATGATTTCCATTTGAGAGAAATAGAGCTTAACAGGCTGTCTGAAGACGATGGACAAAAGCTGGCAATGAAATCTGCTTTGCCAGTGAGTATGATTATGTTACCATGATAATGAATATTCGCAATAAGTATGCTGTTTTCTGTATTTTAGATTGTGTTCAGTACAGCCTAATATGTGGCTCCCCTTAAGCTTTCTATTTTTAGGATTTTATCCTCCAGATACTCAAATAAATAAATAAATTATTCAACTGTTTTTCTAAGATGGGCCTTACAATTTTTGATTGATAGATATCAGAATTCATGTAAACTTAGCCCGTTTGTTAATTATAAATGTGTCTTGTGTCGAAATTTTACTCCATAGCAATAAGGGCAAACAAAATTTAAAAATTACATTTTCTCATCGGAATATGGCTGTTTAAGTGGTCTTTAATGCTTGAATTCCTTATTGTATTATTTGCCTTATTTACAGAGGCATTTAACAGAGGAGGAGAGCTCTCAAGTGGCAGGAGTTTGTGGAGGTTGTCCTCTGGCCATTTGTATAATGGCACGATATATCCGAGGACAATTGATGTGTCCTGTGACAGAAGTACTATCTTCAATTAAATGCAGACTTTCAGATATTGTCCCATGTTGCATCGAAACGTCCTTCGACGATCTGCCACATGACACAAAGGAACAGTTTATTCAATTGTCCGTCTTCAATATTTGTCCATTTAATGTTCAAAGTGCTGCGGCTATTTGGTTCGAGGACACGTCTCAACAAAGCATAATCAAGGCTGAGATGGGGTTGCTGCAACTGAAATACAGACATATGGTGGAGTGTGGAAGGTCATGTGATCCTACTACCCAGGGTTTGCTGACCAATGGGGAGAAAGACCCATTTGTATACTCACTCCATCCTCTTGTCTTCAGTTCTCTTGATATTTTATTGAGAAACAACAAATACTTAGAGGATTCCTCGAATTTAGCCAAAGCCAGGTTTTTGGATCTTTACATTAATAAATTGCTGTTGGTCGAAGAAAGTCTGGAACGTGAAAGAAAGCAGGCCATTCAGATTGTTTCTTCGGATAAAGTTCACGTTCATAACATTTTTTTATGGAACAGTACCTTACCATTCTCGACAACTAGCAATCGGAAATGCATACACTCACTAGGAATAAAGACAAGCATGCTGTTGACAACCTTTGCCAAGATCATCTATAAACCAGAGGAAACATTGGAAGTTTTCAAAACCCTAACAGAAACAAGCAAACGATTTCCTAAGAAAGACGCATTTTACTTCTGGAGCGTTAAGCAAGCAGAGGCATGTCTAGACTGCGACATGGTCGAAGAGGCGGAAGAGATTCTGCAGCATCTGATTAGTGATGGCCAAGATTATTGTAAAGCAGAAAGTAAAGTTGATGATGTCTACAGATTGTTTACAGCTGCGGAATTCCACTATGTGCAGGGAATGCTATGCAACAAAAAGAAACATTACGGCAGTGCCTTCGAAGAATTCGATAAATCTGTAGAACTCTATAAGACATGCAAACCTGAGGGGGCTTTTACAGTTTATCATGCTGATGCCATTAATGCCAAAGGCAACGTCCTTTTCAAATTAGAGGATTACTCCAGTGCTCTTAAATGTCACGAAACAGCGTATGAATTAATCGAAAAACGATTTGAGGGCAATTTTCACGAACACAAATCAATTTACTTACACAATATTGGCAGTATCTACCATGTAAGGGCATTACATAATTGGAAAGGAAGCAATGAAGAAGCCATGGTTCTTTTGAGAAAAGCTTTGGAAACGTATGAGCAATGCATCGAGCTGGATTCAGCGTACAAGCAAACAGCGGATCCGTACCATGCCAACCGTCTTAGGATCCGATCCGATATTTATCTGAGGATGAAACGGTTTTCGGAAGCCTTCACGGACGCCAAAAAAGCACTTAAAATTCAGAAAGACATGTACATTAAGAATCATCCCAGTATTACCATCAGTCGCTACCAACTTGCCAGATGTTACATAAAAAGAGCGAAGGAATACAGAAAGGATGGATTAAAAGGTAAATCATCTTGTCCTTCGTTAAACACAAATTTTCGAGGAGACAAACTGTCATTTCCAGGCGAGTGGTTCCTTTGACTTTCAGACACCTCCAATATAACTTTTATTTGTTCAGTTGGTCTCAGCACTCAACTTTCAAAGTTCAAATAAACATACAAAAGTGTCCGTTCTTTTACAAGCAATTTCACTCACTAGAACAAATATCGTCTCAAGGACATGAATTATTATTGAAAAGGTAGAAAGAGCAAATCCTCGTCATTCTGAGGAAGTTTGTATGAAAAGTACAATATCAGATCTTTTCAAAATCCAACACACTTTATCACAAACTTATAACTTATCGGGACGCGAAATACTCATCATCTATATATCTCATGTAACAGTGCACAAATATTCAAAATACGTAGTAATCGTATATCGTTAATCATATTCCAAAAAAGCGTCAATACTATTTCAGTATTTATCTGTTTTTTAGTTTTCACTCATTTCGTACGACATTTATGAATGAACTGACTTTATATCTTTTTAGTACAAGCCGACACTGACATTACTAAATGCTGGTTGACCTTTGTCCAGATACAGGATGACGTTAAGAAAGGAGGGTTATCACGTGAGGATGAACAGTATCTAAATATACGTAATGATCACATTAAACTGGTCCAACGGTACGGATATCGCAAGCAGCAATGGAAAATTGAGAGATTTTATGCTGTAAGTAAATATGTAATCATGTGGCTTAGTGATCTATAAGCATTTACTATGTGCATATGCATACATAGGTAGAGTGTATCTACAAACATCCACAAGAGTGGGCTGGGCTAGTAAGCATGCAGATAAAATGGAACTCGTACACTAATATTATGAAGTTTTAATTCCAGTCTACCCAGGTCAAGAACTTAAGCTTAAGAACAGAAGAGCTTTCTATGAAATGTTAAAAACATGCCCTGCAAGTATATCAAGAGTCATGCGTGATATTTGTGTCCAAATCTAAAAAATACTCTTTTTTTCTTCTATTTGACAGAAATCATTTTTAGAGCAAATTGTACATGTACATGAAGAACGTTATTATGAAACTTTAGCTGAAAGAATCCCATCATTTGCAATTAACATATCTACTGAGCAGCAACAACGCTGCAATAAATAAGCATTTTTGTTTATATTTCCTTATCACAGAAATGGGGTATACCTAATCAGGCATTTGTTGTCTCATTTTAACTGTACATATAAAGTGTTAGAAAATATGTTCAGCTGCAATTACGTTTGAAATGATGAAAAAGTAATATTAAGGATAAAATCAAATTGGAGGTTGCATTTATATAGCATTGCTACAACCACTGCCTATAGACTACTCGGTCGGGTCTTCGATGCAATTGCTACATTTAAAATCAAGTTTAAATAAGACGTAGGCTGCGATTGCCCTAAGGAAATGGAAATACAACGATCATAATGAGAAAACCTTTAGAAAACTATAATGACTGCCAGGATGGGCATTGAGGCAACACACTCCAGTTGACAAATAAATTAGGCACATGACAGTAACTCTGCAGACCTGGACCTATTGCAAGCGTGGTGCCTTGGGACCTCGCAAACTATAAGACCGGGTCTGATGCCTGCATAGCACAGAGTATACTTTATAAACAAAGAATGCATCATTTTAATGACTGTCATAATTATTATGTTTGATCAAAACTTCTGTCCTCAGAATGGGTAACGCCAAAACTACATTGCTACATGTTTTTATGATTATATACATTATTCTTTCTTTTCTCAAACGTAGCGTTTCGAAGAGAAAGGGAGGCTTGGGCAGTCTGATGATAGCGAGACTTCCGACAGCACGTCGTCTGACACCGATGTAGATCTGGATGACAGGTATCATAACACTATACCAGCAATCATAGATCTTCAAAAAATAACATAATTTGTTTTTCCCTGATGATTTTTTGTTTCCAAAACTATTTGTCCTTTGTCATCTTTTCCCCCATAATTGGTAATCTGCCCTTCCTTCCTGAATGAAAACGTCCAAACATCATTGTTCTCCCGAACATTTTGGATGACCTCGAAATACTCTTGGGACTTCACCTAAATATAGGATGATCAATGCATATTGTAAACTACATTTAAGAGCTGAAATTGTCAGTTATATTGCTTACTTCGTTTTAAAACAATAAATCAGCCCCAAAACTTCAGTTAGTACCAGAACAGGTTTGAGGCTCATTTATCGGCCTAATACAGCGTAACTCCATTGCTCATATATAGGATACAAGAAAGGAGTTTCCGTTATACCACTTATGTTATACAACTTATATCCACAAATGTAATTGGAACTTTACATAAATGCTGTTAATTTCACAAAATGATGCTCATTACCCAACGCCATTTTTATACATGCTGTGAAAAATAAATTTAAAGACAAACTGCTTCATCTAAAGTAAGCATTTTGAAAATATAACGGCATTGAAGGGTCAATTGAAGATTTAACATTAAATGTAAACCTTCTCGACTTTGTAATATTTTGTGAAGTTTCGAAAAGTAAACAATACGTATTTCCTGTTCCAGTTGAATGAATAATACCTACTGTAGTTGCAATTACAATAATGTAAAGTAAGCAATCCTATCAGCAATAATTAATTACAATGTATGTTTTCTGCTTTTTTAAAGTCACGTGGTCCAAAATACATGGTGTAATAACCACAACTGGAATATCAACTTTCAGGAGATTTGGAAGCGAACTTTTATGATAACGGTTATATAAGTATGCAGGTTGTCAATACAGAGATTTTAGAGATTTCCATGAACAGAATATTTTCTAGAAATCGGAACAATATTAAGCATTAAAATAACTATAATTTTAAAAAGAAATCGAATCAAGAGACTGATGCCAATTTCTATTTTCAACCAAGCAATATTGTATACGTTCTTTTACAAACCAATCAGTTTGTTTTGGAGTAAACAAATAATTAATTTTAAGCAATAGTTGGAAAAATAAAAATTAAGAAATGCCTCATGCATAATAGTGCCGATTCTTTTGCGGAGGCTTTGAACGTACATATTTCGCGTTACGAGAAATCTGCATAATGCCATGCGGTCTCGGTCAGCATACACATTACGTCATTTAGTTGCACCTGCTATATTTAGGTATTTATGGGCTATTGCATTTGTATGGGAAA
The DNA here is from genome assembly GCA_028554795.2 of Sinohyriopsis cumingii. Lineage (NCBI taxonomy): Eukaryota > Metazoa > Mollusca > Bivalvia > Unionida > Unionidae > Sinohyriopsis > Sinohyriopsis cumingii. Next base: position 25,693,250 of record CM068835.1, on the reverse strand, counting down.
TATGAACGAGTTTTTGTTTTCGGAAAAATACTGCACGTCCTTTGGAAGTACAGTATTGTTCCGACAAAACTAGTTCATATTTGCATACCAATGCAGTAACCTTTTTATTATACACTCATTTTCTTATTCTACCTGGGGCTTAATTATAAAAAATACACTAAAAGAAACAAAGTATTTGAATTTATGCTGTATTAGAAAAAATACACAACCGTAGATTTATCAATACACAATAACAATATTAATGTGCACATAGCACCGCCCAACCACCTTTGAATTTCGTCGCGCGCTCAACAGTAGTTTGAAAAAGAATTGTCGATTTTGGTCTACTTAACATTGGAATTTAGAACCATACTGTTAATGAATGCGCATTGCGGCAACCTTTCCATTTGCTCTGGAATAGATGGTTTTTGTTTTTATGTTGATCCAACTCAATTCTGTTTTTCTGACTTTGATGGACTGGATTATTGAGTCAGTTCAGTGTAGTGAGGTGAATGTGATTTTAGTTGGAAATGTATTCAAAATTCGAGTACCGTTTTCGTGTGTATCAGGTTTTGCAGGACATGTCAGTCGGATTTGCAGAGCAAAGAACGTACATTTTGAAGAAATTCAAGATGCATAAATGTAATTTTATATATATATATATATATATATATATATATATATATATATATATATATATATATATTACCATTCTTATTATCAGCTGAAGAACACATACATTTATGCCATGTCACTTGTATCTCGCTGTTAGAGGGACCCCATCTATGAATTGTATCATATAGCGTGTGTCTTCTCTCGCTAGCCTAACGTTGTATCGAAATAGTTACACGGGGAAAATTGCAAAACAGGTGTCGTGTGACGGTCCATTTAGCCAGCGGAAATAATACTTTTTCGTTGTTTTGGTCTATTGGCTGAAAGGCTCTTAGATTTCTACCAACACCTTTAGTCCCCGACTCTATTACTTTGACAGATTTGTAAAATGATAGGTTTCCGATAGATACGATATAGCCCTTGGCCTCAACATGCTTTGCTATGCTACATTTTTATAGATCCTAAAGCGCTGGTCATAGTCTGAACCATTCTAGTTGCGAAAACATGCAAATATTATCCTAAAATAGCTGTTATAATGATCAGAACGGTATTTTCAATTACTGCATTTCTCAGGTTTGTTGATGACATTGCGAATATCACGTTCATTCATGTGCTTGTTTGAAAGTTTTGTTTCTGACTGAGTGAACTCTTCAACATAGCTTGTACTTCATTCACAGATAAATCTAACCAATCAAAACCGAAATCGTCAACTGCATGAGTGTACATGGTTTGTATACAAAGTAGTTCCTAATAAATTATAATATGTTAGGTACACGTGTCGTACATGTGCGTGCAATATCAAGGTTTTTAGTTTCGTAAAATACTGTACTATTCTGACAATGTAAAGTTAACAGAGACAAAAATGAGCATATAATAACACCTGTTTCATATTACCTTTTAGCGTAGACCAGAGTCATGAGGATGTCGGAAGCAGCGAGTGCTCACGGGTCAGAAGCAGCACAGAGGGCATGCCCAGTATCTCTAGTTTTCAAGCCATATCCCTCGAAAATGCCCATTCAATCGAGGAAGATGTCTTTAAGGAGGGAATCCGTCCAGAAGGTATACGTAAATATCAGACTGAAGTAGAGCTGAAAAAATTACGTCCGGAACATGAATATACTAGAATATGACTAGAATGCTATTTTGAAGGACTGAATTTTAAGCATAAAAGAAAGTGTTGTAACGTTGTCATTCCTGGGTTTCTAATACAAACATTAAAGCTAGGTCACAAATTATTCGATTATGTTAAGGTCTTATTTATAGCTGATATTAAGAATCTTCAGGTTTGCACATAAAAGAAACCATAAGTTTTCCAAATAGATTTGTTACATAACTGGCAGTGCTCGAGCAACATCCTAACTGACTATAGCGGCACCCTCCGCGCCTAGAATGGGTCCCCTAAACACCGGCATCTGTTCCGACTTTCCCTTTTGTGGTATCACGGTACCACTTGTTTTTCCAGAGACCTCAGTGCTAATGTTTTTGGTAATAAATACAGTTTGTTTCACTATCCTACCTCAGCATAAGTTGTACACACTGCCATAGAGAACAACACGTGATGGTCAGTTTGACAAGGACAGAACCATATACTGCATTGAAAACAGATAACTCTGCTGGAAGTAAATAGGGGTAAGAGTTATTGTCACAACAGATACATTTTCAATGTTGTGTATCACATTTTTAAATAAAAATCTTAAAAATATAAAATGTGATCTAGATATAAATTAACATAATCTTATACGTTGCCAAGAAAATAAACTTTCTTAAGCCTGACATAAACTACACCTTTTACATAAGCACCAATCACAGAATGTTTTCTTGTCTACTTCTCGATACAAAGTTCCAACAAACTAAGCTATCCCCAACCACACCCCGGGATTTTGCAATTGGTACCTTTATACCTATGTACAAAGCCATAAATTTGGAATGATTTCTTATAAATATGCTTACACTCTAAAATTACGCTTAAACGATTTCAAGTCAGTGGTATTGACGGATGCGACACAGTTAGAACCAGATATTAAGCTGGCTCCAGCTAGCAATACTTTATAGTAATTCGACTTAAATTTGGTATGTACCATGCTGAATAAATTACATTTGGTACGTAACACGCTGTAAAAATGCTAATATTTTTACAGCAAAGTGCGGGGCCCTAGTTGGCCGAGTGGTCTAATGCATTCAACTTTACGGGTCTTTGACATCTCATCCCTGTCCACGTGGGTTCGAGGCGAGGGCTCGGCCAATGTGGATATGTGAGAAAGCTTGCTAGTAAGTTCCCGTGGGTTGGTGGTTCTTCCTGGAGTTTTACTCTAGTTATGGCGCAAAATGCCACAACAACTGTAAACTGCAAAAGATCTATTAATCAACCGGAGCAGATATGAAACAGAAAAATATTGAACCTAAAATACATCTTCTTGTATGGTTTGTACATTATGATCTATAGATTTATCGTGTCATCATATCTTTTACGTTTAGATAAATGTTCTACAGAACACAGTTCATAGTACTGTGGCATAATGAGCAAACTTAACATGCCCTTGTGAAATTTCATATTTTATTTCGGAATGGTTATTGATATCTCAAATTTGTTTTTTTGTAAAAATTCTAGAGAGAAGATCGAAATGGGGAATAAATATGTTATATTTTATATTTAGTTTCATAATCAACAAAATTATATTTCAATGTTCTTGGTATTTTAATAACGCTTACAATGTTTATCAACCTATCTGTGTCATGGATCGTATTACTAAATTATTAATGATTTTTTTCCTTCGACTCAGGACTATTCTCAGAGTAGTTTCGACTCTGTGGTATTAAAACAAGTAACAAGAAAGAGCAAAACTAACATTTAGCGTTATTGAAAATAAAATGTATTTACCTAAAATGCAAAATGAAAGAATTAAAATTAACTTGCAGTACGATGAATAAATTCGTAAAACCCTATGTGTTCTATCAATTCCAAATACTTCGAGTAATGTGACTGAGTTCCTGAGGTATTCTAACTGATAGTTTGTATTTTTATGATGTATTAACAATACAGAAGAATAAATATGTCATAATCCGAAATTTTTTTAAATGAATTCATAGTAATCCATTGACAGCTATAAAACCAAATAGTCTTTAACACGAATTCACTGTAATTCCGTATTGCTATTACATACCCAGGTAGTCTTTAAATGAATGTACTGTAACACAATGAATGATTAAATTAAATAAATGAATCAATCCTCTCAGTATAAATCTACTACATTTGATAGCAACACTAAGAATGTCTAATTCTATTAAATATTTCTATTATGTAGAATTCTATAACACATTAGAGAGAATGCAATATCAGGTGTGAATGAGTCATCCTGGTATTTGGCAATCACTCATTCAATAAACAGATCAGCTGTTCTAACACCTACTAATCGTGAATTAGGTCAGCCTGGCCTTTAACTAGAACTCGTATCCTTGTAAGATCACGTGATGTTCACTTATACTTATAATAAAACTTTACCTTGGAACTTTATGTATAACTAGACGCACTTGATATCTGTTTCATCTTACAGTTTGAGCTTACTATCAAAGGAAATCAGCATTAAAATTGTCATTAACCTAATCACCCTACAAAATATATTATTATAAAAATAATACGCATAATGTAGATATGCATAAAGAGTTTAAGAAATAAAGAAATAAGCAATATCTATATCTGATAAGCCGCCTCAGAAAACGACCCATCAGTAATATCGCGCGCAATTTCTTGGTCGTCTTCGATCGTTGAATTTAATATTATCACTCTCTTCATTGTATGCTTGCTTCATCTGTGCTATTTGTGTTTAACTCATTAAATGGGGGGGGGGAGGCAAGGTAGTTATGTTGGTCGAGCGTCGGACTCCAAGTGTTGCGGATTCAATACACGCCCAAGCCATCTAGGGTCAGCTGCCTCAGTGTTTTCATGGGGAAACTACTTAGCTCCATTTCTTCGGCATGATAAAGCCAGTACTGTGTTAAAAGTGCCGATAACCAAGTGGCGGTGGGAGCTGTCGATACGCCCGGAGACAATGTTCTCTAGCGGCGGCCCTACTTTGCTAAAGAGAACAATTTTTATGTCAGTTGCCAACCTCCCTTCTGACCACCCCATCCCTCATAAACATAGGTTTTGTGAAGAATCGCCCCAACCTAGTTTGCACCAAGGTGAAGGTAAAATACTATGAAAATTTCAGCCCACTTCGCCTGTTGCCCAGAGGCAATTGCCCCCTCCCAACCGTCCTTGCGCCCCCCTTGCGTTAACCCTTGCACTCCTCTATCCTCTTCATAAATGAAATCGCCATTAATGGGTTTAAAGTGCCTTTAACCCTTCCACATCCTCCATCCTCGGCATACTCTTCAAAAATAACAATTCTAGTTTATTTTATGCTGCTCAGTTAATTAGAAAAATTTCCAAGAGAAACAAATTTGATAATTCAATTTTATTTTTCACACAAAAACCCTTTTCACTAGACGTCGATAATATTATGACCAAAGAATCTGTTTAATCATGTTGTCAATACCTTGATGCATTGGTAGAATATTTACCTGTTACCCAAGATAACCACGTTCGAATTCCAATGGTGTCACGATAATGTGACTGGGTGGGGCATGATGTTACATGTCTGCGGCATGATGCCCCAGTGCTAGACATCACTATAAACTGCCACACTGCAGACGTCGTAGTGATGTGACCGAAAGTTTTGTAAAGCTACGTTAAAAACCCAAATCACACAAGCACAAACACACGCACACACTCACGAATCCACTTCAAACATTTTTTTTCTTTCCACGTATGGTCATTCTTACCTTAATAAGGAAATATAATTATGTTGCTAATCACTATACACAGCATAACATAATCACTATACACAGCACAACATCACTATACATAGCATAGCATAATCACTATACACAGTATAACATAATCACTATACACAGCATAATCACTATACACAGCATAACATAATCACTATACACAGCATAACATAATCACTATATACAGCATAACATAATCACTACACAGCACAACATCACTATACACAGCATAACATAATCACTACACAGCATAACATAATCACTATACAACTGGCGTTTCCGATAGAAATCAGCTACTTCAGTATATTGTACGTTTTACCTAACGAACATGTTTGAGTATAAATAAAAGAAAACAGACTTGTTACAAGTGTAGAGTTCAGAATTTTTCATCTACTGAATGAAAGGCATCCGCTATTCACTCGATAAAAGCAGATTACCTATATTTCTTGGATTTAATTTGAGCATATATTTTGTTTAAAACAAAGAGTCTACAAACGCGGTTTTGTTCGATTTTAGCTGTGACGTAAAAACAACTATTTAAGCGATTGTTGTGATTGAATTCATTTCATGATTATCGACTGCGAAGGAGCAAAAAATGTTGAAAATGTGTAGAAAATAATTTTATTATGTATCTAAAGGGAGGCAATTCTGGTAAATAATGACAACAAAGTATCTGAAATTCAACTCATCGGGAAGAGTGCTCCTTTTAGGAAAACAATAAGCAAATTAAAAATTAATTAAATAATTTTGCAAATGACTACAACTGAGTTCATTCAACCATCCTGAGAAAGATTTCTAAGCATACCATGAAAATAAATTTAAAGTAAAGAATCGATGAATATGAGACATTGTGCAATTGTTTTGCTAATTTGCATTTAGTCGGCACATAAAGTAACATTTTACATTTCATACTTTAAAATGCAAGCAGAAAAGATTTAAGTTAATAATTAGATAGAAATTTAAATCATTACAATAAAAAAGGCAAAGTCGTGTATAGTTGGTGTATTATTGCTGTAAATAAATAATAAAGGTAGGTACCAAGACACCCTGCAGTATTGGTAACAACCCGTATCCCCACTGACATATAGACAAGACACCTTGGGAACAACGCCGTATCCCCACTGACCTAATGACAAGACACACTACAGTATTAAAAACAACCCGTATCCCCACTGACCTATAGACAAGACAGCCTGCAGCATTGGGAATAACGTGTCCCCACTAACCTATGGACAAGACACCCTGCAGTACTGGGAACAACCCGTATCCCCACTGACCTATAGACAAGACACCCTGTAGTACTGGGAACAACCCGTATCCCAACTGACGTAAAGAGTGTCGTCATATAACTAGGCTACTTAGATCGTAGTATCAAAATGTCGAAATGATTAATATGTAAATATTTAGATTGTAAATATATACTTGTAAAATGAGTACAATGTAAGATTTTTTGAAAATTGTCCAGCAACTGGAAATTTTAACCGCGTCATGACAAGACTCGAAATGCGTTTAATCCAACAGAACAGATATGTTTGTTTAAATGTGATAGTGTCATTCTGCTATTATTCATAAAAGCTATAATGGAGGTGTGTCCCTTTCAATGACCCACTCTAGTTGTGGTGGTGGTTGTGGTTTATAATAACGTGTTATACAAATCACTTGCCTTGCATTCAGATAACTCATTAAGGATTTTGTGATACATAATGATCCCATTTATCATCCAAAGTTATTAACTAGGTCTCTTCTGGATATAAAAAAGAAACATGTGTAGTACAAGATATGAAATAGACTGAAGCAGAATAAATGAATCATATCTGAAAAACGTACATTTCAAAATTAGAAGCGATACAGTTATGATATCGTGTTCCCGTTTCAATTTCAGAAATTATTGTCATTAAAATAGCAGGACCATCATGCTTTCAGGGTGAAAGATTTTAATGGATATTGGTGGAGGCGAGTTCAGTCTATTACCCGTTTCCGGTGAAATAATAATACATTTCGCTAAAAATTTCGTTTAATAAGTTGAAAAAATTGTTTCCTGAACAACATTTGCTATTAACAACATAATAATGCAAAGCATATACTTTTAAATTAATGTTTACGTTTAGTTTTCGGAAACGTTTAAATGTGCTTGTCATCACTATGAAACAAAACAACAGTTTTGAATGGGTGAGCAATAACAAATATTCATATACTATAATAGTCTAATGTTAATGAAGTTCGCTCGAATCTGCACCTCAGAATATAAAACACAATCCACTTTGGGGAAAACAGTACAATTTGGTTTTCATTTTTCAACACTTCTATTAATAGCAAATAAAACCAAACAACAAACATATTTTAGTAAGTTGGAGATATAGATATGTTTCATATCACATTGAAATAAAACCTAAGTTTTCAACTGAAGCGTGCGTCGTAACGAAAGTACTGAATGTTTTAAATTGATCACAATATACATTTTGGCATGGTCATCCTATAAGTTGTTCTGTTGTGTATATTTAAAAGGTTGCATCTAACAGATTTTTCTGAGCTTTTGAGTACCATATACTCAGTATTTTTTTATGCAGTCTACAGAAGAAAACTTTGACAATTAGAAAGCAAAAAAATTACTATATTTTAGAACTATTTCTTAAGCACTTCTTTTCTGACGGCAGTACAAAAAAGCAGACAGTAAAGAATCCTCTTATTTGTTTAAATAATTTGGGTCTCTCAAAATCTTATTTTATTCTGGCATTGATTTTAGTACAAAAGTAAAATGATATATGCTTCCTTATTGATAAGCGAATGAAAAGTTGATTTGTGTCGAAGAAAGATTATACAGTCCGTTCAGACATTAAAGGCGCGTTTCGCGGTTCCAGGTTTCTTACCTTTGTCCTTGTGCTGATATATTCTCATCATCCGTTTGTAAAATCTTTAGCACAACACTTTAACGTTGACGATGATGCCGTTGCCGTATTTGGCATGAGTTAAGTGAAACCTGTGTCTCACCATGCCTACGTAGGTGAAACAAAATCCTGCTGTTTATGAGCAATTTTATAGGAATCTATTCGGGTACCACTTTCATCCAGATGACCGCAGCGTATTAAAATCACATTAATATCATCAATCCAACAACATGAATATGATAGCTTTCCAGCTACCCTTTTATACCCATGGTTCTACATGTGTAGGAAAAACATCCCGAATTACGTTTGTTAAAGAAGTCAGGAAATCCAAAAGCATTCAGTATCGACACTGCATTTGTTTTCAACGTACTACTTATGTCGGTAAACACAATATGTCGAGTCGGCAATCTGAAATGCCGGATTTGCTGTCTTGTGCAATACTGCCTTCTGAGAGGTCTTTCAATTCGTGAGCAGAATATCTTATGTTTGAACTGGATATTGAAATATTTGCACGTTTCATATGCAACAGAAAAAATGTTCAGTAAATATCAGCCGCAAGCGATATATGGCAGTAGTATCCATTTTGCATCAATATTATCCGTGACAAAGATATATGACAATGTAGTTATGATTGGACCAATAGCATCCGTGACTAAGTTATCAGCATTTATTGCATAGCCTCGAGCCTTAACCTCAAAACAGTTGGAAGTTATGGCCATAAAGAGAAACCTTAACTAAAATTAAAACAACTTTTCAAATGAAATTCATCCGCTCGATTTTGAAGGGAAGGTCTGTGTGCATGGAGATAAAACGACAATGCGAACTGATGTTACGGCAACCTTTTACAAATTTGAAACTCACAGCCATACCGAAAACTTTAAACGATCTTGACTTTAATTTAGTGCTCTACTGAAGGTGTCAGCACATAAAGATTAAAAAAATTGATTACTGATTCTACAGCCTGAATTGGCCATTAATCCGTCCAAATGTTTGGGATATACGACAACACAGAAAAACGTTGATAGAAACATTGGTCCAGATTTCTAAATAAATTTGACCTCGCCTCTGGGAAATAAAATTTGGAGTACATGGAGAGAGAGAGAGAGAGAGAGAGAGAGAGAGAGAGTAGTGCTTGCTAATTCAAAAGGCCATGTATGACAGCTTTGCATCCAATGGTTATACATGTTCATACAGAAAATATTTAATCCAAAAATTAAATATAGTGGTTGTAATGAGTAAACACTGTATATTAACTTTGCTAAAGCACGCAAAATACACACCATATTGACTTATGCTCATATTGCATGCTATACCATAACTATTGCACTTTATGCCATTTTTATTACATGCTATATCATACCTATTGCATGATATACATGTGCATTTTATAACATACCTATTGCATGCTATACCATACCTATTGCATGCTCTACCATGCCTTTTGCATGCTATACCATACCTGTTGCATGATATACATATGCATTTTATAATATACTTATTGCATGCTATACCATACCTGTTGCATGATATAACATACTTATGCATGAATTAACAAACTTACTCCGATCTTATATTTCACCGTGGATGCAAACGAGCAATATGCTTTCTCCAGACCTATTCATTTAAAGGACCGAAGTACTGTTTTAAACTTCTGACTGACATATTACATTTAAAGAACAAACCGGCTAGATATATTGGTCCTAAATTGTAATTAGTTCATTTTAAAAAACTTGACTATGGAAAGGTAAACTAGAATTGGGCAAAGCTGGTCTTTGCAAATGACATAAAGACTTGTGGGTGGGGTAGAAATGTACTCTAATAAACTCAAACATATCAAGGATGCCTAATTTCTTGAAGAGTATGGAAAATGAGTCTTTAGGGTTGGATATTACATTTGTTACAATTGGATCACATGACAATCCGCTTTGACCGATGTGTTGTATGATAAATTATACTCTCAAACAAACCATACTGGAGAAAATGCAACCAAACTGGGCCCCTAAAGTTTATAATTCTACAGACACAGCAAAATTAGATTTATTAGACAGCTACAACTTTTGTCATTTTTTCATGCTATCACTTCACTAAGTGAACATATTAACTTGTAGGTATCACAATACTAAGTGCAGCGTGTAGGAATCACTACGCTAAATGAACCATTCAGCTCTTATTGCATCCTACTGTGATACATAAAGATCATTAATACGTTTACTGAATTGTCCAAGGAGATTTGGTGATAGTGAAAGATTGTCAATTACATTCAATAGAAAACAGCGTGAAAGCACGCACAGAAGAAAAAAATGTTTGTTGAGCTCAGCTTCTATGCTTTTTTATTGGATGACAAAGCTAATAGAGAGTATTAACCAAGAACGCCACTTGCACTAAAACTTTCAGGAATGCAGAAAATGATAATTATTCATATGTTATGTTTAAGTCAAAGCCTAATGCAAGTAACACTGTCTTGGTGCATCTGAACGTGTAACCGATGCGCTGGATTTCGTCAAGAATGAAGGAAATATTTATTTACTTTGTGTGATGGTCCATGTAGCTGATATTAATCACAGTGTTTTACGATTGTACGTAAAATACTCATTAAAACTGGAAAAATTAATAATATTCTTTATATTTTCGTCTATCCCATTACATTCGTTTCTTTTGTTACTTCTTTCTTCCGTTCAAGTAGGTATACTCTTTTTTTGAATGAAGACGATCTGGTTATTGCTAACGCTTCCAGTATTTTACTTCATGATTTTATAATACCAGTATAATTACAGCATTAAAATGTATTCATGATTTTATATTACCAGTATAATTACAGCATTATGATGCTATAGTGACTTACAATCTTGTATTGTTATCCCTAGCTACACCAACAAACGGAAGGGGGAGCAAACGGACGCTGTCGGATTCAGACGATTGAGAACGAGCATCGGATGGGTGTCAGTGTCAGTTGATGCTTCAGGCTACTAATTGTTGTTCCTTTCACGGAAGAAAAATGTATTCATTGGTCTTTTTGTAATGTATTCATTGGTCATTTTGTAATGTATTCATAGATCTTTTCGCAGTGTATTCATTAGTCTTTTTGTAATGTATTCATTGGACTTTTCAATGTATATTCTTTAAACTTTTCAACTTGTATTCATTAGACTTTTCAAAATATATTCATTAGACTTTTCAAAGCGTATTCATTAGACTTTTCAAAGTGTATACTTAAGTCTTTTCAGAGTGTATTCATTGGACTTTTCAAAGTGTATACTTAAGTATTTTCAAAGTGTATTCATTAGACTTTTCAAAGTGTATGCATTAGACTTTTCAAAGTGTATTCATTAGACCTTTCAAAGTGTATAATTAAGTCTTTTCAAAGTGTATTCATTAGACTTTTCAAAGTGTATACATAAGTTTTTTCAAAGTGTTTATATTAGTCTTTTCAAAGTGTGTCCATTAACCTCTTCACGCTTTTCGTTTAAGAATGTTTTAAATACTTTCCAGAACTGAAACAATTTAGGGTAATGTTTTTGTAATAAATCCAAAGACGAAAGGGATAGCCAGCCAAAAACACAAATATGCACTGTTTATATGAGCTCATGTAATGTTACAGCTATAATTATGATGTAAATGAAGCACATTTGTTTTAGAAATATATGACATGTACGGAGGTACTGTTAGATTATATTATATTATTTGATCTGTCGCATTTACTTTTTATCGACGATTTGTTGTGAGATTCCTTTCACTGATTGTGATTGACTCAAAAAGAGTATTGTTTTTTTCCTGTAAGCCTTTACTAATTTCAGTGGACCGACCGTTTAATCTTCAGATGGCATGGGGCGAGATAGGTGCCGGATTTTGCATTTTCCAGTAATCAGGGCGAGATTATTTTTAGCAAATGTAAGTGAGCCGGAATTTTCTTTTTTAAAAAAGTTGCAAAACCGACCCCACCGCCTCAAAGAAGTGTCTGGTCCATAATAAAACATTTTTAGTGGCAAATAGTTTGATCTGTTCCCAGTGGCATTTCTTACCTATTCCAAGCTTTTTTGCTTTCAGCAAAAAGTTCTAGAATGGGGGTAACAGTTGTTTGTTTCGGAACTTGAGGTGATCATACAATGTCAGAGTAAAACACAGAGCAGCATCCTCAAATCCTTAACTAGAAGACTGTTTCCCACTAACTCGAAATTTGTGTCTCCAGTCTTTTGTACTTTAGCGTCTCCTTGGTTTCATTCCCTTTTTTTCTTCCGATTATACATATGCTAAAGATGACTTTATTTCTTTCAAAACTACTATTCGTGTCTGATGGCACACCTTTAATGGTTGGATGTGTCTAAATATTTATAAAAAAGAAAAATATCAGTCGTGACAAACTGAGTTGCTTTACAAATCCATCACGCACTCTGAAGTTTAATCGGTCTGAATGGTGTATATATATGCATTTCAAATGAATGTACGGATTATGTTAATCGCTTATTTTGATAAAGTTTGTTTTTAAAGCAATGTCTACTCTAGCCTGGTGCACCTGTGAGGAAATGCATTGCAAGTGAGAAATATTGATAACAAACTTGAGGTTTAGTGAGAGTTCTTTAAATGTTATTGTTGTTGGTGTTGTTGTTGTTGTAGGTTTAAAGCCATTTTTCAGCACAAGATAGGCTATGCATGGCGACCAGTATAAATGGTAGAGGAAACACCGTTAAGAACTACCGATCCACGAGAAGCTACTGGCAAGCTTTCTCGCATACCCACATTGGCCGAATTCGATATTCAAACCCACACAAACGCAGACAGAGGTGAGATGGCACTTATCCGTACCCGGTGAGCGCTTTAGACCATTCGGCCATTTAAATGTCATCGTAGAAGAAATCAAATTCTAAACAAATACATCTCCTCGGTGTCAAGGAGAAAATGTATGACATTCATACCTCAAAAATCTTACATTACGAAATAAATAAGCATACAAATTGCGTTCGCTTTAGAATAAAGGCACCCAAATAGTAAATAGCCCGCTCAATAGGAAACAAGAAATTACATATATTCAACGTTCTGATGTATTTAGTTGCAAACTTTTGTGAAACTAGAAAATACAAAATTACACCTGCACATACGAAGAAAACCAAACAACCGAACTATAATTGATTTGATTTGTATTTTTTTTCAAAGGTTGCTTAAAGATGCTTCGTGATTATTATGCCAATCCAAACTTTAAAGCGTTGCTTTCCATACGCTTTTTCGTACATTATTCAGCTTGTATGTGGTTGCTCGATAATGTCTCCAGCAACTGATTTGTGTTTATTTAATGCAGTTTTACTTGTTAAAATGTTAATATTTGCCAATATGCTTGTCTTTCTCAATGAAAAGTTGTGTAATCCAAATGTATTTTTTATTTCTGTTGTTTTCCATTTATTCAGTGAAAAGAATGTTTAACTCTACATTTTTTTGTATTTACTTAGATGTATGAATAGTACAATTTTGGGGGTTTGTTCGAGTTGTTGAAAGGCTTAATGCACGGTTAAGGTTGTTAAAAAAGTGAGTGTCATCTCCGACAATGCCATGAAAGTGCATTTTGTATTCTTATTTGCCTTGTCAATTTTAAAAATGTTGCAAAAATGGTCAGAAATAAATCCAAGCATACTTGGATATTTGTCTTGATCTTTATTTATATCTTTCTACCCATTGCTAAATCCGTAACTCTTTGCAACAAACTTTATTCAAAATTTTTTAATCACTATTTATTTAATGTAACTCGTGCTTGAAATATATTGATAGCGGTGCAAAAATCTAATATTGACTTTCACGATTATTTTATTTATTGATTTATTTTACAATTTTTTGTCATATTACAGTTAAATTTTGATGTAAAGTCAAAGTGAAACATTTGTTATTCAGATAAAAATATATCTTTGCAGACACAGTATATTTCTCACTTTAAAGTTCAAAACATAATAAGATACATTTTTTCTTCGAATCGTTTTATAAACTGTATCGGAATTCATATTTTTAGGGGACTTCATAATTAACATACGTTTGATCTTAGAAATGTGAGTAGAAAGAGCATGTAGATCCTGGACCAAAAATGTGAATCCTTACCCCACCATTGTTCGACACTTTATCATGTTATGTATATTTAATTTGCATTGATTATTAGTTAGGTTTTTCAATTTTGTTTTCATTATATGCTATTGATAACGTAACATTGTATATTGGGCTGACCTTGTCCAAAATCATTAACAATTTGAAAATAACTTTTTTTTTGCTCTGAGTGATTGACATTATCTTAAGCTGCTTCAAGGACATTGTATTTTGAACAGCTAGACTACGGGATGATTGTCATATATTTATATGTTTTATTGTGATTTTGGTGTGAGGCATACTAATTATAAATAAGATCCTTCTAGAACAATGTACTCCTGACCTTTATCCAGTGTCTAGTTTTACGTCTCAATTTAATATATAAATCTTGTTGATGTGAAAATTAGTCATTCGTGCTTTAAGATCTTAGCAGAATCTTTTGTATTATTGTTGTGTCCAGTATTTCATTTGGGTTGGAATTTATTTAGTCAAATTAAATAGTTCAAGCGATTCTTCTCTGTAAATACGAAAACAAATAACACTCTTGAAAATAGAGACTTGAATTTATACTGAAATTTCACATTAGGATTTAATTCATGGATTATTGTGATCCAACAAAAGACTGTTGGTACATCACCACGATATGGAGCACCACAGGCACATCAACACCTTGTCTAAAAAACACCTTTGGCTGGTCATTTAAGGATCAATAGGAACCATTTTATTGGCCACAAATTTAAAGTGATGTTTGTAATTAATGTATATCTCGTCATACTTGTCAAATAGTACGAAAACCCAATTAGAAGATACCTAGGGCTCATCCGCAACCTATTCTTGCATCTGACGACCCATTCAGCAGCATAATAGTTGACTGTGTCAGTCCCTTACCTAATACCAAGTCAGGTAACCAATATTTGTTGACTATAATATGTGCGCCTACAAGACTCCCAGAGGCAATCCCATTGAGAAATATTACAACTACGACACTAGAAAAAGCTTTGAGAAGTATTTTTGCTCAATTTGGCCAGCCCAAATCTGTACAATCAGATCAAAGGTCAGTTTGTTTCTTGAAATTTCAAGTAAGTTATGCATGAACTAGACATACAGCAATTTAAGTCTTCTGCCTATCACACAGAAAACCAAGGGGCTTTAGAAAGATTTCATGAAACCTTGAAAAATATTATTCGGTCATATTGTTTTGACAGTGGAAAAGATTGGGACGAAGGTATTCATGTACCTTTGCTTGCTGTTAGAGGATCGATTCAGGAATCTTTAAGAATTAGTCCCTCGATTTAGTTTCGGGACACACTGTCCGTGGAACATTTAAGTTTAAAAGAAAACCTTTCAATTGATGATACAGAAATTAATCTTGTCGATTATATTTTTAATTTTAAATACAAGTTGTCAAAGGCTTATGAGGTTCCAAAACAAATCTGGACTCTATTCAGTCAAACATAAAATTAAGGTATGACAAAAATACAACGGAAAGGAGTTTTCAGCCTGGTGATAACCTTCTGACTCTTGCCCATGCCACAAAATCCTCTTTACGGATAAGCAATATGGTCCTAACACTGTTGAAAATAAAGTGAGTGATTTGAATTATATCATCAACACTCATCGGAGGCGAAAACAAAAACAACTTTGTCGCATAAATATATTAAAGGGGTACAGGTATGTTGATAAAGATAGCCAGGTTAATCATGCAGTCAGTTTAGTTGTACCTGTCCCACACAGTGAAGATCTAAATGATGGAATGCAATCAGATAGTAGCGACATTGGAGTAAATAATCTTTAGAATGCAGAAATAATGAATAATCGGAAAAGACACCTTTACGTCTGCAACAACAAGAAAAGATTGAATGTTTAAAAAAAAAAGCTGTTACTTGAACATGAAAACTTGTTTTTCAGATTTCTCACACAAACAAATAAACCTACGATGACGTTCAAATTGTAGATTCCACACATGTGACACAACATCTGTTCATGATGAATCCTCTCAAACAGGAATGCTTGAGAAAAGAAATTCAGTATTTGTTAGGGAATGAATTCATAAAATCGAGTAAAAATGACTGGAGTTCACCATGTATATTTGTAACCAGATAATACCTTCAGCATGTGCACACACTATAGAAAGCTGAACAGTGTAATTAAACAGATTCATTTCCATTGCCAATAATTAATGACTTCATTGATAAAATTGAAAATGCCAAATATGTCAACAAATTCTGCCTTGTGAAAGGATTCTGACAAATTCCGCTGACGGAAAGGGCAAAGGAAAGTTCGGCAAACCTGACTCCAGATTGACTTTATCAATATAATGTGTTACCGTTTGGGATGATAGTTTCTCCTTGTACTTTTTAACGTCTAATTGACATGATCATTTCTGGTTATCATCTACAACAACACCTAGAAAGATCGCTTGGAGACAATTCGGAGATTCTTTGACATAGTCATTGATGCAAATTTGACAATTTATCCAAAAGTGAGTTTTGTCGTGCCCGTGGTACATTTCTGGTACATATCGTGGGACATGGACACGTTATACATCTAGATGTTAAGGTCAAGGCTATATATGAATTCACTGTGCCTATCAGTAAAAAGCAACTGTGGCATTTATGGGGTATGGCTGAATACCATCGGATATTTTGTTCCTATTTTGTTCATAATTGTTGAACACCAGACAAAGTTTTCAGTAAAGAAAACGAAGTTAAATGCCATACATAAGATTGCACCAGTTCATTTAGCTCCAAATGTCAGTCAATCATCTAAGATGTATGTTGATGCATGTTGTGTTGGAATGGTGCAGTACTCATTGAAGATGGCAAAACCGGTGTAGATCATCCAGTTTGTTAATTTTCTAAGCAAATTAAATAAACACCAGAACAATTATTGCACAATCGAGAGGGAATGTTTGGCTTTGGTAATGGCTTCGCAGCACTTTAAAGCGTATATTAGTTCAGCTCCTTATCCGATTATTGCGATTAGTGTTCACAACACACTTAATGTCATTGGCAGGATGGAAAACAATCAGAGACTGTTAAGGTCGAGATTCATGTTGCATTAATACAATATTAATATAAAGCATATGAAATAATAAGGCAATTTAATAGCGTATGCACTTTCTCGTGTATAGAAATATTGCATTGTTTCATGTATACTTTGTGTCACTCATAAGATTTAATCGTATGCAATTTGTATCACATGTATATTTGACTAATAGTAAAAAGAAAGTTTTATAGCATGTTTCTCTTTTTCTCCGGGGAGTTGTTATGTAATTTATTTTCATTTTCGTGAATTACTTAAAAAGTAGTTCATTATATACTATTGATTATATAACAGCGTACGTTGGGCTGACCTTGTCGAAATCAGTGATAACTTTGTGAACAACCTTTTTTCTTCTGAGTGAGAATCATTATCGCAAGCCTAGTCAAGAACGTTGTTTTTTTATAACAACTTGATAATTGTCGTATATTTTATTGTGATCTTGGTGATGAACTTTCTAATTATAACTAAAATCCTTTTAGACCAATGTGTTTTACTCTGTTTTCGTCTAAGTTTGAAATATAAATCTTGTTTATATGAAAATTAGTCATTTGTGCTTTAACATCATAGCATAATCAGTTATATTAATGTTGTGTCCAGAAGTTCATTTGGACTGGAATTTACTTATTCAAATTATTTAATTCAGTTGATTCTTCTCTGAAAATAACATTCAATGAAACAGAAACTTGAATTTATACTGAAATTTCTAATAAAGATTTGATTCTTATATTTTATTTTTGTGATCCTACAAAAGCCTGCTGGCACATCACTACGACATGTTGATCACAGGCACACACTTTCAGCGTTGGATACAGCGTTGGATACAGCGTTGAATTTAAATTGGCTTTCCACTAAAGTTTATTCAGAACTTTATTTATTAGGATTTGTTTCTGTAATTCTATGATCATTTGGGATTTATTTCGCAAAGTTCCTTTTTTAACATTTTCACTTTGCATTCTAGGGAGATACATTTTTTGTTGAATTTTACAAATCTTGTTGTTTCTCTTAATTTTTTTAGACCATAATTAAATTTGTCTGGTATAGTGTTACGAGTACTGCTAATTACATCTTTAAAAAACTATAGACCAATAATTTGTTCTCAAATAACATATGTATCTCCTAGACCACTATATCTGGATAATCCGAATTCTAAGATTAATAGCCTTATGTTTTTATATTTCAGTGAATATCGTAATTTGCTTGGGAGAAAAAAGCCACCTAACCTATTATTTTCGTAATTTATCTAACAGCCCATAGACGACCGTTCTCAAGTTTAAAAAATAATTAGACAGGGTACCATATCTAAATATCATGAAAAGAGTTAACAAAAACAAATTAAGCAATTAGTGAACAACCCCGGGAATGTCATTTAATTTTGGAAACGAAATTAAAAGTTATGTAACATGAAAAAATAATAAATTTGATCAACTCAATATGTTGTGCAATGAAGAATCATACAAGTTCTACAGAAGAGTCATTAGCAAAATTGGAACAATACTATTAAAGTTTTATGAACATTAGACAAAAATTAACTTTACAAAAACGGTTATATTTAAGTTTCTCCCTGCTATTAAACGCAAGAAGCAGAGTTAACAATTTCTTATAAAGAACATCAACAAAGCTACTAGTTTTGGTCTCTGGCTTTTGCTTGATAATGCTTACAGCACCAATCTACTAAGAGACATAAGTAAAATAAAGTATACAAAGGGTCTTACAAAATGCAAACTGAAACCAACAGCACAGACGTTTCCAAAAATACTGTCTTATTTAAAATATTTCATAAGATGACTTCATGAAATACAATAATACGGCAATTGTTATTATGCAGTCCTGTTAATCGATAAACGCCATGATTAGAGAATATGTTTTGAACATTCATCCCAGAGAAACAAACCAAAAATTATAACTTGCATCTAGCCAGAATGTTTTGCTATTAATCATGCAATCTAGTATTAGAAAATCCATTTAATTGCATAGAATCAGAGAATCTGTATTAACACCATTTACTGATTGAGAATCAGATAATGATGTAATTATACCATACTATGTAATGGTATATAATCAAATAATGCTGCGATAGCATTATACTGTTTAACGATATAATCACATACTCCTGTAATAGCACCGTATCATTTAATGAAATAGATTCAGAGTACCATGTAATAATACAATGCTCCTTAATAATATAAAATCAGATCTACAAGAGGACTCGAAAATTATGCACTTTGGTTACTGAAATAACTCGCAGACAGGTACGATTACCTGACTATAATATACCTTACCAGAAACTGTAACAGAGAAAGAGTAATATGTTTCTGTCTGTCTGGGTTTTTCTTTTATTGCACTGCTACTATGCTAAATCTAATTTACAGAAAACGAAGAAGAACTAAAAGTGGAACAAAGAGCATATAGAAAAATTGGCAAACCTTATAAAAAATTAATCTTTTTGTTTATATATATATATATATATATATATATATATATATATATATATATATATATATATATATATATATATATATATATAAAATGAAGCGTATGATGACAAATCTTGTTTAAATCAGACTGCGTTTATGGGACGAGCCACATTTACAACAAAAACGAGATTAAAATTGTACCACAGTCTGCGATCAAAAGGCATACAAATACCTAATACAACGTTTTTGTGTTCTTCTTTTGTTTTACTATGGGGTACGGGGGGGGGGCTGATGAATATTTTTACTGTGTGTATGTTTAATTTAATTTATATCTTATATAATTGTTTGTACGTTTTAAAATCTTTCTTTCTTAATTTCATTATATGTCATAATAATGCAGTTTTTGAATTTCATTATATGTCATAATAATGCAGTTATGTTTGCTAGGAACTCGTACTTTTTCCAGAAAATAGTTTGACCTTGACTGTTCATTTATGTAAACACATAAGGTTGACCCGGTTCCCGACCTTAAGTCTAATTTAGTACCAGTCACGTCAACAAGTTCTTTCTTAAATTTATTTTTATCGTGGTAGTATTAAGAGTGAGATCGGGGCTGTATTTAATACGTGACCCTAGGCTTGTAAATAGTTTTAGTGAAGTATACAATGTTTTAAAAATTTTATTCTAAGAGTAAAATGATTGTTTTTTGTCAGGGCCATGCTGAGAGTATGTGATGTAAACATGATCACGTGACCCTCATACGGTTACGCATTCTGCGTCTCAAAATTACTGTATAACCATTGTTTTAGAGAAATAATATCATTCTGGGCTTGAAAACGCTTGATGTCAAGTCGTATCATTCTGTTGAAGCCAGTTTTCCAGTTATATGTTAATTTTTGTTCAGATTATTTGGATTCAAAAGGATTATTTCTTTTTTCTTGGAAATATACGTGTGCCGTACAGAATTCATAAATAAAGACATTTCTTAACAATTTTATTTGGATTTCAAAAAACCGGAAGATTATTTATTTTGATTAACAAGGAACCGTAGACCACAATATACAGGAAAACAGCATACGTTATCGCCTTCTATCTTGGATTCTTGGTCGGGCTCGAACTTGAATTCATTAAAACATTTCAATATTAGGACTTCTAAAAATTGTATCCGTGGATTTGTTTGGATTTTTGGGGGGATTTGATTCTTAAAACCGTAAGTTCTTTTGTTTTTGTTTTCATTTTTACAGTATCTTTCCAAGGAAATAAATATTTGTTGTATTTTTCAAAGCTTGTTGTTTTCACTCTTTCTTGTATTACTGTTTTTTCGAGCCTAAACACGTAATATTACAAAATGTCTTAGTAATCAAGAGAAAGAAATGAAGCAATCAGCAACAACAAATAGAGTGTATATTAGAATAGTAAACTGGAGAAAAATGTGCCTGGAATAAGTCGGAACCACAATGGATAAGGAAGGTCGAAGCGGTTTGTAGTAAAACTGGAGTGAATCAAATATAATACCGTTGATAAAGTTTAGCATCTTGTTCTGGTAGATCCAAAATTTCAGAGACTTTATTCCAATGCTAACAGACGATAATATAATATTGTATGTAAGAGGCAAAATAAAAACATATAGATACTTAGGTAAAACTGCTTAAAATATAATGGAGGGAAAGAAGAAAAAAAATGATAAAGTATAGCATGGACAAATTAAGCTAGAGGATAGATCGCTGGTTTATTGAGAGAGAAAAAAAGCAGTGATTATACCATCAGCGACTGCTTTTCAAAACTTTTCGAAATGGTCCAGCAGCATGATACTGGAAATTTATGTAATATTTCTTTTTGTTTCTTTATATTTGTTTTGTCGTTTTGTTTGTTGGTTTGTATTTTTAATTTAAAAAGGTTGTTTTAGAGTGTTTTGAAGAATAACTTTTAAAATGGTGGTTTAGGGTTTTTAAAATATTTTAATGCTATTTTTCTTACCCATATTTGCCATCCATATATTACATTTTGGGGGGGGGAAAGTGTGGTAAAGGGTGAGATTTGTGGTCTACTCTATCTACTTGCAACTAACGTGTGTTATAGTTACATATTTTTACTATATCACCGTTTTCTATATGCATGGCAAACAACATGGAATGTTGAATGCACAAATAAGCTTCAGAATATCATAAATGTCATTAAGGAGTAGCGTACCTCATATAGAACAAAAACGGACAGGAGACGTTATTGTGCTTCTCACTTATAGGTCACACTTACTTTTTAAGCAAGAGTTCGTCCTGTATGGTCTACCTCGACCAAAGTACAATATATATATATATATGATATACATAAATTTTACTATAATCAATGCAAAAATCCAAATAAATTCTCATTAAAATTGACCAAACATTATATCTTCTGGTCACAAAGTATCAAATTTACCTTTTACTGTAACTATATCGGACCAATCTAAAAATTGTCTTTGTTTGTGTATATTCTTTTATGCCCATGGTGCATTATACTTGAACTACTTATAAATGTATCTATGTTCGTGTTTAGATTAGTTGACAACGTAGAGTCTTCCAAATTATAACCATAATATATGCATATATCTAATAGTCTGTTGGAGTAATGTCCCCTCACTATGAAAAAAAAAAGCATGGACATTGTTGTATCATGAATATTGTCCCCTTAATGTTGCGTGTCTTCCCCACTGGTTAATTATTATTTCTCAGTAGTTTATTTTGCTTGGTACCATGAACACATTATAATTAAGAATGTATCTCACCCTTATCCCGCATGAAACTATTCCAAATGTATAATAAAAAGAGAGGGTCCTATATTTATGAGGTGATTCGCAATAATATTCCACTTTAAACCTTGTTGTACATATCGTACCATATCCTATACAGAAGGCATTAGGATAAAGTGTGTGTGTGTGTGTGTGTGTGTGTGTGTGTGTGATTTGGATTTGTAACGTAGCCTTCAACAATATTTCAATCATATCGCTACGATGCCTGCAGTGTGGCAATTTATAATGATGTCTAACACTGATGTATCATGCTACATACTTGCAGCATGATGTCACACCCAGTCAGATTACCCTGACACCAGGCCGACCAGCAAGGAAGTCATTTCAACTTTTTTCAAGGCGTGTTGGTCAAAACTTGATTGGGGAGGTAAAACTGGGGGGGGGGGGCCAAAACTTGTCAACTTGTTAATTTTCGTATACAAGCTACAGCAATTTTACAGCACATGCAAATGCCCCCCCCCCCCCAAGTCATAAGTTTACCCCAATTTCCAAAGACTTCCATACAACTTCAGTTGTAAATTAAAAAGCCCGACGTGTTCATTCTATACATAAATTTTACTCTAATCAATGCAAGTCATAAATCTCACAAGCTGCCAAATATCTATCAACCGTACATCTTCATTGCTTCTTTTCATCAGGTTTCCGTACCGCCAGCAGTTCACGCCGTAGAAACTATGCGAGTATCTCTTAACACTGGGAACTATTTTAACTACGCAATCTTAGGCCAGTCAAACTATGGTTTCCAGGCACTTTTCGCCAGTACATCTGCATCACATTTGCCACATTGGCGACGTAAACTGTATCTGCCGAGTCTCTTCTTATTGATTCCATTGTGTAATTTACCGATTTCCTACCGTAAATATTGCCACTGCAGTCACACCACCAATGTACACCGCTAGATTTCAGTAGGGACTTTATTATTCCATGGACACTCATTCGGTTTGGACTTGAATCCACTACTAGTGAACCAATGCATCATGGAAACTCATTAACACTTTACTCCCTGACGCTTGCTCCTGGTAACTGGTTAATTATTTGGGCAAAAGAATATTTCCATTGCACCGAATTCCAGTAATCAGACAAGTAATCACAAATATCTAAGAATTCCTTAAAACAGGGTGCTATAGCCAAATGGGCATACTCCAAATTTATGACTATATATATATATATATATATATATATATATATATATATATATATATATATATATATATATATATATATACTGGTTATTTTCGTAAGTGCTTTTCTGTCTTTGATGTTACATTTAGTGTTGTCTTCCTCCAGTTCTAATTCTTTTTCAGTCGCTTTTCTCTCGTCAGCTTTCAGTTTGGTAACATTAACAACATTCTTGTGTCACAGTAAATGTAAGATCGTGTTGTCAGCACTGTTTTTGCCACATATGGTTCATTCTGCAAGGCACTTAGTTTGTGCTCTTTTCTCTGGTTATTTCTCTTGTATTTTAACGGTAAAGTTTTGTTTTCGTTTCTTTCTATGCAGTTACCATATTCTCAAAACATATTTGCGTGACAGGGTCAAATTTAGAAATGAACACACCTTAGCTTCTATTACTTTGTACGTCAGGGCATCGCCATCCGACGATGGAACATTGAGCTCGAACTGTAACCCCGCTTTTCTTCCATATACAAGAGAAAAGAGATTGCTCATGATGGAATAGGTTGGGGGGGTATCACGGTCAACTGGCCACCTTGAGTTTTGTATACACATGTTCTTGTCTGTTCCATATGTATTTTTTCCGAAGGATTGTTGAGTTCATCATTAATTCAGTATAAAGAACTTTGTGTAACGCCTCGTAAGTATTGATTGCTTTTCTGTGCGATGCACACACCGTCAGATGTGACACAGTCACGTCATACACTGAGAATGTTGCCCACGTTGTCTGTTACTTTCTAGAAAAATGATACCAAAGACTGAAACACACTGGAATGTTCATTCTCTTCTGGAGTTAAACTGTTGCAGATTATTTCGTGTAATAATAGCATTTCTTTCAAAACGTATACAGGTATCAGTTAAAAATTAAAAAGTTTTACCCTCGGTTTAAATTTTGTATTCTTTGTCTATATTAGTGTTCCGGCCTCATTTATTTGCCCAAAATATATGTATATCTTACCGTTCAAGATTTGGCTTAGTGTTTACTTTTATTGAACAAAGAGTAGTTCATAGGTTTAACAGACATCTAGTTTGCTTCGTTTTTTCTTTGTTTCTTAATTTTTACCCATGTTAAGTGTGTTTTTGATGCATAAAGTATCGTCATTATGGGATGATAAAGCCATTTCGGCTCAGTAGTTAGCGTCCCCGAGTCGCGACCGATATGATGTTGGTACAAAATCATGCCACTGAATCAATCGGGACGGCTACACTGGTGTGTCCTGTGCAAGACTCCGACTGCTTCGGCGCTTAATAACATCCTTTTATTGCTTTGAGTTAAAACACCAAAAACCAAGCCAAACGAAACTGTCGGATATTGGGTCAGAATGATGGCATGTCCATAACCTGAAAGTAATGCCAGCTCTATTGTATTCCCAACAGCAATGCACAGACACCTAATAGAAGCAGCACGTCTACTGTTGACATTGTGAGTGTCGTAGTAATGCATGTTCTTAATGGTCTCGCTGTCAGTGTTGTATACACCCTCTTAATGACAACCAGATATCCATCATCTCCCATTTGCTTACATCACCTCAAATGAGGAAGGAAAACAGAAGGACATTAAACTTGTATGACTGAGGGCGAGCAATGACATTGCTATCTGTATGTCTGTGTTTGTTATAAGCTCACTAAACCCATGCAATGTATATGTATGTATTCCTACAACTACATAGGAGGTTTTTTACGCGATTGGAAGAATGTGGTCCAGTGATGTTTTACTGATTTTGGCTCCATTAATTTCATTAAAACATTTATTGGGGCTCGAAGCAGATCCCAAACTATCAAAGAGAAATAAAAAGATCAAAGTCAGAATAGTTTCATTATTCACGTATGGCTATACCAAGTATCTGATTAGCCTTCATATCTTCTGCTGGTTCTACGAATTACGCACGCGCATTTTTAATATTCAGCATTTATCACTGGCAATAACATATCCAATAGTGGTTTAAATCAATGTAATAGATGAAGTGAATCGTATATTTAAAAAAACAGTTTATATAATTGGCCATTTCAGTACTGGCTGCGTGTATCCAACCCAGAATGACCCTCCTATTTATCAGATTTTGTTCCAAGAATTTCGTCAATACTTCCAGATAGTTCCCACAGTAGAAATTGTCAAACAGTGATTATAATCAGACTAGTTTAAGAAGACTGTGTTATATTTAAATATTTAAGCTACTTTTTACAACGAACAAAATTATTATGCTAAGCCCACTTTTATACAGCCCAAACGTGTAACCATGTTTCATTTTAAGGCCACTTTTATACCGCCCAAACGTGTAACCATGTTTCATTTTAAGGCCACTTTTATACCGCCCAAACGTGTAACCATGTTTCATTTTAAGCACATCTTTATACGGTCCAAACGTGTAACCATGTTTCATTTTAAGCACATCTTTATACCGCCCAAACGTGTAACCATGTTTCATTTTAAGCACATCTTTATACGGTCCAAACGTGTAACCATGTTTCATTTTAAGCACATCTTTATACGGTCCAAACGTGTAACCATGTTTCATTTTAAGGCCACTTTTATACAGCCCAAACGTGTAACCATGTTTCATTTTAAGGCCACTTTTATACAGCCCAAACGTGTAACCATGTTTCATTTTAAGCACATCTTTATACCGCCCAAACGTGTAACCATGTTTCATTTTAAGGCCACTTTTATACAGCCAAAACGTGTAACCATGTTTCATTTTAAGGCCACTTTTATACAGCCCAAACGTGTAACCATGTTTCATTTTAAGGCCACTTTTATACAGCCCAAACGTGTAACCATGTTTCATTTTAAGCACATCTTTATACGGTCCAAACGTGTAAATAAAGCTAGCGTAAAGCACACATTTATACCGTCTGAACTTGTAAAGGGTTTTCACTTTAATACATTTTATCCCGCACAAACCAGTAAACATATTTCTTTTAAAGCACACCTTATACCAACCAAATTTGTAAGCACAGCTAGTTTCAAGCACATAGTCCACGCTTATAACATCTAGCTTTAAGCACACTTTATACTGTCCAAACTTGTAAACAACGCTAGTTTCAAACACGATTTTATTCCGTCCAGACTTGTAACCAATTTTATATTGCCCAAACTTGAAAACACTCCTAGTGTTTTAGTAAACACTAAAGCTCATTTTGTGTTGCCCAAACTTGAAAACACTCCTAAAAAAAACACTGGAGCACACTTTGTACCTCCCAAACTTGAAAACACTCGTAATTAAACACTAAAGCACACTTGATACTGTCCAAACTTGAAAACGCAGCTAAGTTTAAGCATAAATGTATGTCTTGCAAGCTTTTAAACACATCAAGTATTAAGCAAACTGTTAAACTGTCTTAGCTTGTAAACAATTCAAAGAACAATTTTATACCGCCCAAACTTGTAAGCATATTTCGTTTTAAGCACACTTTTTTCAGCCCAATTTTTTTAAACCGTGTTGGTTTTAAGCACACTTTTATACTGCTTAAACCTGTAAACACTGATAGTTTTAAGCACGTTTTTATGCTATCAAAACTTGTAAACACAGATAGTTCTGAGTACACTTTTATAAGTTTAACGCGTAAACACTGCTAGTAATATGCTCACTTTTATACTGTCGAAACGCGTGAACGCATATCTTTGTAAGGACAATTTTATACAGTCCATACTTGTAAATACATCTAGTTTTAAGCATACTTTTTTACTATCGAAACTTGTAAACACTACAAGGTCTTAGCACACTATTAGACTGTTTAAACTAATAAACAAGCACAGTATTATACTGTCCACAATTGAATAAGCACAACTACTTTTAAGGAAACTTGTGTACCATCCAAACATTCAAACAAACACGCACCTTCGCTTGATACTGGTATTGATGCTTTCATGATAAACGCGAAATCGTTTTGTATCGTCGCTCTGAACACTGAATACTATTCAATGCAGCTTTTAGATATTATTTACGCTACGTTTCAAATTATCTTTGTGTTCGCTAGAAATTGTTTTTTTTTTTTTTTTTTTTTTGTTCGGCATTATTGATCCGAAAACGAGTGGGTTGGTTTGAAAAAGTTAATAATAGCAATAATTTTGTTATTATGAATCATTTTGGTTGTTGTATCCCAATATGTGTTTGGTGTTTCAACAAATCTTATTATATAACAGGTTTGGTTAACATGTACTCTCTTATTCCTTTATTATCTCCCTTTGCTCGACAAATGTCTCATGGGTGTAATCACCACTAGTCAGATGAGTGCTGAAATCAAGACACTTTGTTTCTAGGACAAATTTGTATACTTTGTTTCTAGGACAAACTTGTATATTTTGTTTCTAGGACAAACTTGTATATTTTGTTTCTAGGACAAACTTGTATACTTTGGAGGGCGGATAGCCTTCGCTGTAAAGCAACTGTTGCAGTGTACTAATCTGGCCGAATTTCAAAACCCGTTTGACAACTAACGTTTATGTGGATTTTGCATAAACATTCGGGTAAAGCATAGACTCGTTGATTGACTTATAGTTCTACAGTATAGTACATTCATTATATGCGAGTTTAGAGAATCTCTCTCTCTCTCTCTCTCTCTCTCTCTCTTATAGCCCATTTCATGCAGACTTCGGTGAACTTCGTAATTTGCTCGGAATTTTGATCACGTGGCGGATAGTCAGCTGACCTTAATAGATGGTGGGCAAAATACGGCTAACGCTTCAGCATCGGCATCAACTTCTGTAACTACTTCAACATCGTTTATCGAGTTGAAAAATGCATATTCAAAAGCGATGCTGCCGCAGATATTGACGAAATTTAATATTGGAACCATTCTGTCTTATTTTCTGGAAACCAGGGCGGATTTCTAACCCATACGAGAGAGTAGCTTTGAGCTGTTTACATCTGGACATGTACATGTAAGTAAGGAAACGGTGTCCAAGTAAACTAATTTAATCCTGACAGGCAAAGAGCAAGTTGTTCAAACTATTTATGTGCATCCAAAACGTCACTATAATAAAATGCGTTTCATATGAGTTTATCAGATTTGTTTTTGAAAGTATGTGGATAATTTACATATAAACTGCAATCATTTAATCAAGTTTATTTCTGAAATATTTCTAAACAACAATGGACGCCATTTTGTTATGTACATGTGCCCACCAGCGTTTGATTGGCTGGAGTATAAAGTAACTCGGGAGGTTATTCGGATAATTACGGAGCAACTCTGTTAAATTCGGTATGAAATGGGCTATTGAAAAGCGGCGAGTGCAGAGAGAAAGTTTCCCCATAATCTAAGTTCGGAATCATTGGATGTGTAACTAATTTAAACAAATTTGAAAATATGTTTGGTTTCTAAACAATGACAAAAACATTTTGTGTTTTGTACAAAAATATTTCGTTCTTGCTTGTAAAAAGTGTCATTTCACAGGAATTTCTTTCAACAATATTTTTCAAATCTTTTTATCGATCCACGTAAAATGTAGCCCATGAAGAAAGTTCAATTTGAAAACCAAACATGGAAGCTTTTCTTCTGGAACGTTTCCATATTTAGTACTAGATTTGTGTTATTCATTTATAAATGAATGTTAGAGAGGAAATTAAACAGTCTTATGATCACAGCACGCAGAGTAGAAAGAAATATGAAAATATGTGAGAATGTATTAAATTTTCCAAAAAATAGCCAACGATATACTGGTAATGAAAATAAAGATGAAAAATGTCATTTTTCAACATCCTGGATCTAGTGTGGTTTTTTACAATCCCATGTTATCCAATTCCCTTTGCATCTGACAAACAGCGCACAATCCACAGAAAGACATGGCCATACAGTCACTGCAAATTGAACCCTGGGAAGAAAAGAACGATATTGATAGAGACATGGTTGAATGGATCAGTCTCGACCTGAGAGTGAAGTGATACCAGTAGCATTAGTAACAATATCAGCAGTATTATTATTAGCATATTGTGCTACCAATAGCAGCAGTAGTAGATGTTATATTGCAATATTAGTGGCATCTGTAGTAGTATCAATAGTAGTAGCAACAGTGGTTGCAGTAGTAGTAATATTGAACAATATATCAGTAATGTCGGTATTAGTAGTCGTTATACTGCTCAATATATCAGTAGCATCGGTAGTAGTAGCAGTGGTTGTTTGATTTAAATATTAATATCATTGATAGTAATAGTAGTGGTACTTATGTTGTAATATCAATAGCATCGATAGTAGTAGTTATATTGTAATATTATTAGCAGCATTAGTAGTTGTTGTAATTGCAATATCAGTAGTAGTAGTAGTAGCAGCAGTAGTAGTAGTCGTAATAGTTACACCGTAATATAAACAGCAACGGCATTCTTAGAAATCCATGTTGTCGTTAATTATACCACTGTTATGTATTAACTTTGATCAATGGCTTTAGATTGTAATGATCATTTGTAAGCAAAATATTACACAGCTAATTTTTGTCTATGGTTGTAGATTATATTTTAAGGTAATGGTCGTTTTTAAGCAACATCATGTTTACTTGGATCTCAGTTCAGGACATTGTTTGGAAAAGAAAATATGGTCTACATGATGTTTGTCAGGTTGATTCACTATTTTGGAATTATTGTGAACCCATTCAAAGACATTCTGGATATTGT
Organism: Sinohyriopsis cumingii; assembly: GCA_028554795.2. Taxonomy (NCBI): domain Eukaryota; kingdom Metazoa; phylum Mollusca; class Bivalvia; order Unionida; family Unionidae; genus Sinohyriopsis; species Sinohyriopsis cumingii. The sequence goes on along the minus strand of CM068835.1, from coordinate 25,662,862 downwards.
TATTGTGATATATGAAGACTGTTGGCACAATGACACATTCGAGGCACATTCATGACCCGGAATTCATTCGGAACGCTATACTTCTGGACTTGTGATAGAATATTTGGGATAATTTGATATTTAATTCACAATACTGTAAGAATCTTTTAAATTTAACTTTGCATTCTTGGTAAATAAATTTTTTGTTGAATTTTATTAAACTTGTTCGTTTTCCGTTTTTCTGAAACAATATTTTCTTCAAAAGTACCTCTGCTATATATTTTAAAAAAGTTATTGTAATCGAGCTTCTTCATCTATTCCCGCAACTCTTTTTAAAACACGAACAAAAAAATGTCCTACTAAAGCCTAACCGACTGAGTTTTGTCAATATCAATTTGATGATGATACTATTTACAGCATACACTTACAATTAATAATCTGTCAGTAATTCATGAATCTATATGTCAGAGGAGCATTAGCCAAAAACAACTTCGGGTATATACTCAGTGGACAGAATTTCAAGGCAGACTATTTGAAAACGCTGAGGATTAGGAGGGTGTTCAACCTTTTAACGCAGACGACATTTCTCCTTTAAGTGGTAAAGCAAAAGAACAAACAAAATGTTTGCTTATTAATATTTATTTTTTTTTGAAGAATCAAAACCTGGAAAAAGTTAAAGTAGAAAAATAATATTTTATAATAATAATTTTGATTTTTGTATTCAAATGTGAACGCAAATTGTAAGATTTGCATATTTATGTCAGGATAAATTTGAAAATCATAAACGTTTTTTCACCAGGATCTTGATCACATATACATGAAAACCTGCATCTAATCAGCTTGTTAGACATAGGCGATGTGACTATATATTGTTAATAGATGTTGATTTAGTAAGGCATTTCTCCCAGTAAGTGATGTATTTATTAGGGTGGTATTGCGAACGGTAGAAACGTCTCACAATTTATATTTTAAAAAAATGTCAAACCGTTTATGAATATCAAAGACTGGATTTCTAAACTACCTTTTATTTATTCTGTTTGCTCAAAATTACATTCCTAATGAATAGCACTATAAAATTCGAATGTAGACACAGCACGTGCACTAACACTTAGCATTCTCCAATCATCACAAAATGATGCCAACAGACTTTCCTCAAGACATGATTCTGGGTTATCCGGGGAACTTGTACAGGGACAGCAAGGCAGTTATTACGACAAAAAAGCAGCGATAAATAACTTAAAAGAAACTATTTTCAAATACTTCTTGCAATGAAAGAATTAGGAGTCTGGCCTAGGTTACGTGCTGTTACAAAAACGAAACAGAAAAATGCAGTACTGTTTAAATACTACTTTGTAGTCAGCTAACAGTTTTGCACGTGACAGGTGTACAAATGACCAATCAAAATATTCAAGTGGAGGTGTTCAAGTACTAGCGGAACTTAACTCTGAAGTTAAATCTAAGTATAGAACCCAGTGATCTGATTGGCTGAAATTCAAGTCTTTCTTAAAGCTGAATATGCATATGTCTTACGCTGAGACTTGACTTTTAGAACTATGTAGGTGAAATTGGCGTCATGGATTTATACTATTTGAACACTCCGAAACACAAAAAGGCTAGTGTATAATTACCCTGATTCCTCCTAGCGTCCTAATCCTGGCACGGAGAGCGATCAATCCGCCCGGCACGAACCACGGCATACACATGCATTCTCCGGTCCGTGAAGAGATGTTACAAATAGCGCACGGGAGACAGCAATAGGTCATGATCACTATAATGTGAAACAGAGATAAAAGTGGACTTAGCGCCACTTACTTGGCTTAAAATGTTATTTTATATATAGTTTATATCTCTAGTAGTGCCGTCTTTAAAACATGTGATCCTGCCGTAACTGAAAAGGGGTGTAAACATAAACAGTAGCGAACCATTATATCAGTGATCTATATGCACAGGTAAAAAGCTGTCGCAGCTGCAAGACAGGCATTTTCGGGAGAAATATTTGAATTTGTCCATGCTGAAGGCCTATGAGACGATATAAACTGGAGGCATTGCCACCAAAGAGCTTGCCAGTTGGAAATAATCTACTCTTGCTTCTACCAGAGATGAAAAATTCAAAGTGACTATGTGTCGTGAAACTTTTAAACCAAACAGAATGCTACGTATCCTACGTTCGAGTCTAACATATCGTACAACAAGCGAGTTAGTGTGATATTCTCTAAGGCAGTGAAAACGTAAATTGTCATATTTACTGATGATTGTTAAATGTGTCTTCCCTGAAAGATTATATATATATATATATATATATATATATATATATATATATATATATATATATATATATATATATATATATATATGTAGAGAGAGAGAGAGAGAGAGAGAGAGAGTAACGTACGTGATTTGCAGTCAGAGAAGCAGCCGAATAGGCCACTGTCCCAATCTCTGTTTCCATCAACTGTCCCAATCAGTTTAGTGCTAGGCTGGACTATATACGGGCCTGCCATCTTGAATCAAATGACTCGATCCTGAAAGTAATGGCTACAGATAAATCATATGTATGCTCTACCAAAAAGTCTCTTAATTTAAGTAAATTAAATCAAAGCCAATTAATGCATTTGAATTAAGCACAAAAAGTATGATTCACATGATGTTCTTATTCAGTAAAATGTCCAATATAAACATTGGATGTTTAGCAGCAACTTAAAAGTTGGGAAATAGCATATACCAAGTGCAATAGTTAAATAATGATAACAATAGTGCAGAAAACATAAGATTATGTCATAAACACAACAAAATATTAATACAAATTGAACATTTGAGTGGTTTACAGTGGTCTACAGGTTACTCAAATTGCATGTTTGAATATGACAACGAACTTACGATTATAAGGCAGAAAGATGCAGATATGAAAATGTTAACCATAGTAACAAGGACATTAACATTTTCAATGAAACCAGTTACAATCTTCAACAATCTAATCTTACGACTCTATGGTCTTAAATTAAGTAACAGAAAAGAGCAAAACCCAACAAGTTTTGTAAAATTCAACAAATAGTTTATTTCCCTAGAACATAAAGTGAAAAACTCAAAGTTACAGTATTGTAAATTAAATTCGAAACAGACCTAAAAGTGCAATCACAAGTCTAAATGTATCAAGTTCCACTTGAATTCCAGTGCGATTGTTGTTGTTGTTGAGTTTAATTATAGTGGCGTGCGCACAATTGTGCATGTGCCACTTTTTCTGACTGCACCGCAGCCTGCTAGTTGTTCCTGGGGAAGGGGATGGTGCCACCTCCCCCAGGCTTTTATGGATTCAAGGAACCCTGATAGTTTGGCCTCAATCTGTGGGTCCATAAAGGTCCCTACAATTGAATGGTTGGCTGTCATTAATGGGAAGGAGAGCTCGGTAACGGTCCTGCTTGCTTTACATCGCTGGTTTCTTGTTGCATTTGCCTGGTGTTTCTTTTCTTTTCTTTTTTTTTTCTTCGATTTTTTGTGAATATTTTTTTCTTCTTCAAAATGTTCTAAAAGGAGTGGGGATGTTCTATGCTGTTTATAGAGGTTCTTAGTAGATATCATGTATGAAGAGAGATTTTCAAGGTTATTATGGTATTACTAGTCGAGGTGTTTAGGGTGTGTTTCCTACGTTATGTTATTTATAAGTTTTTAGATATTACCTCTTTAAGTTATTTACTAATTGATGTTTTTAGAGATTGAATGTTATTTATACTTTATTTAGCAAGAGACCTTAGTCCTAGCCGATTACTCGGTTCGTTAAGGACATCTAGGACATCCGATTTTGCGGTTTCCTTAGTTTTTTATAGGTGCTTCGTAAGTGAATTATTTATTAATACTTTTATAAAATTGAATGATATGTTATGGGTTTTTATGTGGTGGCTTCTAAATTTATTTAGCTAGTTACTGGGTCTTTTGGTTTTGTGGGGATAGTAATTATATTTTGTTCCTAAGTCCTGCTGAGCCTATGAATTGATTTATATTTTTATATGCTGATTGTTTATTTTTATTAGAGTCCATAAGTAACTCTGGGTATGTGTGTGGTGATCCAATCTCTTTTTGGTTTTTGATAAATATTTTCCGAGCGGGTTGATATTTTGGGCATATATTGAATACGTGGTGTAGATCTTCGGTGGTGTGGCAGTTAAAGCAGTTAATGGTTGCTGGTTTGGGTCCTATAAACCTTCCAAAACTGCTTGCTAGTTTAGTTTTTCCAGTTATTATCCTGTTTATGGTTTTCTGTTCTAAATAGGTACCCTTAGGTAGCTGTATGTTCCTATCTACGTTTTTGGGGGTTTCATGGTGCTTTTTACCTTTTGTGGAGGAGTTCCAAAAATCTTGCCATGTTTGGTCTATATATGTTTGTGCGACGCTTATTGCTTCTGTAGAGCTATAGTTAAGCTTGATATGGTTTTGATCTCCTAGTGCGATTCCAAATAAGTTCCGATATTGAATGTGTTCATGTGTCTGTAGTCTCAAGCGTGCTAATATGGCAACGGTCTGGAGTGTGGCGATGTGCTAACAGTCTATTGATTTATCACAATAATATTATCCAAAATGTTCTTATCTGATTTCACTATAATTTTAAATCAATGTTTTAGTCAAGAATATTATTGAACACCCTGTAATTCCAGTGGATAATAATTTGAATAAATAAACCCAACTGAATTAAAAGCTGAACACAACATTAAAACTGATTCTGTTTCAGATGTCAAGGCAAGAACGAGTAAACAAGATTACATACCCCTCTGCGTGACCTAGGTCGCAATTACCATTTTCTGAAAATACTTTGTCAACTAATAGGAAATTTCCATTCTGGAAGTGTCTAAGATCAGAATCAAGACTGTATCTTTAATTGATATGAACAGTTTTACTAATAATGATTTACTGATTTAATCCACAATGATAGAGAATTATTAGCTATGCATTATATTCTTTACAAAATAAATGTTCTTGGTTAGGTACACCATTAACTTGATTTTAGACAAGGTCAAGTACAAAATACATTTGTATATAACATATAATCATTAGGGAATGACAACAAATAATGTAAATTAAATATACATAATACTAAACCAAACTGACACTAGGAGTGACTCAACTATTACGTTACTACCCATGCCAACCAACGTATGGCAAACCCATGTTGAAATGAACACTCCTAGTAAAAATCAATATCTACCTGCCCACCTTAAAGGTAATCAATCACTGGGAAAACCTATTCAGTTTCATGTCATGTAATGAATGTACAGATATAATAAATAGTTTTAAATATTAGTGTTTATTGTTTGAAAGCGCAATGACCTTAAATCCAGAATGTAAAACCAATAACGTCTTTAAATTATACCATCTAATTCCCATTTTCACGTGTGACTCACGCCCAAATTGAATTATTTCTCCATTGATTTTTTGGATCTATTTTTAAAACTGATCGAAAGGTGACACTTTTTATGGAAAGTAGAAAACATGTCATGTAATGAATGTACAGATATAATAAATAGTTTTAAATATTAGTGTTTATTGTTTGAAAGCGCAATGACCTTAAATCCAGAATGTAAAGCCAATAACGTCTTTAAATTATACCATCTAATTCCCATTTTCACGTGTGACTCACGCCCAAATTGAATTATTTCTCCATTGATTTTTTGGATCTATTTTTAAAACTGATCGAAAGGTGACACTTTTTATGGAAAGTAGAAAACAAGAGCTCTGTCTGGACAGCATTTTGTCGTGTCCCTTGATTCTTCTGTAGCTATTTATTTCAGCTGTATTATTACAGAACATAATGTTGGCTAATCGGGTAAATGAAACTAAAAGAGAAGTTTTTATTCCAATATTGAATTTCGTCTATTATGTTGGCGAGTTTGCTGCATCATTTCAGTGGGTAATAGCTTTGTCTGTAATTTGTTTCACTTGACTGTTTATAAAATAAATAATATGGTTATATCTAACAATTTAACTAGAGAAGAATAAAATAAAAAGAAACTGCACAAATCAATATTATTAAAATCACATGTTGCTGAAACGATGCCCATGGAACGGTTTTCATTGGAGGAAAGAACGAGATGATGTTAAATTTAATAATATCACTAATGAGAGCAGTGCGAAAAATATGTTTCCAAATTACGCTAAATAGATAAGTACATAAGATAATTAAAACAATCTAACTGTTAGGAAAGTGTGAGAACGTTACGATCTGCCAGTGAATCAGTACGATGTGGATAAAACACATTTGAATGTTCTCATTAAGTTATATACATACCTCTAAGTCAACTTAATCTTCACGATGCATCAGATGATCCCTGAACTGTGTTACTTTCTGTGCCTAAATAGATCCCCTTGGATAAGCCATTGGACGTGCCTTAACATATAGAGCTGTTTTATGATTAGAACATAGCATGGTGTGTAGGCGTGTGCTTGGTTTATAGACTGGGGTCTTTGTGTCTATCTAAAAGCTCTGTGTTGAATCAAAATCACCGGTGCGGACATTCACCAGCAATTTGAAGGAGCTAGTTACACAGCAATTTACAAATCCATTTAAAATTCCTGCATCTAGCTGGCACTCCGTCTGTGTTATAAGATCCAGAGAAGTGGTTTCCTGACGAGGTAGAATAACAAAGGATCCAAGTGGGGCTGTCATCGCTCAACTACCTTACACTATTCAATAGTTAGCCATTTCAATAAGAAAGCTAAAGTGTTATTAGCAGTAAACCTGATGTAAATTATCTCAGAAGCTTTATATCACGTCCATTTTCTTTTTTATCTATTGTATGACAAAATGTTTTCTAACGATAAGGCTTGTCTCATATGCATAGTTTTTGGTTAATAATTGAACACATCCAAACGTAAAATCTAATCAATATTTGGTCTCCATAGTGGTAACATGATAATCCAATTGGATACAAAATTACCCCATAAATATACATAGATCCTGCTTCCAACAATATTTAGACAGCTTAATGATATCAGACAATTAAACAAGTTTGACCAAACTTTGATCAACAATATAACTGCTCTAGCCATGACAAGCTTTACCAAGCAGATGCAAGATCATGTGATCAAAACAATATAATGTCGCTACATTAGTTGTTGTTGTTGTTGTTGTAGGGTTCAACGCCATTTTTCAGCACAGGATAGGCTATACATGGTGGCCAGTATAAATGGTGGAGGAGAAACCTTGGAAAACTCCGGAAAGAACTACCGATATACGAGAAGCTACTGGCAAGCTTCCTCACGTACCACACACGCATATAGAGGTGAGACGGCTGTGATCCGTAACGGTGAGCGCTTTAGACTACTTGGGGGCCCCCGCTAGAGTGTTGCAAGCTCATCCTATTAAATGAATAATCACCTAACAAATATGAAGTCTTGCTCATAAATAGATCTTGCTAATATGTGTAGGCCTTGTTCATGAATATGCATAGGCCATGTTCATAAATAAAACACACAACAAATCTTCTTGATATTAGCCGATTTGCAAACATTGATTAAAACTATAAATATGGAGTTTCGAGTGGTAACAAGCTCATCCAAACAGGTGCGAGATTACTTCATTAATATGCATAGATCTCACTCACAATAAAACTCATGGGATATTTTGACGACATGATCCTATTTATCAAGTTTGAACCTATCAGCAATACATTGATAACGTATTGACAACCTAAATGAATCAGAGACAAAAACACCTTATTCATATGGGTAGATCTCGCTGATTATTATGCTCATCTGAGATCTGAATGTTGAAGCCTATCTACCAAGTTTAACATAATTCGGTTTAGAAATACGGTCTCTGGCATGGTAACAAGTTCCGCTAATCAGATATAAGATCATCTCATTAATATGAAATGATTTCGTTCATTATCTAACTCATGCGAAACCATGATATTATCTGTGCCGTTCTGACATTTTTAGGCACCGGCGAAAGAAAGGAGAAAGCATTGTTCAAAGTTGTTTGTTCTGCAACCCTCACAATGGCGAGACTCTTGGCCTACAATTACACGTAGTTTACGACTTGGACAGTAACTATCTCAATCACAGTGTAGGCATTATTATTTTTCTGAAAGCGCTTTTATGAGATTTTAAAAAAGTTTATCGACTCGTGTTTGCAATTTGAATTTAAAGTACAGAAAGTGAAAGTAAATAGATCCTCGTCCCCTTGGTTACTCTACCGTACGTGGCTTAACATATAGAGCTGTTTTATGATTAGAACAGAGATAGCAATCTTTTGCGAGATTCGCATCAGAAACAATGCCTGGCATTGTACACTCTCAAACACAAATCACCCCACCATTATTCAGATATTAGAATGAAGATAATCGTCTGTTCTTTAAGCATAATTAACTGAACAATCAGGTGAATACATTTTTCTTAAATGTAAACGAGTGAAACTCTGAAACGGAGCTATAGTCATATATTCCAAGTTTTATTCAAACCTAATCCCAAGTATCGCGTCCAGCGTAGTAGCAATAATAGTCAATCAGACGCACGTCACTCAGTAATTAAACTTTTGCCAAATTTGGATGAATGAAATCATATTCAATCTTTGGTTAAAATCGTATCATAAAAAAAGCTTCCAGACTGGTAACAACCTTAGCGAATCATCGTCAAGATTACATCATTAATATGCACGCATCTCGCTCTAAAGGAAACTCCTTTGAGATTTTGATGATATAAACCTGCATAACTGGCTTGATAAAAACTGGATCAGAAGTATGATTTCCAGGCTTAACGATTGAAATAGGTATTGATCTCGCTCATAATAGAATTTACTGAATGTGTTGATGATATTGCTTGTTTAACACACTTGATAAAAATCTGATTAGAAATAGAGTTACTATTTGTGTTGACAAACCCAGTCATTCAGATGCAAGACTGCGACAATAATATGCGTGGATATGGCTCATAAATGTATCAATATTCGATTTATCGACTTGTGTACATTTATCAAATTTAATCAAACTCGAGTCAGAAATGAAGTCTCTAGCCTGGGAACAAGCTTGGTCATTCAGCTGCAAGATGACCTAATTCATATGTGTGGATCTCGCTCACTATCGAACTCATGCCTTATAATTCATTGACTTTTGCTGTAAGATGTGGCTTCAATAGTATTTAGAAGCTGAAGTAAGATCTCGTCATTAATGCGGATGGATCTCGCTCATTATCAAACTCGTCTGACATCTTAATGATACATACCCATATTCTCTTTCGATTAAATCGGATCTGAAATAAGGTTTCGAAAGAGAAAACAATCTCAGTCATTCACATGCTGGATCACCTCACAAATGTGCACTAGTCTTGCTAATAATCGAACTATTGTGATCATTTTCACCGCTAAGTATTTGCCCCTGCAATTTGGCAGATTGCTATCCAGTTTAGGATATGACCCCTACTCCGACCAGCTTGACTGACACGTATTTGTGTTCAGAGATTAGCAAACTGGTTCCAAATATTTGGCCTGTTACTTGCATTGTCGTGATGACTTGTTAAAGTCAAAATAATATATGCCGTGACTGAAATTATGACCAAAACATTTATAAAGGTATGTTAACATGTACTTTTACAACACATAACTTAACAATGTTCATTTAGTAATTCCGTTGTCAAATTTTGTTTTGGAGGTAAGTAAATTTTGCTCGTTGTCAAGCTCTTCGTTTGCACTAGGTATATAAATCTTGCATGCAATCTGCAAATCCCATGAATGAAAGTGATCATTGTTGGAAAAACGGCGGAACTTGCAAAGTTTGATAATCCAATATTCAATGTCATAATCGGATGAAAAATATCACATTCAGAGTGGTAGCAGGCAATTTCTGACGCACACCGCACGATGAGCGTAATATCATACTATGCTTGGTAAGCTTACATGGCCTTACTTGCTAGGTGAGCTATAACGTGCTTTAGTCGGACAACGCTAAAAAGGACTAAGACCGGAGACGGCACACGAAGTCCGTAATTTAATCTCTGTAATCTCCCCAGCAAAACACGACTAAATAGTCAACGAATTTGTCATACGGCACAGATGAGTATCAGCTGTATCATTTATTTATCTGATTTGTTACTTGAACGCACATAACTGTGTCATATAAAAATGTTATCTTTTGAAGTTACGTGTAGTCACTACTTCAAATGTATACATTCTATCAAATACATCTGATTTGTTACTTGAACGCACATATATGTGTCATATAAAACTGTTATCTTTTGAAGCTAAGTGTAGTCACTACTTCAAATGTATACATTCTATCAAATACATCTGATTTGTTACTTGAACGCACATATATGTGTCATATAAACTGTTATCTTTTGAAGCTACGTGTTGTTGTTGTTGTTGTTGTGGGGTTTAACGCCATTTTTCAGCACACGATAGGCTATATATGGCGGCCAGTATTAATGGTGGAGGAAGAACCCGGGAAAACCCCGGAAAGAACCACCGACCCACGAGAAGCTACTGGCAAGCTTTCTCACATACCCATATTGGCTGAATCTTAGACTCGAACCGACGCAGGCAGAGGTGAGATGGCGGTGATCCGTAACGAAGAGCGCTTTAGACCACTCGGCCACTCGGGGCCCCTGAAGCTACGTGTAGTCACTACTTCAATTGTATACATTCTATCACCGCTCCGGTGGCCTAATGGTTAGAGCGTCCGCCTCGGAAGCGGAAGGTCGTGGGTTCGATCCCCGGCCGAGACATACCAAAGACTTACAAAAATGGTACTAACAGCTGCCTCGCATGGCGCTCAGCATTAAGAGGTTAGTGTTAGGACTGGTCGGCCTGGTGTCAGGATAATGTGACTGGGTGGGACATCATGCTACATGTCTGCGGCATGATGCCCCAGTGCTAGACATCACTATAAACAGTCACACTGCAAACATCGTAGTGATATGGCTGAAAAATTGTTAAAGCTACGTTACAAATCCAAATCACACACACACACACACACACACACACACACATACACACACATTCTATCAAATACATCTGATTTGTTACGTGAATTGAGGTACATTTAATCACTTAATGCATTGAATACAAATTGTTAAATAACATCAACTGCTGACTTATAGAAATTCGTGCAGCCACTACTTGTATTTTATACATATTGCCAAATAAAATCTACTTGTCGCCTTTGGGAGCTACATCCGGCCACTACATGTTTTGTATACATATTAGCAAATAAAATCAACAGTCGACTTTTAGAACTACGACTATATACTACATGAATTGTATTGATATTATAGAAATGTTTTGGAAATGTCGAAGTTTGAGAACTAATGATTAACAAATCTGCTATATAATCACTGTACGACTGGTATAAGCAATTCATAATACGTTTCGTATTTATTATTTCCTACTCCCTTTACTAGTTTAACAATGTTCATTGATATCATTCAAACATTTTCTTTGTTTTCCATTTTTTACGGACTATTCAATCACATAACATCATAAAAGGCGATGTTACTGAAACACCAAAGTAAATCAAGTGAGGTAAGACAAAGAATACGAAGCCAGTAGAATGGACAATCAACACAGTTTTTAAAACGTATTTCAACTTTGTAATGCAACTCAAAATAGTAATTGCATGATTTTGTTAACAAATAAACATAAATATGTATAAAAATTAAAATAAAGGTTTACGTAGATATTTCTCGACAGATTAGAGTTTGCATTTTCACACATTTTCAAACATTTTCGGCATGTACAAAGTTTACAAATGAGTTTAGACGGATATTTTGGTTCTTATTTCAAGAATCAAACCCTATGCAAGATATTTTCCTCTGACAAGGGAACTTTCGATACGTGGGTGGTTTATAGTGTTTTGTTAAGTTAGGTGCACGAATTTACAAAAAACAGAAGTATGTTAATGAAGAATGAATTAAATGAATTACATCCTTTGTTATTACACTTATATTAGTTATTGGTATAAGGAAATGTAAGCTTACCTTCACGCAGAAACAACTTGGTTAATGTCAGCCGACTGACCCGCCGAGTTTCCACCCAGATAAAATGATCTCTGTTCCGTAGTATAGGTAATAAAAGCGTGTTCAAACATCTATATTACACACAAAACGTTGTGCGCAGTTGTTGTGTGCCAATACGAATAAGTTTATAGTGTTTTGTTAAGTTAGGTGCACGAATTTACAAAAAACAGAAGTATGTTAATGAAGAATGAATTAAATGAATTACATCCTTTGTTATTACACTTATATTAGTTATTGGTATAAGGAAATGTAAGCTTACCTTCACGCAGAAACAACTTGGTTAATGTCAGCCGACTGACCCGCCGAGTTTCCACCCAGATAAAATGATCTCTGTTCCGTAGTATAGGTAATAAAAGCGTGTTCAAACATCTATATTACACACAAAACGTTGTGCGCAGTTGTTGTGTGCCAATATGAATAAGTTTACATTAAATTAGAATTCAAGCCGGCCCGCAGCAACTACTCTTCGTTTCTAATGATCTATATCTTTTCGTGTCTCGTTTCTAAACATGACGTCTTTGCAAAGTACTTCCTTGTTGCTAATGGGGGGGTTTATTTCTTGAAATGTAATGAACACGTCATAGAGTTGTAAAAGTCATAACAGAGCATATTGTAAATGATGACGATTGGTTTCGGATTTGAAATATTGAGTTGAGGACTGCTTTTTCAACGCCAGAGAATAAAGTTAATTTTTAAACAGCATTCTGTTAATTTTCAGGTTTAAAAATACTGCATACGCGATTACGATGATTATTCTTTTTTTTTAGAATCTTGATGGTGCATTTCTCAACACACTGCATATTTATGTTCATTAAAAGGTGTTAAACAGGTACGTCTGTAGATGTCAATTTAAAAAACAAAACAATTCTTACGTAAAGATTTATTACTAAATTATGTACTCTTTCAAATATATGCACAGGGAGAACAACAAAGGTTTTTACAATGGGAACAACGACGGTAGTTACAACGAGAACAACGACGGTTGTTACAATGGGAACAACGATAGTAGTTACAATGTTGAGGATATATCTTATTTTTTTGTGGTGCTCCAGATCTTTTTTGTCAGCCCTATCCTTAAATAGAAGACAAATATTGAATAATTCGTAAATAACAATTAATTTAATCGATAAAACCGAAATGTATTATTTTAGGGTTTGATCATTATCACATTGAAAAAGAATAAAGTTAATTGTTTTCCGTTGTTTAAATATAACATATGTTGCTGTTCTCAATGATTATATTTTTGTAGCATTGTAACAATGACTACATTGCACCATATATATTCTATTTAGTAATTCAGTAAAACATGTTTAAAAAATATTTTAAACCAAAAATAATTCTTAAAAGATTAATAATCTGTGTTTTCGTATTAACAATTAATGGATACTCTCTGCAATAGGTTTAAGTTCAACTTTGTCCAAAATCGTCTCAGTCTTTAATATAAAATTGTATGAAATTCTAATACAATAATTTATAATCGTGTAAATCTACGAGGACTGTGCTTTTTTGTCGTTAAAATCCACACATCCATTTATTTCTACCTACACTATTAATAACAATGGACAACAAGATATCTCATTTTAAAACAACGGCTACAATTTCAGAACCGTTACATCGTCCCACTAGCCTTTGAACACTTTACACTCGAGTAGTTTGTTGTCTTAAACACTGAAATTCGTTGATTTAAAGGTTATCTTATCCGTGAACGTCACATACTCTTTTATACTTTTATGCTCGTGGTATGCAGATATAAAGCGAATTCCTAAATGCCCCATTAATTTACATCTATAGAATGCAAAATAAAATACCTTGATCTTAAGATATCAAGGTTGCAAAGGTTTGTTTTCCTCCAAATTTCATCTGAGTGTTTCAAAGATTAAATATTAAATGAATGAAGAAAGCAAAGTAAAAATGGCTTAACGATAAAAGCCCCCACCCCCATCGGCTCAACCCTTCGTTTTTTTTGTTTTTGTCTTTTTTTAGAATCATGTTCCTTTTACTGTTTCGTGGTTTGTGATTATAGTCTATAGGCAAGTTGTCATGAAGATTAATTTTGCAATCTATCTAGGTCAAAACCATTCGCCTTCGTATGGTATTGCATTTGTTTACATTAGGTATTTCAGTAATCGATATGTATATTCTTAGTGGGTTTCCAAGACGGTGGGAGTGGAGACATTGTTGTGCAATAACTTTAAATGCCCAAAGCGCGTGATTTGCCCTAATATTTAAAGTTTACATTATCGCAAGTAAGCGATCCTTGGAAATTTGTTAATGTGTAATCTTGATAATAAATACAGTATCATCCATTAAAACTTAGGACGAAAGTAAAAGGTATAATTGTCAAATTTCTGCTTGTTTTATAACATTTGGAGTTAAAAATTGGTATGCAAAACGTTTTAAGGTATAATTTTATTCCAATCGTCATGTTGGAAACCAAGGAACCTTACGTGTCTAGTTGACCAGACTCAATATATTGTCTTTTCTATAAAATTGATCAGATATAGTAATTTTAATGATTCTTTTATTTCCTCCAAATATATTTGGGTATTATCAACATATTGAGTTTTTATACTCTTTCCCATTTGCATAAATACCCTTTATTTGGTAATTACTTCCTAACATTTCCCCCAATATATATGACTAGAATAGAAATTAATACGATGATAGGGGATCCATTGGCCATGCAGCACCATTCTGGTTTGGGTTAAACCCGCTATAAAGCCTTTAACCTAGTGAACTGAGTTATTTTTTGGGGTGGGGGTAGAGTAGGGGCATAAGAGTAAAGTTTTCTGTATAAAAACACAAGAAGGTGGCTGAACCGGCCTTGTCGAGCCCTGTAATCCTGTGCAGGAGTTAAGCACTCTAACCAATGAACGACATGATCATTAGCTGTTTAAAGCGAATCGATTGGTACTAAACCAAAACGTTCATGTCGTTTATCCAATTAGATATAATAGCGCAGGTTATATTTCCTTATAAACCTGCCACTTAGAAAGCTTTCATAATCTTGAATATTTGTATTACTTTACTTTATTAAACATCTATTGTGTTTTCTGAGCAAAGTAATTTTATACACAAACACTTAGAAAATTGTTCAAAACATCTTAGTTTTTCAAAGACCTTTTTTGATGGTCGCTCACAGAAAGAAGACTTTCCGGCGGAAATACAAGTGAACTTGGGCATGATTGTGTCGCTAGTTATGAACGAAGCAAACCTTTCTCTGCTGTTTGAGGTCAATAGTCATCTCCATCCGTGTAAATGAGCACATCAACGGATAACAAAAAATAATTTTAGTTGGTAGAGCTAAGATAATGAAATAATATTAACCGTGGGAAACTGTTTGTAAAGCTCATGTACCATAGCCTTCATTAAAGCGTGTGTTTAGTTGTCAATGAAACTACTGTTATTAATTTGTGATTCTTTCTAAAATTAAAGAACTCTTAGGGACTTAATATCGAGCCCCATTCTTTTCATTGATTGAAACACAAATTTGCTTTATATGTTGGCATCGTTTCGTCCTGGATTGATATCTTACTGAGTTCTAATTACGAACCAGTTTGCCGCCCTGCATCAGATTAAATAATGATACTTTGAGATTTGGTGAGGCTTGTAGAATAACATGCTCGAGAAGTTTTGAGTTTTCGGATTTAGTCCCATTGGTGCAGTGCTGTTTCTCAAGAAACAATAATTTTAGTTACTGCAAGAGCTTGTATCACCAGACAGACCCCATCGGAAACAAGGTTATTCCCCTTCAATTGGAACTCTACTGTCCTCTCAGTGCGGCGCATGCACCTCATCTTCCAGATAACATCAATCTGTCACATTGTAATAGTTAGCAGGTGTAAAACGTGAAATACCCTAATTATCCCTATTAGACTCCATAATGTCCCTCATGGCAGTGATGCAACGAACAATCTGGCCTTCCATTAGTTCCTCAAATTTTATTATAATTCTTCTTCTTTTATATGCCTGCGCATTAGTGCAAATTCGATCCACATTTGAACTAGCTGATGTCACTTATTATAGACTATATACATTAAAATGTGAATTCATTTGTCCAACATGTTTTTGTAAGAAGGCGAAGACACCCTGTAGTCCTGTGCATGGGCGTTTGCGTAATGTGACTTGACTTGTCCTACACCATTTAATGAGTCTTTAAACTGTGTGGTATGAGGTGAGATTTTGAAAACTCCGTCATAAAAGTATGTTCATCTTGTCAGGGCAAGGTCATGGCATGAAATCGGGTTGAGAAGTGAATGACCCAAAAGACATTACGAACAATGCGACCTCACTAGTAATTTCGTATGCAAAATAATACTGGTAGGTGTCCTTTGTTGTCATGTTTACGATGTGGGTACAGAGGGAAGCAGAATTCTGGTAGAGGACCTGGTGCGAAAGCCAAGTGGGAGTGGAGGTGGTGACACTATGGTAGACAGCCCCAGATTAAGGATTTGAGGGGCCGGTGTGGTTAAGTTTGGCTGCCCTCATAGCTCCTTAAATGCACCCTGAAGACAGTCTTTAAATTGTCCCTTATAGGTATATAATTGTTATAGCTATATTAGCTTCTTTGAATGACGGCTTATTTACACTCATGCGATTTTACCCACGGCAGCCAGATGGGCATCCGTGACTAGGAGAGGCCTGGGCCACGTGACCCCTGTACCCGTATCCTGCCTAACCTCCACCCCTTTCCAAAACCAAGGCATTTTTTTTACATCAGAAACCGATTTAATATTTCTCTTGGCTTGTTTTTCAACATAATTAACCTAAAAGTTATGGTAAATATATTGTAAATACATGTAGAAAAACAATACTATACTTTTAAGAGTTAACATTTTGAAAACAAATGTCCAAAAATATTTTGTAAGAATGCGAGAGAAAACTCAGAATGTAATAGTGATTTCTAAATGCGTGTGTCGGGTATAAAAATATAATAGCATGACCTCACCTAATGTATATCCACTTAAATGAAGAATAAACACTGAGAGGAACTGACATGAGTGACGTGCGTTTTTGGCAATCATCAGAGTTTTTCATAGCAAGTCTTTAATCAGCTCAGATTTCCGATCCTAATTTATGACTAAGCCAAAGAAAACGACGAAACTCGCCTTATTTGCAGAATATTTATTGTCAATAGCAAACCTAGATAAGACGATTATTTGTAAAGGTGTGTTGGGTATTAGAGGCACTCGATATTAGCTCTATACAGGTTTACCGCGGTTTTCTTTCTGTTTGTACGTACAAAGGTATTTTTTCACTGTACCGGTACGTCAGTTGTTCAGTCAGTAAGGAATGTACGGAAATTACCAAGGAATCTTGCTACGACTTGAATAGTAGTAACATATGTTTTCATTAATTCGTGACAAAATAGTTCAACATTTTTCTTTTCTTAAAAAACGGTTGTACCTGTAAAAAATTAATGATGGATATTACAAATATAATTATATTTATGAAATTCTTAAATCAAATGTTTGACTACGTCTAACTTATGCCAATGCAGTAGCCAAATGGAATGTTGTAAAACATACACAGGCCAAATCCAACATTGTAAAAACTTTCGGATTAAAAATAAATGAAAAAATCACATGCCACGTTTCAGTTATTTATTAGTGTATGTGAATGTGTTAAACATATGTATTCCTTTTTAAGACCGTGACTCATCCTACCATTTTAAAAAGCACAGCTGTTTTCTGTCTGAACTTACCGTAATTTCTCATATCTGAATATTATTTTGTTGTTGTTGAGAAACTGTTTTATATTTATTGTCACGCTGTGATAAATTTCTTGCTCGGGTTTTGGAATCCCACTCAAAATTCCCCTGACTATTATATCAATAGTGTAGATAAAAATCTGCATTATAACTTCCTGATTTTATCAATAGGATCTCCAATATCAGAATATCTTTCACAGCATTAGCTATAGTGTAAGCTTAATTATCCCATTTAATTTCAGCTTTTAGAATGTAACGTATACAACAATTAACATGCACATAGTAAATTCATCTACTACAAGTTAGTTGCTATTTATTTCGGGAGGAAGGGCTGTTATTTTCTTTTGAGGAAAAATTGTTTTTTTCTTTTATCTCAAGATAATTAATATATTTCCCAAATAAAAACATGGATAAAACATTGTGTTATTTTCATATTAATTAGAGCAAGATTTGTTTATGCTAATGACAGTATCCTACCCTAGAATATTGAATTGCAAGTCCCTACTATAATTGTGGCATACCGTGGTACGTATCGCGCAGTACGTTCAGAGTACCCTGGTACAAAAAATGGTTTTTGTAGATGAATGTTGTTGTTGTTGTTGTTGTAGGGTTTAACGCCATTTTTCAGCACATGATAGGCTATACATGGCGGCCAGTATTAATGGTGGAGGAAGAACCCTTGAAATCCGCTGAAAGAACCACCGACCCACGAGAAGCTACTGGCAAGCTTTCTCACATACCCACATTGGATGAATCCGAGACTCGAACCTATGCAGACAGAGGTGAGATGGCAGTGATCCGTAACGGACAGCGCTTTAGACCACTCGGCCACTCGCAGATGAATGTGATTGGCTTTTCAGCTGACGATTACATCTGTTAAAGAACCATCAAGTATCACTGATTTTAACGAGAACCAGTAACAAAATACATCGCCAGCTAGGTGTAAATCAATAACTACGTAATAAGGTGGCCAGACAAAGGCTTACCGGATCTAGTAGATCGAAAGGATAGAACTTATTACTTAACATCTACAAATTAAAAGTTTCATAACTTCAGATGTTTCATACAATTTTAATCAACTTTTGACTATGTTTTTGTGAATCGCCTTTCAATAACATTTGATGTAAACAATATATATATATATATATATATATATATATATATATATATATATATATATATATATATATATATATATATATATATATATATATATACGTGTGTGTGTGTGTGTGAGTGGAGATAACTCATTAAACGATTACACTTTTATGAGGTGTAATCTGTTCAAAGGGTTCACACTTATACAATGTATAAGTATGTTAGTAGTATTAGGGATATTCATTTTTGCTCGCCCACTGAACAGGATATTTTAAAAACAATTAACTCCGTATGCTCCACCAAACAAAAATACTGATTTGAAGACGAACACCATACAGCTTCGAAACAATTTTTAAAAACAAAACCCCACCGTGCTAAGGACAAATTTCGTTTGTTGACTGAGAGTTCTGACTTAGATTATATACCCTTAATTTCACATTTTGGAAAAACAAGCACCATGCGACCCCAACCCCACCACCACAATTTTTAAATAACCGCCACACTATCACGTATCAATAAATTGTCTTCTAACTCATATGCATCATGACTCGGCAGCGAAATACCTTACTAGCTACCACAATGAGACAAAACCAAATTAATAACACAAATAAGCTCAATGCCACAACCAGGACTATTTTTAAAAGAATAAAGCAAACAACTGCACTATAAAAAGAAGGAAAAGTTATCTGGAAGCATCCTAGCCCAGCCCGCCACAATAAAGTTTAGAAAGAAAAGCAATTAAAATTACCAGCAATGAATTTATAGTAGTTACTACACAATGTATTGGGTCCTAAAGCGTTTGAGTTCAATTGCCAATATTTCACATTTTTAAATTTATAACATTGGCCCAAAAATTCAAAACAATAGGTACATAAATTATGGAGTTATGTATTAAATAATAATAATAATAATAATAATAATAATAATAATAATAATAACAACAACAATAATAATAATAATAATGATAATAATAATGATAATAATAATGATAATAATAATAATAATAATAATAATAATAATAATAATAATAATAATTAACACAATAGGCAGTTTACCTTATTATTGTCCAGCAATTCAGTTGAGCACATTCAATCGGCTAACTGGAATTCACCAAATTAACAAAGGAAATAAATAAAATTGAATTGTTTAATTATATGAAAATATAATAAACAGAAAACACCTTCTTTACATGTAGCCCATTACACATTTGTGCTAAATAAATATCAAAAATTGATAATGACGATAAAATGAATTAGTATTGAATAATGTACAATATGAAACTGTGGAATATTATACCGAGTAACCTGGATGTTAACACGAAGATGAGAAACACATAATGGGTATTTAAAAATAATTACAGTAAATTAGAGTTGGTAATATCAACTTATGTTTTTCATACACTTTAACATAAGAAAGCGTTTTCCAGAATGCAAAATACCTTGATAAACAGGCTTTGAATGCAGCAAAAAATGGCCTCAGTCTAAAGCAATTTAAGATAATCTGCAATAATAACATTTCCTGTCACGTGTCAAGGATCTATTAGAAGAAGGAATAGCACCTATGTTATACATTATGTTTCCACTGTAAAAAAAACTGTAAAAGACTTGTCTGAAAATTTAATTTTAAGTGAAAGACTATGGCTCGTGATGAAACTATGGCCATAAGGTTTTTCAGCAAGATATTTCTGATTCACAAGTTATACAAAACTGTACTGATGGTGTAATTTTGTCACCCAGTTATATGAAAATGAGAACAGATAGACTATTCAGCTACAATAACACTTTACAAAAATCATCGGATACATTTCATGTAAAAAAAATAAATGGTGATAATAATACTTATTAGGACAGAATTTTTTAGTAAAAGTAATAAGATTGAAATTTCCCTAGATTGTATTAAAAGTAACTTTTTTTCATTAAATTATATTGAAAGTAATTTTCTATTAAAATATATTGAGATTAAATCCATTTATTTCGGTATTACAATTATATACTATTTAATAAAGATTACGCCCTTATGAGCATCGAAGAAAGCGACAAAACAGGGCCTGGCCACAAGAAAGGAAAGCGCGGACGATGTCTAAGACTGTCGTAGTACAGTCGAGTCGCTCGGGGTTCAGGTCTGCGACAACCACGAACCCATCTTTAACGATGGCGCAAATTCTTTCCGTCTAATTTTGATTTGCTTGATGATGCTCGTCGATTAAACATCAAACATCAAAAGGTTCAGGGGCGTTTTCACGCGTGATAAATTAACAAAACAACCAAATCGAACTGAGACTGTTATCATTAATTTCGATGGAAATTCCGGTCCGAATACTCTCTGGGTTACATATGCTGTTGATCAATGTAGTATTGTTTATTTTGATTGTTGATCCCACCAATGGAATTTTTCGAATATATCAGCGAATCTGCTAGCGTTCCACTCTGGTATTCAACAGTGTCAACACAGACATTAACAGATCCACCTATATGCGGTCGTGAATCGCTCGCGATTCTAAATGTTATATCAAGGTCATGGGGTACTGACAGCCCACCTCCGCATAAAGTCGTGCACTTGTACACTGGCGGTCGTTTTAAACAGGTTATTAGTTTATAATTGTAGATATTTATGGAAGATTTTCTACCGCTGGCGGTAGGGTTATGAAATCTTTGGTATGACTCGGCCAGGGATCGAACCCACGACCTCCCGCATCCGAGGCGGACGCTCGGGATATTTAATTGAAAGGAACCGCAATAACGAATACATCCCAAAGTCGGCGGAAGCGGTTCCGGAATTTACGAAGGCAAAACCGTCGAAGAAAAGCTCAGTAGGACCTATAATGAACATAGACGCGTTGTCGACGAGTTACGTCAACTCTTTTTCAGCTACGTCAATGCATACACCAATGAATACCTGCAACGGCAGATCATTGCAACAGTAGCACATCCAAATAAAGTAAGCGCTCACTTTTATCGTTATCGAGAAATTATTGTAGAATCGGCTATTTTTCTGATTCAACGAGGAGACACATTGTACGCAGAGTAGTTTCTCGATCATAATAAAATCAGGAGCTCCGAGGTAACGTAAGCTACCAGGGATTGACGTCGTGCCTGAGAAACATTGTCAGCAATATCATCGACGAGTATCTTCCAGCGATCATTGAGGCATGGAGAAAAATACCATCTCCGCGGGTTATGCTCAAAAACAATAATTGCATTGATGATTAAGGACGACATATAGCATCGGGCATCGTAAATATCACATTGACGGTATCTGTGAACCTAGTTTGTGATACCGAGTATGACAGTTATCAGACCGATCTTAGAAATCCAAGCAGGCGCAATAAGGACATTTTCTTTACCCGTTTATCCCTGAGGTCCCCCTAGCCATTTGATTGTATCAGTGTCTTTTTATTGCGTTTTTTTTGTTGCTGTCCGCACTAATTTTATTTTGTTCATAACGCAGAATGCTAGCGTTCTGAGCCTTCCCTGTCACTATCGGACCTTTCACGGTGGATGGCTAGCGATCTAACGCAGACTCAGATTCACTAGCATGATCAGAACGTTTCACTGTCCTCCATACATTTTTTTTATCTGTCTTACACACATTCACACAATCATTTTTGTTTCATATTCGCCCGACAACTCCAATCTAATTTTTCTATTGCCGTTACGAGTGGAGCGAATTGGTAAATTTGTGTCTCATCAGTGACATTAGCAAGATACATTCGCCATGCCTCCTGGAGTAATTTGTTGAACCTGTACTCAGAGGGGAGTGTGTAATGTTTAAAAGAATGATTTTTTCAGCAATGAGTTTGTCAGTAAGTTGTATACCCGCATTATGTCATTTTTCAATTGCATAAATAACCGCATTAATATTTTCGTCATTCGTTATATAATAAACATAGTTCTTTAATATAAATGATTGATATGTTAGCACAAAAGGTGATGACCAGGCTAAGATGATGCCTCTTGGCAGTATTTCCCTGAGGGTAGACATATTGCTACCATAAGCTGATGTTGCTCTATTATTATTTACATCCAACAGGCTTCCATACTGATCAGCATTATTTTATGCGTAGACACTACCCGCTTGTGAACCCAAAGATTGTTAAACGACATTGTAACAGGTTCGGAGGACGATCTAGGCAACAGAATCAGGCGTTAAAAATAAGATGTGCAAACACAAGCTTTGTAGGAATTCGTATCCTCATTTTTTGTATAACGGTGTAACACTGACAGACAAAATCAGAACACGTTGGATTTCAAGTAATTCCGACTCCTGGAAGCAGGGGCGTGTCTTGAAGATAATCGAAAATGTGCTGTTGTCTTAAAGGAGTTATCTCCCTTGACTGCAAGCAGTCGGATACACCTTTCGATGTGAGTTACTGAAATTTTATCGTTCTACTGAATATGAAATGTGAAATTTTACCGTTCTACTGAATATTAAATGTGAAATTTTACCGTTCTATTGAACATTAAATGTGAAATTGTACCCATTACCGTTCTACTGAAAATTTAATGTGAAATTTTATCGTTCTACTGAAAATTTAATGTGAAATTTTACCGTTCTATTGAATATTAAATGTGAAATTTTACCGTTCTATTGAACATTAAATGTGAAATTTTACCCATCAAATGTGAAATTTTACCTTTTTACTGAATATTAAATGTGAAATTTTACCGTTCTATTGAACATTAAATGTGAAAATTTACCCATTAAATGTGAAATTTTACCGTTCTACTGAAACTTTAATGTGAAATTTTACCGTTTTACTGAAAATTAAATGTGAAATTTTACCGTTCTACTGAACATTAAATGGCCACTGGTGGAAATTCTATTTCTACCTGTAGATCGCTAGTGATCTGTGGTTAGCTAATACCATTGTTATTTTCGATGACATTAATATTTTGTCCGCACAGAAAAGTATGTACACTGATATCACACTTGGCTAACAAGTCGGTTTATAGTAAGATATTGAAATATCTTGATTATACGCTTGAGTTGGTTATGCCATCCGCGACATGCTGTACGGAATTTGGATGAATATTAAAATATATTCCAGCTGCACATATTGACTGAAATACTCTTTCTTCATCTGTCTGGAGATTTACAGATTTAATTAACAGTTAATACCCCCACCCTCCTGTTTCACAATTTTTTTACAATTCTTGCTCTGGGTAATAGCTTGAAGATTTCATGAACTATTATCATGTATATCGCCGTTGAAGACCATTATTGATCAAGCTGTTAAAGCACTCATAAAAAATCTCTGTGTATAATAACTTTTTTCCCAACAGTGAATATGAGATAACCGGCATTACCAACAGAACCAACCGTTCTTCTTAACCGACGGTTCCTAATCACACCAGCACGCAACTTAATACAGAAGATCTTGATGGTAACATTAACAACCTCGTAGTGTACGACGATGTCATGCTCGACAAACAGACAAATCCGGCCCGGATATTTTCTCTAGGTAGACACAAAAATACCGACATGATCTATGTTACACAGCAATATACTCAGATTCCCAAAGTTATAAGAGATAACTGCAATCTTTTAGTTGTTTGCAATGGCCTTGATATACACGCTGAGAAATATTCATCAGACCTGGTGTTCCTGTGACATGGATATGATTAGATTTAAAAACTTCTTTGCACATGCGCCGAGGGAGCCATATGGGTTTATTACAATCAATCTACATGATCCTCGATCACGATATCGCATTGGCCTCGATAACATTTTTGGTTGAAAGACCTGCCGCCGGCAGCTACTATTATTTTGCTCCTGGTCGAGCACCCGGCTGTAAACAGCGGTGCAGACAATCAACGACATCTACCATCGGTCGTTCCCCTATCATCTACAGCAACAGGGATGCACTGCGCACGGATCTACGGTCTAGCCTCACTGACGCGTTTGAGAACTCGATTTCTCCTTTTCGACCTTGTTTGTCCATTTTTGCCTCGATCTCAAAATGGAATTTCGAAATCGTAGACATAATCGTCTGGCCAGCCTCCCTGTTGCTATTTTACCTTCTCCCTGAAATCTGATGAATTTTATACAAAACAGCCTTGTGATATTATGTATGTTTGAAAATGTATAGTTACTTTTGTGTTTGCTAGAAATTTCTAATTTTCTTGCTCGGTTTATTAATCTCAGCACGTGTGCTCGGTGATTAACAATTAATTTTGTCAATATGAGTCGATTAAGTAGTTATATCACATGTGTTCGGTGTTTAAAACATTTCTAACATTGGACAGGGTTGGCTAACTGGAAATCTAGTATTCTTGTATTATCTCTCTTTGTCCGATAAATGTCTAATGAATATGATCACGAAAAGTCAAAATAGAGTTGAAATCCAGGGACACTTTGTTTCCATGACAAACTTGTATATTTTAGAGTACTCAAAGCCTTCGCTAGAAAGTGGCAGCAAAAGTGAAGTAAAGTGGATGAAACTCAATATCCGTTTGGCATCTAAGATTAATCGGACAAATCACTGATAATTTAACCGGTACGCTGACCAATAGTTTTACAACAGTTCTGCAGTACATTATATTCCTTATCAGCGAGCTCAGAATCTCTCTCTCTCTCTCTCTCTCTCTCTCTCTCTCTCTCTCTCTCTCCTGAATGTGAATTATGCTACTTTATGAAATTAATTATGAAACTTTAACATGCAATTTCTATGTTTTGAAAATGAAATCGAATACCAATGATGTAAGGAACGAGAACAAATATATATATAAAACAAGAGAAAGGTATTTTATTTATGAAATATATAAAAAGATATACATAGTATAGAGTGGTAACTATATTACTGTATTGCTGTATTACTCAAATAAAAAAGTAAATATTTCATTGGAAAGCGGAAACTGCAAATAAAAATGTTTTCCCCATAATCTATTTTCAACACCATTGGATATGTCATTAATGTAATTTAAACAAGTTTGAAAATATGTTTAGTTTCTAAGCAATACAATAATAATACAATATTTTTTTGTTTTATACAAGAATATTTAGTTCTCACTTGGAAAAAGATAAACATAATGAACGAATATAATTGTGAAGTGTCATTGATGATGAATTTCATAAGAATTACTTTTCACGATATTTTTCAAATCGTATTATCGAATAAAATATAGAATCCAACTTGAGGACTACACAGGGAAGCTTTTCTTCGGGTACATTTTGGTATTTAATACAAACGTGTGTTACTAGTTTATGAATGAATGTTAGACTGAAACTTAAACACAGCCTTATGATCACAGCACACATAGTAAAAAGAAATATGAAAGTATGTTCGAAATTGCCTCAAAATACTGGTAAAGAAAATAAAATCCCAGTTTTCATTTTTTTAACAGCCTGGCTTTGGCTTTCGATGGTTTTCTATAATCCCATGTTATCCAATTCCCTTTGCATCTGACAAACAGCGCACAATCCGCAGAAAGACATAGCCATACAGTCACTGCAAATTGAACCCTGGGAAGAAAAGAACGATATTGATAGAGACATGGTTGAATGGATCAGTCTCGACCTAAACGTGAAGTGATACCAGTAGCATTAGTAACAATATCTGCATTATTATTATTAGCATATTGTGCTACCAATAGCAGCGGTAGAAGAAGTTATGTTGCAATATTAGTAGCATCGTTAATGTGTGATTTTGATTTTTAACATAGCTTTAATAATTTTCCAGTCATATCGCTAGTGCATTGTGGCAGTTTATAGCGATATCTAGCACTGGAACATCATGCCGCAGACATGTCGCATCATGTCCCATCCAGTCACATTATCCTGACACCAAGCCCAACAATACCGACACTAACCTCTTAATGCTGAGCGCCTAGCGAGCAGCTGCAAGTTCCATTTGTGCAAGTTTTTTGTATGACTCGGCCGGGGCTCGAACCCACTACCTACCGCTTCCGAGGCCGACGCTCTAACTACTTAAGCCTCGGAGCGGTTCGTCGTAAATAGTATTAGTTATATTTTAATATTATTAGCATTGGTAGTATTACTAACTGAAATGGTATTGTAATATTAATATCATCGATAGTAGTAGAAATTGTAATAATAATAGCATCGATATTAGTAGTAATTGTAATAATAATAGCATCGATATTAGTAGTAATTGTAATAATAATAGCATCGATATTAGTAGTAATTGTAATAATAATAGCATCGATATTAGTAGTAATTGTAATAATAATAGCATCGATATTAGTAGTAATTGTAATAATAATAGCATCGATATTAGTAGTAATTGTAATAATAATAGCATCGATATTAGTAGTAATTGTAATAATAATAGCATCGATATTAGTAGTAATTGTAATAATAATAGCATCTATAATATTATTCGTCATAGTTGTTGTTATTGTTGCATAGTAATATTAGTAGTAGTTGTAGGTGTATTGTAATATTAATAATATTCGTAGTATTAGTACATAAAATGTTAGTAGCAGTAGTAGTAGCAATAATAATGTAATCTAAATAACAGTAGTGATAATATTATTAGTCCATATTGTCCTTAATTACACTATATTAAGCATGTAACTCATCCAAAAGAAAGCTTATATTTTAAAAAGTGAAATAGATATTTTGACTACTTTGCTAAAATAATAAATGAATTGAACGTTCTGAATTTTGCTGAGAATATTAAAAACAGGGAAGGAACTTAAAACTTTAAATAGCATAAGTCTGAATTTAAACGCAATAAATATATGTCCCTTTACATTTGATTTTTCGACTCGCATGTGTATAATTTTCCATTACAAACAGAGTAGACACTGATGCGCATTTCCATTATTTACTGGCAGATAGCATCAACGCTCTTCCTACGTTTTATTCCAAACAAATCAAATTACCCCCCCCCCCCCGAGACAGACGGATTCAAGTTTGATAAAAACTTAACCACCTGCAAGTTGTTTGTGGAGTTCGATCCAGCTAATCAGATATACAATGCACGAGCTAGGTATTTATCCCACTTGACCCCGAGGTCATGACTGGCAACCTACACATATTGCTGTACAATATAATGGTTGTTGTTGTTCTAGGGTTTAACGGCATTTTTTAGCACAAGATAGGCTATACATGGCGGCCAGTATAATTGGTGGAGGAAGAACCCTGGAAAACCCAGGGAAGAACCACCGACCCACGAGAAGCTACTGACAATATAATGGTGATGACACGAAACAAAATATTTTCGTCAAAATCACTTCTTCTATATATTTAAAAAAGTTATTGTTATCACGCTAGTTCATTTATGCCTCTTTCTCCAACAAACGAACGAAAAAGTATCATTAATAAAACCTAACCCACTGTCTTGAGTCAACGTCAGTTAGAGAGGGTATTCTTGTCTGGCATAAACTTACAATCCTGAACACAATATGGATATATATGTTAGTCTTGAGTATTCAAATCCGACATTAGTTCATGATTAAACATGTCACTAGTTTACTAATCTATCTGTCAGTAGTTCATCAGTCTATATGTCAGTCATGCATGAATCTATCTGTTAGTCAAACAGTCTATCAATCGAACTGTTAGGCGTGCATTAATCTATCAGTCGTGCATGAACCGATCTGTCAGTCGTACATTAGCCAATATGTAGTGCATGAGTCGATCTGTCATTCGTGTATTGGCTATCTATCATTTGTGCATAATTTAAATGTCAGCCCTACACTAATCTATCAGTCGTGCGTTAATGGATCTGTCAGTTGTGCATTAGTATGTCTGTCAGTCATGCATTAGCCTATCTGTTAGTCGTGCATCACTATCTAGCACTATCTATCAGTCTTCCATACATCGATCTGTCAGTCGTGCATTAGCCTATTGGTCAGTCGTTTATTAATATATCTGTCGGTTGTGCATTAGCCTTTCTGCCAGTCGTGCATGAATCGGTCTGTCAGTCGTGCATTAACAGTCATGTCAGTCGTGCGTTAATATATGTGTCAGTCGTACATTAATCTATCTCAGTCGAGCATGAATTGATTGTTTAGTCTTGCATTTCCCGACCTGTCAGTAGTGCATGAATCGATGTATGAGTCGTGTATTAATCGATGTGTCAGTCGTACATTAATTGATATGTCAGTGTACATTAATCTATCACTCAGCCGATCATGAATTGACTGTTCTGTAGTGCATGAATTATCTGTCAGTCGTACATTAATCGAGCTGTCAGTCGTGCATTGATCGATGTGTCAGTCGTATATGTATTGATATGTCAGTCGTGGATAACGCCTATGACAGTTTCAGATGTCTACCAAATGGATAAAATAAGATGCTTGCTTCTAATATTTCTGTTTTGAAGAATCAAGTCCAGTATTTTTTTTTTTCATTTCGTAAAGTAGAATAAAGGTATTTTATGACATTAATATTTAATTTTGTGTATTCAAATGTGAACGCAATTTTTAAGATTTTTTAAGTTTTGTTGTTAAACTTAGGCGATGTGAATATATATTGTTAACACGTGTTGATTTTGTACGGTATTTCTCCCAATCACTGATGTATTTATTAGCGTGGCGCTAATGGTAACATAATTTCACAATTTATAAAATTCGCAAACCGTTCATAAATATCAAAGACTGAACTTCTAATCTACTTTTTATTTACACTATTTACACAAAATTACATACCTACAAAATAGTGCCATAAAATTCGAATCCAGGCACCGTGGAGTCACTAACATTTAGCTTACTAAGTCAATTCGAATCCAGGCAGCGTGGAGTCACTAACATTTAGCTTACTCAGTCAATTCGAATCCAGGCAGCGTGGAGTCACTAACATTTAGCTTACTCAGTCAATTCGAATCCAGGCACCGTGGAGTCACTAACATTTAGCTTACTCAGTCAATTCGAATTCAGGCACCGTGGAGTCACTAACATTTAGCTTACTCAGTCAATTTGAATCCAGGCACCGTGGAGTCACTAACATTTAGCTTACTCAGTCAATTCGAATCCAGGCACCGTGGAGTCACTAACATTTAGCTTACTCAGTCAATTCGAATCCAGGCACCGTGGAGTCATTAACATTCAGCTTTCTCAATCAACACAAAATCATGCTTATAGAATTTTCTCGAGACATGAATTGTTTTTATATTGGGATCTTGTACAAACATAGCTACAATGTTATCAAGACAAGGCATCTATAAATAACTTAAGAAAAAATGTTTCGAAATACTTGCTGGCAAAAAAAGAATTAAGAGTCTGGCCCAGATCATATGCTGGTAAAGGTAAGTAAGTGCAAAGGCCAGTATAGTGTAAGTAAGCATGCATGCCCGACTTGTAACAATATCTACTTAATACCGTCCCTTACGTGAAGCATTTTTTAAAATGAAATTCGAGACAAAATTTTCATATGTATCTACTTTGTGCTTGTAAAAATAACAAATGCATTACAGTTTAATTACTTTGCTAAGGTCGACTACCATTTTTGCATGTGACCGTGTTCAAGTGTGCTATAACAATTGTCAAGTGTAGGTGTTCAAGTACCAACAGAACATAAGTCTAAATTTAAACCTGTTTATAGAACCCAGTGATCTGATTAACTGCAATTTAAGCCTTACTCAAAGCTGACCAAGAATATGTCTTACATCGAGACTTGAATTTTAGAACTTAGTTGATAAAATTGGGGTTGGGTATTTATACTATATGAACACCTCCCGAAACACAAAAGGGCTAGTGTGTGTAAGTACCCTGACTCCTCCTAGCGTCCTGATCCTGGCACGGAGGGCGATCAATCCGCCCGGCACGAACCACGGCATACACATGCATTCTCCGGTCCGTGAAGAGATGTTACAAATAGCGCACGGGAGACAGCAGTAGGTCATGATCACTGCAATTTGAAAAAGAGACACAAGTGGATCTGATATCACTCTCTTGATTAACAGTTACTCATAAGCCATATGATATACGATTTTATCATTTCTGTTATAAATAAAAGCGATATTTTCTTACAGATAAAATGTGGTATATACGAGAACTTTGGCAGCTGTACCAAGGGTTTATTTTCTGCCTTAAATTGCTCTTTCCAACTCTTGGTGATATGTACATACTGATGCTAGAGTTATTAATATCAAGTTCACCCCTAATGCCATGTTTACCCATACCAACAATGGTCGGCTTGGAAACTTTATTCAAAAATTGGACAACCACTAGTGAATTCACATCCACAAACTGGGCACAAAATAACAGATAAAACCACTATCATTGTTCAACATAGCTACATGGTATCAGACATGCTGTCAAAGAACTAAAAAAACTTATGTTAGATTATATCGATACAGGAATTCTTAGTCAGCAGTATGTTATAGAAACAATTACTATTTCACAACTATCGTGTTTCGCAGTCTGGACGTTACAGAGACCGCTACTAGATCACATCTTACGTGATTTACTGTCACATAACTTTGTCAAATTGGCTGTTTAAACACGTAAGGACCTTGGACTCGTAGTAGTCGTAATTACAATTGGTATTACGTTTAAGAAAAAGCGTATCGTGCTTTAGCTGAATCAATAGGGTACTCTTTCAAACCACATTTATGTATGGGATAATACTCAGAGGCGATACTATTGAATGTCAACAGAATCTCTTTGAGTTGTCTACATGGTATGGCAGCCTTCCTAACATATATGTTTAATTTAAAAAAAGACGTTTCCATGGAGAACTATGGCACAGTGACGCAAGCATCCACTTTTTTCAAATTATATTTGAACACTTAAAGAAAATTTAAAAGAAGATAAAAACTATTCATTGCAAAGTCTATAAATGGAAACAGCATCCTCACGGCAATATCTTAAAACTTTACAATATCAAACTGGGTTTACTCTTTGGCTTTTACTTAATTCATATTTATGTAATGCACTCATTAAAACACGTGATCCTTGCCTAGCTGAGAAAGGGAATACATTAATAAGTAGCCATTGTATCAATGGTGGATATGTACGGCTACCAAACTGTCGTAGTTGCCAGACAGGCATTTTGGGAGAAATCATTGAACTTGTCAACTAAGCTGAGGACCTACCTATATGAGTGAATAGTGACGTTAACCTTTTCAACCAATCAGAATGCTACGTATACAACGCTCAGTGCCAAACTACCGAAAAACACGCGAGTTGTCCAGTCTAGATATGAAATTTTCTGAAGCAATGCAGATCTTAATTAACCTTGTCGCTATGATATGTCTTCCGGAAAGACTACAGTTATAAGGAACGTACATGATTTGCAGTCAGAGAAGCAACCGAACAGGCCACTGTCCCAGTCTCTGTGTCCATCAACTGACCCTATCAGCTTGGCGCTAGGCTGGACTGTAAAGGGGGCTGCCATCTTCAATCAAATGACTGGTTCCTGAAAGTAATCGCATGGGATAAATAATACTTACGGTATGCCAATAAAAATTCATATGTTATGTAAGACAAATGTTTTTATTTGCCGCAAACAAAGTTCAAAGCCAATTATTTCCTATAAATTAAGCACAACAGATATGATTCACATAATGTACTTATCCATCAAAATGTCAAATACGGAAACCGTATGTTTAGCAACAAAGGAAAGACTGGTAAATAGCATATGACAGGTGTAGATGTTAAATGATGATGCTAGTAACACAGAAAACATAATTATGACATCTCACAGTATCAATCATTTCGGTGGTTTACAATATTCTGCAGGTTACTCAACTTGCATATGTGAGCATGACACTGCAATTTTGACTATGAAGCAGAAAAATATGAAAATATTAACGAAAGTAAAATTAACGTTTATAGCTTTAAAGAAACAAGTTAAAATGTTCAACAATTTAAACTAAACTGACTTCAGGATTAACTAAACTCGTTATGTCACGGAGAAGCCATGCAAACAGCTGCACGCTACACCCATGTTGCAAAGAATACTCCTTGTAAAAATCAATACTTTCCTGCCCACCTTATACGCAATCAATCACTGGGAAAACTAATATCTGCTCAGTTTCATATCATATACAGATGATCTCAAATGTGGATTATTTTATATTGGATTTATGAATCGAGTTGGATAATATATTGCTTTTGCGAGCCTTGGCGAGAAAAAACTGGACATTTTTCGAGTTTCATAAAGTTAATGTTAAATCTGTACCCATTTGAGATTCCGTTTATCACATAGTTTTTATTTTCATGGACGTAGGAATGAACGAAAAGAAATAATTTCCTTCATTTTGACGATGCACCTTTCATTTGTTACGCGTAAAATTTAGTCACTGGAATTTTTGGGCTGTACCACAACTAGAAAAATTTATTAGTTTCATTTTTGAAAGTTATAATTCAAACAGCAACTGTCCTTATGAATAAAAATAATATTTTACTCAAACAGCATATTTTTTCAACACAGAATGTATATGCAAGTTCAGTATGATGTCACATAATTTTATTTTGGTTAGCCAAATGTTTAACCACGGGAGTGTGTCACTATCACTTCTAAGCATTCAAACTGTTTGATATGTCAAGAGATGATTATGTTATGGATGCAGTAGGCCATATTAGACACATACACATTCGGAACTGAATCACATAAGAGCTATCTTACTGTGTAAACATGATGTGGCTGGATAACGTTCTTTCAGTTTGGAGACCGGATAATATCCACATTTTTCATTGAACAGAGCTGAGTTCAGTTACTCATGTGAGTTAACTTTTAAACCAATCAGATGGACGTGACCTTTTTCCTCAGTTCCCTTCGGGCAGTCCATTCGAAAAAAAATGGCAGCCATAAGGTTAGTAGCGACAGAAAAACAAAACGCTCCAGCCGGCGAGGTAATTAAATTTTCCGACGATCACAGACAATCGGTCAATAGAACACTTCGCAAGAATTTCATCGGCTTCTTTGGACCATGAAGTTAATTTAACATGGTGTCATATCAAAAATATGAAACTGCATATATTATTTATAAAGTGTTCCGACTATGTGATAAAATCGAAGTATACATATTGTAACTAAACAGTTTTAAGTTTAGTGTTTCTTATTTGAAAACACAGTGGCCTTTAATCCAGAATGTAACGCCAATAACCTGTATAAAATATATCATCTATATTCCATTTTCACGGACTAAACATACTGTAATCGAACTTATTCCACATTGATTTTTCGGGGTCTATTTTTTAAACTGATGGAAAGAATGCGTTTTTATGGAGAAAATAAAACAAGAGCTCTATCTCGACAGCAGTTTGTCGTGTTCCCCGACTATTCTGAGGCTATTTATTTGTCGTGTTCCCTGACTATTCTGGGGCTAATTATTTGTCGTGTTCCCCGACTATTCTGAGGCTATTTATTTTGTCGTGTTCCCCGACTACTCCGGGGCTATTTATTTGTCGTGTTCCCCGACTATTCTGGGGCTATTTATTTATCGTGTTCCCCGACTATTCTGGGCTTATTTACTTGTACTTGTTCTGTTCCCTAACTCCTCCTCCTCTGGGGCTATTTGTTTCAGCTGCATTATTATAAAAGATAATGTTGGCAAATTAGATAACTGAAAGTAAATAAGCTTTTCTTCGAATATCCAATTTCGTCCGCTATGTTTACATTCCTATGACTTGAGTTTGCCTGCATTATAACAGTGAGTGTCAGCTTTGTTTGTAATTTGTTTTCTTTGACATAATGTAGAATAAAATAAATACATGGTTATATCTGACAATTAACATAAAGAAGAATTAAATGAACTAGACACTGCATAATCAAATATTCTTGAAGTCACATGTTGCTGGAACCACGCCCATTGAACTGTTTTCATTGGACGAAAGACCAATATGATGTCAAATGTATAACTATACCTAACGAGATCAGTGTAAAAAATATATTGCAAAATGGCGATACATAAATAAAAAGTATGATCATTAAAAGAAGCGAGGTTTTCTTGTGGAAAATGTTTGTACATTAAATGCCGCAAATGAATCCTTATGCTGTTGATGTTATACATTTGAACATCTTGAACCTATATGCAGGGCCGGCGCCAGACCCGACCAGACTATCTGGCGCCCTAGGCAAGGTTAGATTCTGGCGCCCCCCCCCCCCCCCCACCACCACCAAAATATAAATTTCAAAATTTATAAAAAATATATTATTTTTTTAAATGCGCCCCATGAAATCAGCGCCCTAGGCGGCTGCCTAGTTTGCCTATATGGTAGCGCCGGCCCTGCCTATATGCATGTCTCTAATACCATTTCATCACCACAGTTTGAGAACTGATCAGTGAATTGTGTCACTTCCACTGAGTATGTGCCAAATATCTTTGTAGCACTTTGTCTGCTTGGTAACCCTAACGATCGTGGTTTAAGATCTAAGCTGTGTCCCTTCAAATTATTAAGCTGTATGATCAGAATACATCAGAGTGGGTGGACTTGTGCTTGGTTTAAAGATTGGGGTCGCGATTAAATCTACTTGACGTCTATTTTACAAACAATAACCGGACATTAAGCAGCATTTTAAAACATCCAGGTTACACAGCAGCTTACGAATACAGTTAAACTTCGTGTATCTAGCTATCATAAAATCCAGACAAGTAGCTTCTTGGCGATGCAGAATAACAAGGGACCCAAGTGGGTCTGGTATCGCTTCCACAATTTAATACATGGTCATTTCACTACATAGGTCACAGTGTTATTAGTGGCAAATTTATATTGTGTCTATTTTTGTCTATTTTTCTGTGGTCTGACAGAAACATGTTTCCAACAAAAAGACATATTCCATATGTACAGGGGGTTTCACGGTTAGTATCTCCCCTTGAAAACACCAGAAGGCATCTCGGTGCAACTCACTTCCGGATAGTTCAATCAATTAAGATGGCAGATGTAGATCAAGAAAATGTGACAGACCGCTCACATTCTGCAAACAGGATCGATATCTCACTATTTTGAAAGAAATTCTATCAATATTTGATCAATTGTTTTTTCATCATTTTTTCTCTCACTAACTTGCGCTGCTCCTAGCTTTCAAATAAATAGAGTCTGCCCATTTCAAAACTGCAGTATGTTTCCATTACTACCTTATGCTCTAGTTTGTTTTATTTGATTGTGCGAAAGTGTACCGCTGTGTAAAACGTTCTTGCAATTTATCTCGCTTGAAGAATAACGAAAATAGGTTTATTTTTTTTACAACTTCAATCATAGCAGTTAATGGAAGTAGAACGACAGCGAGAAAAAATTATAACTTCTTAAGGTTTTTTATTATTATTGATTTAGACTGTTGCTTTTCTATTAACGTTCATTATATTTTCATGAAATAACTTGATTTTTTCCTTCAAAATGCATAAATGTCAACCACGTTTGAACAGACAGGCGCACGTACGAGTCTCCTTGATTATTATTATAATTTTATTTCCTTGAACGGTTGGAAATTTTAAAGTATGCAATCTGGAGAAATATCGATGTTAGATACACTATGCTTGTATAGGACACTTGTATCTCTCACCTATCTGCCTTTCTGTCTGTATGTATGTCTGTCTCCTTTCATCTGGTGCATGGGTATGTACATCCTCGAATGAATGTGTGTTCGCATACATAAACATACTTCTGTTTAAAAACGAGCATAAAATGATGCTAAGATAGAAAGAGTGACTGATAGATAAAGACAACAAATATGAATATTTGTGAGTATCCATTTATTATTGACTTGTAGAGTATGTTCTTACAAGCAGTCTCTTTTTTAAATCATACTGTTTGCAATTTTACATCCGGTCACGTGCATCAATATTGATTTAAAAGGCGAACCAAAGTAATAGGACGGAATCTGTGAAATAAATGGATCTTTAAAACTTACATATTTGATGCAAGGAAAGTTAAACAGAATTAAGCTAATCTTAAGAAGGCTGTTCTAGATGAATTTGCTGGTGACAGTCAGAAATGTTGTCTAAAGACCCCAGCAAATTTGAGAGTTATTGCGTGTCAGCATAAGCAAAGAAAAATCATGCAGAAAGTTATTGCATGTACCGTCCAATACTTGATGTTTCAAAAGTCTCAGTTATCCGTCTGCACTCACTTACCTATCTCTGACATGCATGATATATTCTCATTTTCCATGCTGAAGGAACATATAATGAAAATTCAGTCTCCACAGAAGTAACATGACCAGTCTATCGGACACAAGATTAACTCATGCATAGATCTTGCTTAAAATAAAATGCATAATGAACTTAATGATATCCGATAATTTAACAAGTTTGACCAGAATTTGAGGAATAATATAGTTGCTAGAGTGATGGCGAGCTTTGCCAAACAGGCGCAAGGTCATGCCATTATTGTAAGGGAAACTCGTTCGTAATCATATTCAACAAAGGTCTTGATGGTATCAGACTAATTACCAACTCTGATCAAAGTCCAAACAAACTGATGTCGCTGGAGTAGTAACAAACTCAACCTATCAGACGGAAGATCACCAAATAAATATGCATATGTCTCGTTCATAAATGAGCATAACTCTGTTCATAAATACGCATAGAACGTTTTAAGAAATATCTGTAGGTCTTGTTCATAAATATGCATACGTCATATGGCATTTCATAAATATTCATAGACCTTGTTCATAAATATACACATACCATGCATAGGCCTTGTTCATAAATATACACATACCATGCATAGGCCTTATTCATAAATACACATAGAGCTTATTCATAAATATGCATAGACCTTGTTCATAAATATACACATACCATGCATAGGCCTTGTTCATAAATATACACATACCATGCATAGGCCTTATTCATAAATACACATAGAGCTTATTCATAAATATGCATAGGCCTTGTTCAAACATATTCATAGGACATGTTCCCAAAAAATATGCACATACTTTTTTCATAAATATGCATAGGCCTTGTTCATAAATATATATAGGTCGTGTTCAAAGATATGCACATACCTTGTTCATAAATGTGCATAAATATTGTTCATAAACATGCATTGGTCTTGTCAATAAATAAAACTCATGACAAATCTTCATGATGTCATGCTATTTACAAAATCTGAATAAAGTGAGGCCATAAACACAATAACTAGAGTGTTAAGTGTGTGATTTTTATTTTTAACGTATCTTTAATGATTTTTCGGTCATATCGCTACCATGTCTGCAGTGTGGCAGTTTATAGTGATGTATTCAGTTGACAAAAGGTATACTGTACAAAATACAGGCTTAATAAGTAGACAAAAACAACAACTGCGACAACAACAACGGCGATATATGTTGTCTGTCCTAGATCGTTAAACTACTACCACCACTAATACTACTAAATCATATTATTAAATGAATATGAACGCGAATGATCTGGGACATCGTACAAGACATGTAGCATCATGTCCCACACAGTCACATTATCCTGACACCAGGCCGACCAGCCCTAACACAAACCTATTAATGCTGAACGCGAAGCGACGCAGCTTTAAGTACCATTTTTAACGTCTTTGATATGACTCAGTCGGGATTCTAACCCGCGACCTCTCTCATCCGAGGCGGACGCTTTAACCACTTAGGCCACCTGAGAGGTGAGAGACACATCTTACTTCATCATAAAATGCTCATACACGTTTGGGATCCATAGTTTTGAAGCTTTGACAGAAAGCACTAAATTTATTTTTCTCCACAGAGAATTAGCGATGAACCCAAAATATAGACACATGGGAGACGATACGCGCTGGGGAAAGCTTAAAACAGAAGAGAGACTGAAGCACCCAATGAAATTTAAGAGTCTTGTACAAAAATTATATGCTGATGACGATGATGAAACAGAAGATAGAAAAAGAAACCTCGAACGAATCAAAGAAAACAATTATGAAACTAAACGAATTGAAACTTACAAATACAGTTCAATGTCAATGTAGAATAAATTTGTACTAAAATACACCAATCACGCAA
Organism: Sinohyriopsis cumingii; assembly: GCA_028554795.2. Classification (NCBI taxonomy): domain Eukaryota; kingdom Metazoa; phylum Mollusca; class Bivalvia; order Unionida; family Unionidae; genus Sinohyriopsis; species Sinohyriopsis cumingii. Next base: position 25,624,227 of record CM068835.1, on the reverse strand, counting down.
ATAAGGTAATTGAAAAAATTAATACAGTAAAACATTCAACATTCCTGTTAGAAATATGTTAAATCTGACTGGATTCTGTACTACCTAGTATTTAATATTTAGACAACACACATTTAATTACAAAATATGCCCTACAAATATAATTAGAAAGGTCCAGAGACACGTAACATACCTTAGATTCAGTCTATTGGCAACGGCTACAAGAGACAATTTATCATTTGGCTATACGGGTGCTTCTGGTTATATTGGTGTCAGGAATGACTTTGTAAACTCTTCACTATATATAACGGGCGATAAAAGCACGCACTGTGGAGTGTTGATTATTGGTGTATAGATACGGTTAAATGTGGCTGAGATATCTGATTAATCCAGTGTACGTAACCAATGGATACTGTGCATAAATAGTAACCAATGGATACTGTGCATAAATATATGTAAACACGCCGTATTTTATTGGTTTTCAGTCACATGTTGTAAAACTATTGCGTGGAATCCTCGTAATGATACCTACAAATTACATCAAGTTCAAACCCTTCCTTATTTCTATACTTATATGTCACTTTCACTCAGAATATTTCTTTGAGACCAATCATTCCATCCAACACAGAGCTTTGAAATAATTTCCTACTAACATATCGGTCTAATATCTTACCATTGTTATTCATTAGTTATATGCCTGGTTGTCATATTTATTATCAGATCATTCACGTTCATATTCATTTATTAATATGATTTAATAGTAGTAGTGGTGGTAGTAGTTTAACGATCTAGGACAGACAACATATATCGCCGTTGTTGTTGTCGCAGTTGTTGTTTTTGTCTACTTATTAAGCCTGTATTTTGTACAGTATACCTTTTGTCAACTGAATACATATATGTTTGTATACAATAAGCACGTTGATATACAACGAATAGAGTCCTCCTTCTCTAGGCATCCAAGCTTCCGTACCCTTACCAATGCCGTAATATTCATCATTGGAATAAAAACGTAAGTAATCCTTTATAAATTGTTGAACAATAGTTAGATATTTGTATAAAGAAAGTTTTGTTTTTGGTTTCATGATTACAAATTTTACAATCAGGTCTTGGTAGGTTGGTAAATTCTGTCAGCTACCAATTTTTGACAGGTATAATTTCCTGTGGAATTTTTTCTTAGTGTGTTTATCACCTACTGTAGAAAAATCATTTGTAAACAACATTACGCATTACATATCATATTAATATTATATTGTTTTCAATATATTGAAACCCTGTGGACTGCATCAAAACATCGTTTTCCAGCGTTTCCCTTTATTATGAAATTCTTATTTTCCTCCTTCCTGTCCTTTATGTACATTTTGCAAATATTAATTTAAAATCTTATAGCGCAAATAAATCCTTCATAGATTTCTTACTGTCCTCTCATCGACACTTCTTCATCATAAATATGTGTATTTGGAACGAAGCTCCAAAATGCTTTTGTAAATCCTCATCTTCGATGTTAGATCTGCATTGACAGTATTTAAAATACTGGTGACAAAATAAATTAAATATTATTGTTGTAGAAACGAACTTCTCCAATTTCTTTTAGAAACGTTGTAGTGCGCCTAGAAAAGTTTGCTTGGTCGAGATTTGTGTCAATCCATTAGGCTGGTGTTTCATGTTAATGGCTTATTTTGAAATGTATGACCGATTTAGTGAATTATTCAGTAAGTTGTCAATTATTGTGGTAGAAAAACTTGACAAAGTATGTTGTACTCAAGGGCAACCTCTTTACTCTGGATGACATAAGTCCTTTCTCCAGTGCCCCCTTTAGTAGTTCATAATTGTAAAACTGCTACCATGGATACCCGTATTTCGTCACGTGATAAACGTAGGCATTAAGTCCGACGAATCTCTTAACGATATGCCTTGCTCTTGTAATTATACATACTTAAAACAGTATCTAAACTGACCAAAGTAAATTTGCATTAATCATTGTACCCAAAACATGCTTAAAATTTGTATCTAAACTTAACTATGTAAATTTTGGTGAATAATCTCACAGCATTTGTTAAAATCATTACACGCATGTTGTCATAATAACCATACTAGTGAAAGAAACAACACATTACAGGTCTGTATTCATAATGACCATACGAGTGACATAAATAATACATGATTAGTGGGTTATCATTAGAGTGGCCACGAACGGAACTCAGTAATACCGGACACCCCTTTGCACGTACGCAAAAATGATCACGTTAAGAAATGTACAGACCAGCTGGATACCTGCCAGGTATAAAACGGGACGAAAGTCCACCTTACTTATCATTAGAACAATACGAGTTACAGAAACAATGCATGATAAGTCTGTACTCATTACGGTCATACGATAGACATGAACAATGATGGACAAGTCTGCTATCATAAACTCCTTACGAGTGATGTAAGCAATGTATAACGTTATTCGTACTTATTATTCCCTGCTGCCTTTACATAGTGTATCAATTTTCATTGAATAGCATTCAATCATTTCCTTTGTTTTCTATTTATTTTCTGACTAGTGACTCACAGAATATCATAATACTACATCTTACTGAAACACCGAAGTACATCAAGAGAGTTAGGACAAATAATACGAAGCCAGTAGAATGGACAATAAACACATTTTAATTAAAAGACAGATATGTATGTATTTCGTGATAGATTAGAGTTTGCATTTTCCGAGATTTACGGCATCTACAAATTTTACAAATAAATTTAGACGGCTATTTTGTGTTTGTTTCAAGAATAAAACCCAAAACAAAATCTTTTATTTTGACATGGGAATTTTTTATACATAGGTGCTTTACGGTGCCTTTTTCAGTTATGTGCATTAATGTACAGAAAACAGTAGTGTGATAATGAATAAAGAATTAAATGAAATACATACGTTGTTACACATTTACGTTAATTATTGGTATACATGTAAGCTTACCTTCACGCTGAAACAAGCAGGGACAATATCCGCCCAGTGACGTTCGTCGTTTCCACCCAGTTACAGCGATTTGTGTTCGTAGCAACGGTAATACCAGCGTTTAGAGATATCTATACTACACACAAAAAGCAGTGCTTTGTTAGGTGTGTGTCAGTATGAATAAGGTGACATGGAAACAGAATGTAAGCTGGCCGGCAGCGACTGATCTTGGCCTGTAATGATTTATATTTGTTCGTGTCTCGTTTCCAAACATGGTGTCTTTGCAAAGTACTTTCTCCTTGCTAATAGCGGGGATTATTCCTTGAAATGCAATGAACATGTCATAGAGTTGTTAATATTATTACAGCGCCGATTGTAAATGATGACTATGGTTTCGGATTTCGGATTGAAATATTGAGTTGAGGACTGCTTTTTCAACGCCAGTAAACATAATTTATAAAAAAAAATCTGCATACTGTCATTTTTCAGATTCCTTTAATTCACTGGGAAATCTATGCTCATACGATTGTAAATGAATGGAATGAAACCGTCATCCCTTTTGTCCTTTCGTAAGTTATGTATCAAAAACAAAGTCTTTGGAGAGACATCGACGTATGTTTATCTTTTCAGATTAATGGCAGCATATAGGTTTAATAATTATACGCTCATTCTGATAATTGTATCATTTCGTTACTTTGAAAAAGAAAACATTTCTGTAAATAATTTGTATCGTCACCTTTATGGATATATTAGATAATATGGTTTCATGAAGTGGATTTTGGACCTTCCTTTCTATTGAATAAACAGCGTACTTGCTTCTGATTTTAAAAAAAAGAAGAATATTTTCTTTGAAATGATTGAATTTAAAATCTGAGTTATCTATTTCAGCTGAATTATAGTACAGATATAACAGCTTTTCTGTCCATGTCTAAATGGTCTGTAAGTTTATTATGTATTAATTGTTATAATTCCATACAATTTTATATAATTGTATAAAAATATATACATGATTTATTCATTAAATTTATTTATGCCGTTTATTTTTCTCCCCTTGCAGAATATTGATAAGCATAATAAGTCCCGCAAGGAATACATTTTATTGGTGTATTACTATGTATTCTTTATATATGTAAAATGAGAACAACAACGATTGTTACAATGAGAACAACGATGGTTGTTACAACGGAAGTATTGACTGTTATTACAATGAGTACAACGACGGTAGTTATAATGAGAATTACGACCGTTGTTACATCTTTATTTTTATCAGCACTATAGGGAAAAAGAACAAGATTAGAAACATATTGATTAATTCATAATTTCATAAATAATAAGTAATTCACTTGATGTGATGTGTGTGAATTGGATCTGTAACGTAGCTTAAACAATTGTTAGGTCATATAGCTACGGTGTCTGCAGTGTGGCGGTATATAGTGAAGTCTAGCATCATACCACAGACATGTAGCATTATGTCAGACCCACTCACCTTATCCTTACATAAGAACGAACAGTCTTAACACTAACCTCTTAATGCCGAGCGTCAAGCGAGGCAGCTGCCAGTGCCATTTTCACAAGTCTTTGATATGACTCGGCATTGGTTCGCATCCGCGATATCTCGCATCCGAGGTGAACGCTCTAACCATTTAGGCCACCAAAGCGGTCAATTTATTACATAAACCAGACTGACGTATTTTAAATTTTTTGAAGATATATATTTATTTAGTTGGGGAGCGTTAGATTAAATATTAAATGTTAGTCACGGGTAAAATGAACGTTTCATCCCGTTAGCCTTCGGCAACTTTACACACGAATATAGTGTTATCTTTTGTTATGTATATTTAAATTATTTGTTGGTCTGTTCGTTTTAAAATATTTTTTATTTCATTATATGTTATTGTAATGTAATATTGCTTACTGGACATTATTTTTTTTCAGAATTAAGTTTGGTTTGGTTTGACTTGACTGATTTTTATTTTATTTTATTGATGTAAATGCCTAATAATAGAAACATTGTATCTAGTCGCTGACCATAAAATCAGCGACATTTTCGGTAAACAACTTTTCTTTTTTTGTATTCTTACTCAGAGTAAGAATCATTAAAATTGAGTCAAGGTCATACCTGGACTACGTGACGGGAGGTAAGTGTTAATTCGTAAACAAACTTCTATTTTTTTTAATTAGAAGAATGAACTCTAGACCCCTATCTGGAAATCTGTTTTGCGTTTTAGTTAGTCTTATAACTGATGTTATGATAAGAATCGATCAGTCGTGCCTTAACACTTGAGAAGTCAAGTTGTTTTATGTGTTGTCCATATTGGGGTTGAATTTTTATATTCTTCAAATTATTAAATTTCAAGTAATTGTTCTCCCTGGAAATATTAAAGTGCTCTAAATTAATTCTTGGACAAAGACATTTACCGGAATTTATACGGAATTCAAAAACTGAATAATATTTTCTGTGATTCAACAAGAGACTGTTGACACATCAGTACAACGCTACTATCGTATACGTCATCGCCTTCCATCATGGATTTTCATCGGGATTCGAACTGTGATTTACTTAGAACTTTTCATTGATAGGACTTGTGTTTTGATTCACGGATTACAATTTGAAATCAACTCGCAATGCCGTCAGTTCTTTTTTCTTCTTTTTTTAATTTTTACTTTATAGTCTAGGGAAATAAATTATTTGTTAAATTTTATTAAGCTTGTTGTCTTCACTCTTTTCAGTCATTTATTTTAAGACAGTGCACTCGTAACATCGAATTTTATTTGAATTAAAAGCTATCTTATCCTTGGTATGTAGGGAGCAGGTCAGTTGCTAAATCGATCGTTCTAAGCATGTACTGTCATCATACACAGGCTGAGATAATATCTTCACTGAAATGCATTTAAAAACAGTTTATATATCTTAGCCATGATGTAAGTACATTGTATTGACCTGGTGAATATTTAATAATACCTTCTATTCTGTCCAATGGAAAAAGTTAGCAATGAAAGACATTTTTGTTTCGAAATATATTCTCTTCTACTAAAACCCCAAGAAAAATAATTATTTCTAACGTTGATGCCGTATTAAATTACATGCATAAAATGCAGTGCTAAATGTAATGCATTGTTCTTAAAACATCAAAGTTGCCAGCGAAGGTCTGTTTCCCTCCAGATTTAATGGGAGTGTTTCAAAGATTTATTATTAGACGACCGGAAAAAGTAAAGTAAAAAGGCTTACCGACAAACAGCCCCCACCCCCACCCAACCTTTCTAAGTAGAATGATGTTCCTTTCTATTTTGTCATGGTCGGGGGTTATGTCCTCGATGTCAGGTTTACACGGGCTGTTGTAATAAAGATTATTTTTGCTATCTATATAGGTCAAAACCATCAACCTTCGTATGGTACTACACTTGACCATAAAGCTAAGTGAGAAGCGTTGTCTACAGGTGTATACATTTGATAGTTCAATAATCGATATCTTTCTTAAGGAGACAATGTTGTGCAATAATGTTTAATTCATGAAACGCGTAACTTGCCGTAAAGTTTCAAATTTATATTATTGGAAATAATGGATCCTCGGAAATACACTCATGTGGAAACTTGTTACTAAAAGGCAATGAAAGTGAGTTTATTTAACGCTAAATACATATTCATCCATTAAATCTTGGTACAAAATTTAAACATTTAATTTTCAAACTTCCTGATCGTTGGTTTTAATGTTAGTATTCAAATAGCTGCATTTTACAATTGTATTCCATCAATGTAAACTCACGTGTCTAGTTGATCAGATCGGATTTTCTTGATCACGACACTATATGGCATCCATTTTATCCACATATTGTCTTTTCTATAAAGGGGCCCCGAGTGGCCGAGTGGTCTAAAGCGATCTCCGTTATGGATCACTGCCATCTCACCTCTGTCTGCATGGGTTCGAGTTTCGGATTCGGCTACTGTGGGTATGTGAGAAAGCTTGCCAGTAGCTTCTCGTGAGTCGGTGGTTCTTTCCGGGGTTTTCCCCGGTTCTTCCTCCACCATTAATACTGGCCGCCATGTATAGCCTATCGTGTGCTGAAAAATGGCGTTAAACCCTACAACAACAACTTTTCAATAAAATTGAGTAGATAAATTAATTTTAATGATTCTTATGTTTCATCCAAATATATATGAGTATCATCAGCATATTGAATTTGTATATTCTTCAGAATTCCCTTTAGTTGGTAATTACCTCTTCACATTACCCCCCACGCCCAATATATGACTAGAATATAAATAAATACAGTACGATGGGACCCCTTGGTTACAATCTCTGTGCGCATAAGAGATGCGTATCACTATTCTGATTTGGGTTAAAACCGCTATAATGTGTTTAACCTAGCGACTTAAGTTTGTTTTCGGGTGTGGGGGATAAGAGTCAAGTTTCTTGCTTAAGGACACAACACGGTAGCTGAACCAGACTTATCGAACCCTGTACGTCTGCGCGGGATTTAGGTACATGAACGAAAGGATCACGGGCTTTTTAGTACAAATCGATTGGCACTAAACCAAGAAGTTCTGTCATTTTTCCAATAAGATATCACAGCACACGTCATATTTCTTTCAAAAATCCTTCCTGATCCTTGTTGATTTTATAATCTTACATTTATTAAACATCTATTTTTTATTCCAAGCAATGCAATTATATATACAACACTTAGAAGAATGGTCATTCTTTCTTTTGTTTAAAAGACTAATTTTAATGCTGGCTCACTGGAACAAAACGTTTTGACGGTAACGGTGGAGAACTTCGGCATGATTATTACGCTTTTTATGTACCAAGCAAAATTTTCTCTACTGTTTGAGGACAATGTTTATCTCCATCCGTGAGACGTGAACACATTTGTAGAGAAGAAATTTTAATAGGTCAATGAATTTCTGTGAGTAGAACTTAAAATAAGGAAATATGAACTGTTTAAGTCGGCATAATTTTGAAAGACTCGTATTGTGACAATAGTTTTCATTAAAGCCCATTTGTGTTGAGTCAACAATGTATTTTTCTATTGTTGATTGCGATTCTTTCTGAAATTAACGAACTCTTATTGACCTAATATTGATCCCCAGCTGTCTAATTGATTAAAGCATGATTTTAATGTTAACCGTTGGCATCTTTTTGTTTTGGAGTCATATCTTACTGATTTATTATCACAGAAATTACAAAGCTCGAATCAATTTGCCCCACTGTAGCAGATTAAATAAAGGTAGTCTGAGATCAGGCAAGGTTTGTGGAATAGCATACACTACAGGTTGCGAGTTTTCGGATTTAGTCCTATAGGTGCAATGATGCTTCTCAAGAAAAATCATTTTAGTTACGGCACGAGCTTGTATCGCCATACAAGCCTCTTCGGAAACAAGATTCTTCCTCTTGAACTGGTACTCTTCTGTCCACTCAGTGCGCATGCTCCACTTGGCACCTCATCTTCCAGATACCGCAATCTGTCACATTGTATTGTAAGCAATAATAAAATCCGAAATACCCCAATTACCCCTATTAAACTCCTTAATGATCCTCATGGCAGTGATACAATGAATAATCTGCCTTTCCATGATTACCTCAAATTCAAATAGCATATATATATATATATATATATATATATATATATATATATATATATATATATATATATATATATATATATATATATATTCAAATTCTTTGTTCATATGCCTACGCATTAATGCAAATTCGACCCACATTTGAACTAGCTGATGATACTTATTATAGACTATATACATTAAAATGTGAATTCAGTTGTCCAACATTTTTTTGTAAGAAGGCGAAGACATCCTGTAGTCCTGTGCGTGGGAGTTCGCGTAATGTGACTTGACTTGTCCTACACCATTTAATAAGGAGTCTTTAAGTTGTGTGGTATGAGGTGAGATTTTGAAAACTGCGTCATAAACGTATGTTCATCTTGTCAGGGCAAGGTTGTGACTTTAGATCGGGTTGAGAAGTTAATGACTCAGTACACCTTTGGAACAATGTTGCCCTCATGCAAATTAGTATTTGGTCTTTAGAATACAAACATTCAGACATGTCAAGTGTCAGGAGTAAAATGGTGGTCCAGGGTAAGCAACACTCTGGTCGGGGACTTTGGGGGAAATCATGTTGAGGGGAAGATGAGTATAGGGTAGACACCCCCTTCAGGGCTGGATTAAGGTTTTGGGGGCCCGGTACACTTAAGGGAGATTTATAGATCTACAAATACACCTTAAAGTCAGTCCTTAAACTGTCCTTTGTATGTGTCTTATTATAGATATATTACGCTCATGTTAGACGGTTAAGACCTATATATCTGGTTTATTTCTACACTTGCAATTTTATCCACGGCAACCAATGCCCCCACCCCACCCCATGACTAAAGGAGGTCTCGGCCACGTACCTCCCCCTTAATCTGGCCGAGTCAACTCTCCCCAACCTTCCTAAAGCCAACGTGTTATAGTTACATCAGAAACCAATTTAATATTTCTCCTGGCTGGTTTTTGAACATTACTATTTAACACATATTGCTGTTACTGAACCCAGAATTTATGGTGAATATTTTGTAAACACATGTATAAAAATAATACTTAGTTTGAAACTGTATCATGGTGAAAACACATCCCAAAATATTCTTTTTAAATTACGTGACCAAATGCAAAAACGTACGCGTTTTCTGTATAAAAAAATGCTCATGTCAGGTATGAAAATATAATAGCATGACCTCACCTAATGTATTTGCATTTAAATGAAGAATAAACATTGAGTGAAAATGACATGACATGAGTGAAGTGCGGCGCTGTAATCGTCATAGTTTTTCATAGCAAGTCTTTAATCAGCTCAGATTTTCCGATCCTAATTCATGACTAAGCAAAAGAAAGCGACGAAACGTCATGCTATTTTAAGATTATTTATTGTCAATAGGACACATAGATACCACGGTTATTTGTAGAAGTGCGCGGTATTACCGGTATTTTTCCGATGGTACGTACCTCGTTACTTTTTCAATGTATCAGTCCGTCTGCAGTTTCCGCCAGTAAATAATGTACGGAAATTGGCGAGGAATTTTGTTGCATCTTTAATTACAGTAACAGAGTGTTTTCATTATTCACGACAATAGTTCAAAAAGATTGTATTTGTCACAAACTAATAGTGAATATTTCAAATAAAATTATATTTATTATCCTTTAATTAAATGTTTGGCACGTTTTACGCATGCAACGCGTTAACCAAAGACATGATATTGTTAAACATATTCGAGCCAAATCCAACTTTTTGAAAAATTTCGGATTGAAAATAAAACGGAAAAGAACTACATGTCATGTTTTTGCTACTTATTAGCGGGTGTTAATGTGTCAAGTTAGGTATTTCTTTGCAAGACTGAGAACCATACTACTACTTTCAGGAACGCACGTTTTTTCTGTCTCAACTTTACGTATTTTGTCAAGTCCGCTAAATATTTTTTCCTTTGTTTAGTAATTGTGTTTTACGCATACTGGTCATCTGTGTTCAAATTCTTGCCTAGGTGCTGGCAGCCTACTCAATGCTGTCCTGTCTATGATATCAATAGTATTGCTAGAAAATTGTATTAACACTTCCTTTTTTTTCAGTTGTGTCTCTAATGTCAGCATGATGTCTTTCACAGTATTAGCTTTAGTGTAATCATAATCATTCCATTTTAGTTACAGCTTTTAGAATCCAACTTATACAACAACTAACATACATATAGCAAATTTATCTACTAGAAGGTGCCGGCAATTGACTTTTTGGGGGGTGAGGGTGTGGTGGGCTGTGATTTTCTTTTGGGTGGAAATGTTTTGTTTTCTTTATCTCAAGATAGTTAATATAATTTCCAAATAACATCATGGATATAAAATGGTGTTATTTTGTTATCCATCAAAGTAAGACATTTTTCCGCAGCTAATGAAGGGCCACTTCACCGGGACATTGAACTGTTGGTCCCTAATATAATTGAGGGATACCATGGTACGTATCGAGGTACATTCAGAAATACCTCGGTACAGAATTGTTCGTGGTATCCAGCTCTAGATATTTAAGAGCTTTCTGTACATGTACACAATCGGCCCCTCTGACGATGACATATACTAATGAACCATCTAATAGAATTGACTAAAAGATACCACTAGTCAAATCCATCGCCAGCTAGGTGTAAAGCACCACTTAATTAGGTGGCCAGACAAACGTTTGGCCGAAAAGTACATCAGAAGGACAGAATGCAACTATAAATTCCATTTTTTATTATAAGTTCGAAAATGTTCATCCAGTCTTAATCAACGTTTGACTGTGTATTATCGAATCGCCGTTCAATAACTTTCAACGTATCACACATAGCAGATGTATGTCAATGGAGATAACTCACTAAAAGATTAAACTTTTATGAGGTGTAACTTCTTCAAATTCGTTAAAGGGTTCATGCTTATTCAATCTACTAGTACATTAGTAGTATTAGGTTCAACACCAAGCGACAAAAAATATTTTGAAGACGAACACTTTACCGCTACGAGACAATTTTTTTTTCAAAAACGAACACCCTATTAAGGACGAAATTTGTTTGTAGACACTGAGTTATGATTAAGACTAAATATTAACAATAATGAACACAATGCCAAAACTAAGACTTTCAAAAAGCAAACAACCGTACTAAAAGTGAAAACTTATTTATATGCATCCTAGCTCAGCCCACCACGATAAATTAAGCAAAAAACAACATTAAAAATATTAGCTATGAAGTTATAGTACTTACTACTTCAGTTATAAAGTCCTATCCCTTTGGGGTTCAAGTTACTAAAAAGGTTTTGACCTAAGTGTTAGAATGATAAATTAATATCTACCAGCCATTTTTTTTAAATTTCTAAACTTATTACATGTATTACAAAATATCAAAACATTACATAAATAAGTTATGGATTTTAGATATTAGAATAATAATAAGAAGAAGGCAGTTCATCTTATTATTGTGAACACATTCAATTTTCTAACTAGAATTATTCAAATTAACATAGCAAATAAATTATCTTAATTATTTTGTTACATGAAAATATGTGAAACAGAAAAAAATACTATTTGCATAGAGACCGTTACATAGTTGTGATTAAAATACATTGATAATTACGATGAGATTAATTGTTATCAAAGGTTGATATGAAATTCTGGCAAACTCAATTAAACCGAGTAATCTGGATGGTAACACTAAGATATGGAACTCGGAATGGGCATTTATGATATAAAAAAATCATAGTCAAAACATGTTTCGAATACACCTGAACATAAGAAAACAGTGGGCAAAATACCATTACTTCATTAACACGCGTTAAATGCAACAAACAATGATCTAGATAGAAAACAATTTAAGACTGTCTGGAATAATTTGAATATTTGTCCTATTAGAGACAATTTGGATATTTCCTGCAATATGTCAAGGAACCATTAGAAAGAAAGCGCCTATATCACACTTGATGTTTCCCCTGTGCAAAAGAGTTATTTCAAAAGTGAATGTTAAGTGAATGCAGCTATGACTCACGATGAAGATATTGCCAGAGTTTTTTTTAACAATAAAAATATATTTCAAATTCAAAAAAGGAAAATAGAAAGACTATTAACTTAAAATAACACTTTACAAAAATCACCAGTTACATGTCATTTAAAAATAAATATTGATATAAATACCAGCTTTGTACAAATTTAATACAATCTGTAGTAATTTGTAAAAAGATAGATTACAAAGTTACCTTAGCAAGACAGGAGACAGTGAGTAAAAATAGTGCACGTGATTTAACAGAAATAGATCAAGAACAGAAAATATGCAGCGATTATAACGTGTGTATGCGAGAAAGCTTGTCAATAGCTTTCTGAGGATCGGTGATTCTTCCTGGGGTCTTTCTAGCTTCTTCGTTAATTGAAGCCAGTTAACCTAGCAACAGGTCAAAATCAAGGATTTGTTTATTTTGGTTACCTTACAACAGATTTATATGAAAACCCAAATATTAATAGGTGACAAATTTAGAAACTCAAAATATCAGTCAATATTTAGTATTCAATTCATGCCATCCTCAAATTTCATGAAAGAGATTTTTACAATCTGACGTCAAGCTGTTCGATCTGACGAAGATAAAGTCAAACGAAATGGTTGTATTTGCCGATGACTGTTCCCTGAATACAAAAACAGAGTATGAATTGTAACACAGAATGGACCATGTCTCTTCAGCTTGTGACAATTTCGGTCTCATAATCGGTATCTTGAAGACAGAGATGATGCATCAACCTGCACCAGGAAAGCCTTAAGTAGGGCATAACACGATAGTAAATGATCATGCTCTCGTGGCAGTAGAAAAGCTCACCTATCTCAGCAGCAGACTTCAAAGTGCAGTCCACATCGATCACGAAGCGTACATCTCAGAAAAGCAGCACATACTGGCCTGATCAGCCACTCACGGACTCACAGAAACCAAACCAGTCAGTGAAGGTACAGTCGTCTTCGAGCTCGAAGGACGAAATCAAATAACAACAAAACGATTTGTCTATGGAATTAGAAGAAAAAAATAAAAGACTCATTTAATAAGTTCTAACTTGAAATTAGATGTGTACATGAAAAAGTAAAAATACGAAAAAGTAAAAATACTTGAAAATTCTTTTTTGTTTTGTAGATTTTATTTTTATAATTTGGACCATACTTACTGACAAAATTCGTCGAATAGTTGGAGATTTAGGCCTAGCTTGATATATCTGTAAAACTCAGAATATTGGATGATATCAGATTTTAATTCATACACACTTTCTTGAATAGTATCTCACACACATAATTAAAAAGAACGAAATGGAAAGTAACGTTCAAGAGATAATTAATGAACTACATACAACTATTAGACGGAAAATAAATATAAATATAAATACAAAATTGGTTCTGCAACAATATCTTTTTCAACACTGCATATTGATATGCACACACCAATAGGCGTAAAGTCTTGCAAATATTTGCCTTATTGGATGCAAATTAAAAGATTAGTCTTAATGACAAAGAAGACAATGAATGTTTTCGTTAAACAATAAAGTATATTCCCAATAAATATGCAAGACATAAAACCATTAGAAATTAATTTTATATATATATATATATATATATATATATATATATATATATATATATATATATATATATATATATATATATATATATATATATCAATGCCTACGAACCAGTAGACAAATGTATAAGACCAGTTAGAATAACAGATCGAAAGATATGATCATGTAGATATGTTAATAGTGTTTGATAAAACCTCAATTATCAAATGTATACATGTTAATATTAGAAAACGTCTGATCTCTCTATATGAAAATCATATATTTTATGGATGGAAATAGCAAATCATTAAGGTCTGCACTTGTTCTTTTATGGTGTTATTCTAAATTTTCTGAAATTACAATGAAACTAAAGTGGTGCCATTGACTTTACAGTACAAACAAACAAACCGCAATGAGCTACTAAAATATAGAGAGAAGGAAAAGGCTGATAAGATACCATTTATCCTGATCTACCATCCACACAACCCCAAAGTAGATAAAACCAGCAGGAAACACTAGCCCATGGTGGAATCGTGTGAAACACTAATGCTAATACTCCCGAATAAACCTGAAGTAGCCTACCGGACACCAAAAGTCCTCAAGGACATCCTGGTAAGTGCGAAGCTAACGCCAATCACTAACCAAGACCACACTAGTCAATCTGACCCCTGTGGCGACAAAAGGAGCAAAACCTGCCAACATATGATAGAAACCAGGGCATTTTCTAGCACAGTGACAAGAGAAAAACTGAACATACATAGATCAAACAAAACGTGCAAAACAGAGAATATAATTATCTCATCACATTTAAGATCTGTAGCATCTAATATGTCGGAGTAACTGAAAAACGTAACAAATCGATCAACCTTCATATATCTGATTGGATGACAAAGAAGCTGTACAGAAGCCCAGTCGCAGAACACTTCTCCTCCCATGGCCACACTTTCAGTGATATAACACCACAGGTGCTCGACGCGAGCTTGATGTTAAGAAAAAAACCAATAATCTAAGGGAAAAAAGTCATACAGAGTGACAAAAATACCTTAGATTACCCCGATGACCCGTTTTGACATAGGACCCTCTCTATCATAATATATAAGAGAGAAGGTACGGAACTTCCAAATACTTCGCTCCACCCATGACCCTCGATTTCCTTCTGCTATTTCCGTCTTTAAAGGCACACGACTATATTATATGACTTGTTTTACTTCTGAGATATTTTTCTATCCATCAAGCCATCATTGACTTTTCTGCGTTGTACCAAACTGAAGTTACGGGCTCCGAAACGTGCGATTTTCGCGAAGTTTTCCTTTGTGGACACTTCCGTGCTCATCTGAAAACCGGTGACAAGAGCGATATGGACAATGTTTTCAACTCTATGGTGCATCCCTTCTTAAATTACAGAACAGCGGTAGATGCAAAAGTAAGTATTTTACTTACCATTAACTCGATTCAACTTTAGGAATCATGTTCCATGCAAGTATTATACACTGTCTTCTTCACTGCACAACACATCGTATACATGCATCTCTATTTTCAAAATAGGCGGCACTAACGTCAACGCCGAAATATTATTGGCTCAAAAGGTTATTCTTATTACACTGGTCAACAGTGAAATCATTACTGACTTGAAAAGGCCCTAATCTGTAGTATTTTGGTGTGCCGAACACGAATATAACCGTGAAAAATTTGTATTGGCTCTCGTTTTGAAGATATTCATATACCTCATTTTCTATGTTTCACTGTGTAAATTTCTCCAGTAGGACTGCAGCAACATCCGGAATAATGATGTAACATTGCATAATACCATCATGCTCACATCATCCACAGTTGATTGCATCATTTTCTGATGCAATGCAATACTAATGCCATGCGGCTGCTGAAGTAAGTTGACGTCAGCAGTGTACTATACATGTGTAGGCCTATTATACTAATGCCAGGCGGCTGCTGAAGCTGACGTAAGCAGTGTACTATATAAAGCCCAATCAGATAGGTTCAGCATTTAAAATATTTTAGACATTGTGCGAGACAGTTCAAGCTACTGTTACATAAAACTTATTATTTTATCCATTTACGTACAATAAAGAACAGTAATGCCTCGAAAGTGTGTTAATACCGCGGACAATTTTTGCTATATTTGTGGGGAAGTGACATTTGCCAACCAGAAGAAAAGTATCAATTCTCAAGTGAAGAAGGCATATCATCTTTACTTCGGATGCAAGGTTATTGACCAAGACAAGCCTTGGGCTCCGCATATATGCTGTGCTACATGTACAACACAGCTTTCACAGTGGTTGAATTGCAAAAGGTCATCAATGCCGTTTGCAGTCCCAATGGTGTGGAGAGAGCCAAGCAACCACCTAAATGACTGTTACTTCTGCTTGGTTCCTCCTCTTTCCGGCGGAATAACGAAGCGAAAGAAGTCGAGAATAGTCTACCCAAACATTCCGTCTGCATTGAGACCAGTTCCACATGGTGAGGGACTTCCTATTCCAGAACCTCCAGCAGAATATTCTCTTGATTCATCTGACGAAGACAAAGGTGAGTCGACCTGTTCTTCTCCTGGTCCATCAGCATGCAGTGATCCAGATTTTCACTGTGGTGCATCATCAACCCCACACAGAATAACACAGGAAGAACTAAATGACCTGATTCGTGATTTGGACTTATCAAAGAACAAGGCAGAATTGCTAGGATCAAGACTCCAACAATGGAATCTTCTAGAAGAAGATGTCACAATTACTGCATATCGAAAGCGCCACCAGCAATTGGAGCCTTTCTTCAGAAAGGAAAGTAATCTGATATTCTGTTCCGATATTGAGGGCCTCATGAATGCTTTAAAAATCACTCATGACCCACAAGAACGGAGACTATTTGTGGACTCTTCGAAACTGAGTCTCAAGGCTGTGCTTTTGCACAATGGAAACATTCTTCCATCTATTCCAGTAGCATATGCTGTCCACATGAAAGAGACATACGATAACTTAAGGCAGCTACTGAATTCCATTGAGTATAACAAGTACAGCTGGCACCTCTGTGGTGATTTGAAGGTAGTTGCCCTTTTAATGGGACTGCAGCAAGGATATACAAAATACATGTGTTTCTTATGCGAGTGGGATAGCCGAGCAAGGGAAATGCACTACATGAGGAAGGAATGGACTCACAGGCAGAATATAGCCATTGGAGAGAAGAATATCCAACACCCAGCTCTGGTTGAGGCTCAGAAAATCTTGCTACCACCCCTTCACATCAAACTAGGTTTGATGAAGAACTTCGTGAAAGCCATTGACCGGACTTTGCCAGCATTCCGATACCTGCATGAAAAATTCCCTCGACTCTGCGAAGCAAAGATTAAAGAGGGAGTTTTTGTGGGTCCTCAGATTCGAGAGCTTTTCAAAGATGACCGGTTCAACAACTTGCTGGAAGGTGACGCGAAACAAGCATGGAATGCTTTTCGCCTAGTTTCTACAAACTTCCTCGGAAATGTTAGGGCAGAAAACTATAAGGAACTAGTAGAAGACATGTTGATGAAGTATAAGAACCTTGGCTGCAATATGTCTCTAAAGATTCACTTCCTTCATTCCCATTTGGATTTCTTTCCTAGCAACTGTGGTATTGTTAGTGATGAACACGGCGAACGTTTTCATCAAGATATCGCAACAATGGAACAAAGATACCAGGGAAAATGGTCCACTACAATGCTGGCTGACTACTGCTGGACACTCCTCAGAGATGCTCCCGAACAGCTGTACAAGAGACAGGCGAAGAAATCTAAGATGTAGTCAATGACTTGATTTTTTATAGGTAGGCTATTACAGTTGACCTTTTACTATTGGAATGCATTTCGTTATGTAAACATTAATTTCTTGCAGATTACAAAAAAACTAGAGCCAATTTTGCAATTTGACTGTCATATTCGTGTTCAGCACATAAAAATTGATAAGAATTGACTAATTTTATTTCAGTAACATGACTTTTGTAAAAATTTGTTGTCCAGTGTTATCATAGGAGCACGGACGTGTCCACAAAGGAAAACTTCGCGAAAATCGCACGTTTCGGAGCCCGTAACTTCAGTTTGGTACAACGCAGAAAAGTCAATGATGGCTTGATGGATAGAAAAATATCTCAGAAGTAAAACAAGCCATATAGTATGGTCGCGTGCCTTTAAAGACGGAAATAGCAGAAGGAAATCGAGGGTCATGGGTGGAGCGAAGTATTTGGAAGTTCCGTACCTTCTCTCTTATATATTATGATACAGAGGGTCCTATGTCAGAACGGGTCATCGGGGTAATCTAAGGTAATTTTGTCACTCTGTATGATTTTTTTACTTTAGATTATTATTATTTTTTAACATCAAGCTCGCGTCGAGCACCTCTGTATAACACTTACAGCAATTGCTCACAACCCCAAATGGAGTTCCGAAACCACGAAAGAAAAGGAATCTTACAGGATACGCCGCCTTAGAACATTGGAACCAAGCGGTTTAAACCAAGAAGACTATAAAAAGACAGCCATTCACAAATAAAATTACATTTTTGCAGCAGGCATGTTCTATTTTCAATAATTCTCAAAATTTGCTTATTAGACACCCAATAATCTATAATTGCAACTATAACAATGAAATATCCGGGATATAATTTGCGCATACATAAATTTACATAAAATAACAGATGACACTATGTCTCATCGATTTCTAGGTCAATACAAAATATCTTTTAGCATCCACAACAAGTGTCATAGTCATGTAAAGTTTTTCAAAGACAACGCTTTTTTGTTTTATTTGTTTGCCTTGTCTATGTTTTGTATTTGCCTTTGAAAAAGACTCATTAAGCGTCGAAAGCACTTAGGCTAGCTAGATACTAGCTTTGCACTGTTCGTAGTTAGTTTATTGCATTTATCTTAATCAATCCCTGACAAACGTGATCCCTTGCTGGATCCAGTGCACTTGAAAGGACTGTTATTCGCCAAATGATTTGTATTCTCTCTCTCTCTCTGTCTCTCTCTGTCTCTGTCTCTCTCTCTCTCTCTCTCTCTCTCTCTCTCTCTCTCTCTCTATATATATATATATATATATATATATATATATATATATATATATATATATATATATATATATATATATATATATGAAAAAGTAAATTTAGTCATTTATTTAATTTATCACCAAAATCTATTATCATTCCAGTGTTGCCTCTAAAGGGCCATTATCGGTTGTACGAGCTGTTGAACATAAATACAAAGAGACAACAAAATTGTATATTATTTTGCAATCGAATGCAATGCTAATATTGTTTCTCGTAACTTTTAACACCACATATAATCTATCAAGAGGATATGATATACATTTTATCGACCGTTTAAAGGACTTTGCCATATCAAGAATTTATCATCCATTTAATACGCCTCCCATATCTAGGATTTATCAACAGTTTAATAGGCTTTGCAGTATCTAGAAATTATCAACCGTTTAATATGCATTGTCGTGTAGAAAATTTATCAACCCTTTAATAGGCTTCGACGTATCTAAAACAGAACAGGTTTGGTTCGTTGTTTTAAATATGTATGTGTGCATCCGAAACAAAATAAAATGCATTTTGCGTGCATCTATGTTACCTTTTGTGTTTATCTGCATTTTTATTCATTAATGAACATTGACTGATCTGTGCCCTGACCCATGCAGTGTGTTTTCATTTGTTCTTAAAGTGCAACCATAATAAATACAAGTATATAATAATTTCACACAAACATTACTAATTTCCGTTGTTACGTGTAGGCTCTTACAAAACGCCACAAGAAAAGAGTGACGACAGAAAGCTTTGTAAAATGTAACAAATAATTTATTTCTCTAGCAAAACAAGGTAAAAATGAGAAAAATAAATTACGGTTTTACGAATCAAATCCAAAATTAATTCAAGAATTAAAAAATAGAAGACCTAATAATAAAAAGTCCTAATGAAACCGAGTTCGAATCCAGATGAAATCCAAAATGGAAGGCGATAACGTATGCTGTGGTCAGCGTCGTACTGATGTGACAACAGTTCTTTGTTGAATCACAGAAAATAATATTCCAGTTTTTGAATGCTGTGTAAATTTATATAACTATCTTTTTCCAAGAATAAATTTAAAGCACAAGTATTTCCAGAAAATATACTTTCTTGGAATCAAAATAATTTGAAGAAAAAATAAAAATTCAACTCAAATCGGTCAAAACAAAGCACCTTTATACTTGCTACCATCTTTCTTATTTATTTGGTTCAATTTATTTATACTTGTTTTAGTTGAAAAGAAATTTTAAGTCCACAAAACACCAGCGCCCATGATAGCTGCAACAAACATATGCTCTAAAGTTACATAATTATCAGAAGGTTTGTAAAATCAGGTTTAGATTGAATAGATCTTCTAAAGTTTACTACGAATAGGTTGGTCTAAAGTTTAGGACGAATAGGTTTGTCTAAAGTTTAGGACAAATAGGTTTCTCTAAAGTTTAGGACGAATAGGTTTGTCTAAAATTTAGGACGAATAGGTTGGTCTAAAGTTTATTACGAATAGGTTTGTTTAAAGTTTAGGACGAATATGTTTGTCTAAAGTTCAGGACGAATATATTGGTCTAAAGTTAGGACGAATAGGTTGGTCTAAAGATTATTACGAATAGGTTGGTCTAATGTTTATTACGAATGGGTTTGTCTAAATTTTAGGACGAATAAGTTTGTCTAAAGTTTAAGACGAATAGGTTTGTCTAAAGATTAGAACGAATAGGTTTGTCTAAAGTTTAGGACGAATAGGTTGGTCTTAAGTTTATTATGAACAGGTTGGTCTAAAGTGTATTACGAATAAGTTGGTCTAAAATTTAGGACGAATAGGTTTATCTAAACTTTAGGACGGATAGGTTGGTCTAAAGTTTATTACGAATAGGTTGGTCTAAAATTTAGGACGAATAGGTTTGTCTAAAGTTTAGGACCAATAGGTTTGTCTATAGCTTAGGACGAATAGGTTTGTCTAAGTTTATTACGAGTAGGTTTGTCTAAAGTTTATTACGAATAGGTTGGTCTAAAGTTTAGGACGAATAGGTTGGTCTAACGTTTATTACGAACAGGTTGTTCTAAAGTTTAGGACGAATAGGTTTGTCTAAAGTTTAGGACGAATAGGTTGGTCTAAAGTTTAGGACGAATATGTTGGTTTAAAGTTTATTACGAATAGGTTTATCTAAAGTTTATTACGAATAGGTTGGTCTGAAGTTTAGGACGAATAGGTTGGTCTAAAGTTTAAGACGAATAGGTTTGTCTAAAGTGTGACTAGCGTCAAGATGAGTAGAAGAATATAGATAAGAGACTTCATCCAAATTATTGAAATACCGATCAATTAAATCATGATCTCTGAATATTTAAGTACTCATGTGACTTTAATGTATTTTAATTAATTCAGTAAGATTTTTCCTTGCATTTTCTAAAGGTTTTTTCACTTCTGATTCTCTCTTTATCAGACCAATTAGGCTCAAATAACTTAACATCAGTTACTTCCTGTACATGCCAAACCGTTAGTAATTACTCCTCCGATTATTGTTAATGTTGTTGTCATTTAATAACAGTAATTTTTTTTAGATGAATCCAACATTGCAATTAATGTTTATAACAGAAGGAAGATTATTTCCAAATCCTCTAAATAAAAAAAATATATGTTACTTTCTTCGGAATAATATATATATATATATATATATATATATATATATATATATATATATATATATATATATATATATATATATATATATATATATATATATATATATATATATATATATATATATATATATATATATATATGTATGTGTGTGTGTGTGTGTGTATGTATGTATGTATTATTGAGAAATAAATTACCTGAATATTGTTATTAATATTTAATGAGTAAATAAGATTTTTATTATTTATAATTAATGCTCAACAACAATTGAGGAATATGAAGCTTTATGCTTAAGTTGATCAATATTGTTTATAAATATCAGCTCTATTTCTTTATTTGAATAAGACGATTATGCCGGTCAAAACCTCGTGGTGCAACTTGTATTTAGTAAATTGTGAAGCAATATGTAGTAATAGATAATATTCTTGGTTTTGTGAAACGGTATATATATATATATATATATATATATATATATATATATATATATATATATATATATATACTCACACCGTTTCACAGTTCATATGGAGAATAACAGCCCATTCCAGTGCACTTGATCAAGCAAATGTTTCAGGGATTGATTAAGATCAATGCAACAAGTTGAAAACGAACAATGCAAAAACCAGTTTGTAACTAGCCGAAGCGCTTTCCACTTTCAGCGAGTATTTGTCGAAGGCAAACAGGAAACAGACAATACTAACAATAAAAACATTAATGCTTCAAAATATTTGATATCTATCCTAGTTGCCGTCAACTTGATTCATGATGTTGTAAACTAGTGGGTGTTAACCTAGAAATGGAGGTGCTAGAGCAGAATTTGTTTTTAATGAGAAGTGGTGTAACCGCAATAAGGTATTTCATTATTTCTGTAATGACAGTAATAACCACATCAATAATAGCATCAGGATGAACTACAGAGAAAACCCCAAGTAGTGACTATATTGGAGTGAGTGAATAATGAGCAAAAAATGTTTTAATTGAAAAATTGGTGGTTGCAAGCAGTTGGTGATTTTATTTGCGTGTTTTTTCCTTTTTCTATTTTTCTTAGTTTAAGCCGCTTGGTTTCAATATTTTAAAGCTGTTTATCCAGTAAGATTCATTTTCTTTCCTGGTTTCACAACTCTAGTTGAGATTGTGAGCGATGGCAGTCGGTATTACATCACTGAAAATGTGACCAGGGGAAGAGAAGTGTTCAGCAACTCGACTTCCGTCTAGCTTCTTTGTCAGCCACTCAGATCTGCAACGGCTGATTCTTTTGTGAAGCTTTTCAGTTTCTCAGAAACACTGAAGGCTGGGTATCTTACATTTTATGATACAACTTGCTTTGTCTTTCTTTTTTGGTACGTTTTATGTGGTCCATATATCTTCAAGAACATCATTAATCAAAGCAATATCGGTAGGGGAAGGTTACAAATAAGATTAAAGTTCATTTTATTGCCATTTCGATAAAATTATTTCCTGTATTGATAAATGATCACAAAATTAGATCCGTTTTTGTGTTCTTTTATGAGAGGGAGAGACAGAGAGCGACTCTACATTAGTGTAAAGCATACAGCACGCGACCCACTCGTGTTTTCTATATAGCCGAAGCTATTCGCACGGCCGCCGTGCACCTACAGTGAAAGACTACTCCCACGGCCGCCAAGTATCTCATCTAAAAAGTAGCACGGCGTGTAATTTACGCAAAGCTATTTGTACGGCTGTCACATACCTGTTTTGGATTAAAATCAATATTTTTGGAGGTTTTTTTTATTAAAAAATACCTAACTTTTTGTAAATAACAAACACAGAGTAGAAGTGTTGCTTAACCTTTAATGATGCGAGATTTTTTATAAAGTTAGTTTTCTCAGTCATAAACATTTGCCTTTTCTTCTTTTTTATTACAGTTTTCTGCTTTGGCCATCTAAAATTATGTGGACGTTTTTCAAGCTATTTTCCAACCTCACCTCTACGTTGATATTTTTTGTGAAGTTGCCTTCTCTGGTGATTTCGGAACCTCAGATTTTTTTCAGTTTAACTTTCAAATGCTTCTGTTTCATTGGAGCAATATATAGTTATTCAAGTTTTCTTTCAAGTCATTCTTCAACTAAGACTTGTATCACATTAAAATATGTTACAATTATATCGAGAAAAAAAACACAAATATATGTAAAATAAACAAGTCCTTGTTTTCACCTGTATGCATTTGAAAATTAATGTTGAAAAGCAACTAAGCTTACACTTAATGCTGAAATTGGTAATCCATAACTGAAAGATAAAAGCGCACAAAAGTATATAATTCCATGTGCTGCTAATAAGTGTTCTGTCAGCTCTTTATATAATTCATGTTATTCCATATGCTGCTAATAAGCGTTTTTTCAACTCTTTATATAATTCATATTATTCCGTATGTTGCTAATAAGTGTTCTTTCAACTCTTTATATCATTCATTTAAGTTATTAAGTGGAAAAAAGGACAAGGTTCGATAAGGACCTATTTCGGCCCCCAATCAAATTCCTGGCAAACTTACATAGATAAAAGAATCCCCATTCTCTGCACACAAAATAAGTATTTAATTATTATCCAGGACCACTTGTATTTAAGAAGAATCGACAATTAAAAAACCAATAGTTTTTTTCCTCTAATGAGAAACATATTTTTGTGGATTACAGACAGTATGAGTAATACTGCCGAAAATATATACCAATAAAATTCTGCATTTGCACACATTGTCAATGATAGTATATAGAAATGTGTCTTTTTACTTTGAAACATTGTCCAAATTTACATTAAGTACGGTGATTACCTCTGACACATATTTTTGTTTCATTTAAAAGTTATGCTTAGGTTTATGTTTAACAATAACTAAGCATATGAAAATATTGACTTGGTTGCCACAGAATAACAATTTTTACCAAAATATTCTTGGCTATAAACAAGCAAACAAAAGGCCCCAGATCTTTTTGCACATTGGCAAATAGCTATATGTTGCTACAATGTATAATTAAGAATCAAAACCACGTGTTCAGAACATCACTGATCACAGCAAGTTTGTGTAAACATCGGCGGAGGAAGAGTAAAATTAAAGTCTATTATATTCCCAATTCGATAAAATTATTTCTTATATTGAAAAGTGATCACAAAATCATATACACTTTTATACGACTTTTATGAGAGGGAAAGAGTGCGAGTCAACAGTAGCTGAAAAGCATACCGCATGCGACGCCCTTGTGTTTTTCTGATGGCCGATGCTATTCGGACGCCCATCGTGCACCTCTGCCGCGAAAGACTATTCGTACGGCCGCCGTGTGCCTCATCTAGAAAGCAGCAGGACGTGTATTTGCGTAAAGCTAGCTGTATAGCTGTCACGTACCTAATATGCGAAATATAATAATTTTTGCAACTGTATCAATATCTGCAAGTCACTTTAGTTAAAACTTGTACAAGCTATATACTCCTTAACCTGTGGTAGATGACATTTAATTTTAAAACAAATAGCAATTATTCCGTCATATCTCTACGATGTCAACGCCTCGGATGCGGGCGGTCGTGGGTTCGATCCCCGGCTGAGTAATACCAAAGACTTATTAAAATGGTACTAACAGATTCCTCGCTTGGCGCTCAGCGTTAAGAGGTTAGTGTTAGGACTGGTCGGCCTGGTGTCAGGATAATGTGACTGAGTGGGACATTATGCTACATGTCTGCGGCATGATGCCCCAGTGCTAGACATCACTATAAACTGTCACACTGCAGACGTCGTAGTGATATGACTGAAAATTTTTTAAAGCTCCGTTAAAATTCCAAATCACACACACTCTCTCTCTCTCTCTCTCTCTCTCTCTCTCTCTCTCTCTCTCTCTCTCTCTCTCACACACACACACACACACACGATGTCCATGGTGTGACAGCTTATAGTGATGTCTAGCACTAAGGCATGATGCCCCAGGCGTATAGCATAATTTCCTGGCTCAAGTCCGACCAGCCCTAACACTAACCTCTTAATGCTGAGCGCCTAACGCGGCAGGTGTTAGTACCATTTTTATAAGTCTGTAAGTCGGCCGAGGCTGGAATCCGCGACCTCACGCATTCGAACGCTCTAACCACCGGAGCGGTACACCTGCGGTAGAAATAGAAATTTTCAAAAAAATATTGAGTGAATATATTGTCACCTACGAACATGTTCCGTTTTTTACTCAGAACACACATTTGTATGTGTTAAATCACAGACGATTTGACTAGCTGAAGTTTTTTAATAGTTTGAAATCAAATCAAAAGCAGGACTCTCCACTTGTGTTTTCAAGAGGTATTCATTTGAGTATAAAGGGTGAAAATGTTATCTACTGTCGAATATGTTTCTCAAAGTACTGCCCTCACTTACAATTTTATGCAAGTTTGCCCATTTCAATATGCAAATTTGCCCATTTCAATGACTTGGAATTTGGAGTAGATCTAAGGAGTTTCCTTATAACTGGCAAAAGACAAATCATTTGGGGTTCCTTTCTTCAGCAAAGTTAGTATAGCGGCAGTTTAATAATCATCCAGATATTTTCCATGATCGTACATATTATTAAACGAAGCAACAAGGAATGGAATTAAACTATCAACAGAATTTTTAAAATAATATAGTATAGTCCGGGATACCTTTCCATTTTATTATTACTAGCTTGCAAAACCTCCTTTTTCAAATATTCTGGACAATCATGCATATCACCCAGTGTATCATTCTCATTTAGAAAGCAACCAAAGGGGAATAATGTTGAGGGTTAAAACTGTTAAGAAATGATAACACCAACAATCATGTGATGACTATATTGTATTAGACCTATCTTTATCGACATTCCAGTATGTTTTTACATCTTTAAAATATAAAAAGATCGGTACAGATTTACTCTTCAGTTTGCTAAGTTGAATTTCTTATTAGAAACAACCTTCTTGCATGAATATTAGCAATATTTTTCTATAGGATTCTTAGATCAAAATCTAAATGCTCTTACGGCCAACAGCATTTCTTTCTGAAAACGGGATCCATTTTTACAAATGTTGTCATACCAAGCTTGATTATATTTGTGCTGTGTGGCATGCTTAGGTATTACTTCCCTGTCTGTGTTGTATGGTATGCTGAGCTATTACTTCCCTGTCTATGTTGTATGGTATGCTTAGGTATTACTTCCCTGTCTGTGTTGTATGGTATGCTGAGCTATTACTTCCCTGTCTATGTTGTATGGTATGCTTAGGTATTACTTCCCTGTCTGTGTTGTACACTATGCTTAGGTATTACTTCCCTGTCTATGTTGTATGGTATGCTGAGCTATTACTTCCCTGTCTGTGTTGTATGGTATGCTGAGCTATTACTTCCCTGTCTATGTTGTATGGTATGCTTAGGTATTACTTCCCTGTCTGTGTTGTACACTATGCTTAGGTATTACTTCCCTGTCTGTGTTGTATGGTATGCTTAGGTATTACCTTCTCTGTCTGTGTTGTGCACTATGCTTAGGTATTACCTTCCCTGTCTGTGTTGTACAGTATGCTTAGGTATTACCTTCCTTGTCTGAGTTGTATGGTGTGCTTAGGTATTACCTTTCCTGTTTGTGTTGTACAGTATGCTTAGGTATCACCTTTCCTGTCTGTGTTGTACAGTATGCTTAGGTATTACCTTCCCTGTCTGTGTTGTATGGTGTGCTTGGTATTACCTTCCCTGTCTGTATATTATGGTGTGCTTAGATATTACCTTCCCTTTCTATGTTGTATGGCATGGTTAGATATTAGTGATCGCCGCTGGACCACTGTTTGGCTCAGTTGGACAGGAAGTTACTTGCATATGGTCTCTCCTACACTATTGTGCCCAGGGCAACACCTTCATGCGGGGCCCCCTGTTTTCACAGAGCATGTTGTGTGACGCGACCGAGTACCCGGCGGTGTAACTGGGTGGGCGGACTGGGCTCGTTAACCTTGGTAGGCAGCCAGTCTAAGAGAAGGAAAACTTTGACTCCAAAACCCAGGCAGAGGGAGCTCGTTAGCCTTGTCAGGCAGTTCGTCTAGGAGAAGTAAACTCTGATTTAAAACCCACGAAATGACCCAGCCATTGGATGATGGCTCCGCTAGCTAATGGATATCTTCGGGAGAAGGAGAGGCTACAGCAGTAAACCCAGATAGAAAATCCGGAGTGGAGCCCCTAAGGCGACTAGTTATTAAATACGACTTCCTTCCAGCAACTTCTGCATCCAGACTGGTGCCAAATGTCATGCTCAGCATTCTTTTGGACCCCACCAGCAAGGACGAGAGGGGGACCCCGATTTCTGGGCAGCCCAGGATCTCCATTCTCCATATCCCGGCTTGCGCCCTGGAGAGGTCACTCCCGCCTTGCTCATGATTGAGGAAACAACGCGGGAGCTGGCAGTCTACGGGTTATATTTCCCACCCGATTGGCATAGGGAAGGGGAGACACGGGTCTTCTTCGACGGTGAGAGGGATCATCGCGCCCCACTGGCCGACTACCGCCCGCCTCAAGCTGAGCAGCCCCGGTCAGTAAGGTGTTGACACGCAAACGTCTGCCTGTTCCAGTAGGTGCCTGGTGTTCAGTGTGTTGCTCAGCATGACAAGAATACGGAAACTCTGCACCAGACAAAAGTAAAAAGAAACCAAAAAAGAAGACTTTAGCTCTTCGATTCGTAAGCTGGAACGTGCGTACCATATGCACAGGCATCTTTGATGACCTCAGGCAGGAGGATGTACCAATTCGCGGTGAACGTGATAGGTGTTTCCGCCTTCCTCATCATTTGTCGTGGTAGAATACATTTTGAAAGGAATGACTTGCAGTAACGGTGCAGGTGTGTGTCCCACCACGTTGTACTCCACCACATATGAGTACACAAAGATCAAATTAAATCCTTCGTTCAATTCTACCGGGTGAAGAAATAACTTCAAAAATCGGCTGTCACTGGTGTTTTAGATTGGTCCTTGGCATCCGTCCGTCTACGGGAGACGACGGTGTAGCTCCAGAGTAAGCTTTTGTTTATCCTTCTTTCTAGCTCTCTTTTCAGCTTGTTTTATTTTTCTGTCTTCCTCTGCTTTTTGAACTCCCTGCCTGACAGCTAGACACCAACTGGAACGGTTGCTTGCACAGCTCTCCCAGGCGTTGACACTGATGTTTGCCGTCTTCATATCCTTCTTGCAAAGATCTTTGTAGCGTAGACGTCGTCGTCCAGTCGGTCGTGCACCTTCTGCTAACTCCCCATATAACAGGTCCTTGGGAATGCGGCCTGGATCCATTCTCTTGACATGGTAGAGCCAGCGAAGGCGCCTCTCGCTGAGAATGGAGAACATGCTGTTCATGTTGGTGCGTTCTAGAACCTCTTTGTTGGGTACTTTGTCCTGCCACCGGATGTGCAGAATGCGCCGCAGACATCTCAGGTGGAAGCTGTTGAGTTTCCTCTCGTCTCTTGCATGGGTGGTCAATGGAGAGTGAGCTGGAGATGTTGGGCCCGAGGTATGTGAAGTTCTCGACAACTTCCAAGTTGTACCCATCGATGGTGACAGAGGGTGGTGAGTCTGCGTCCTGCGCCATGACATTCGTTTTCTTCAAACTGATGGTCAGTTCAAATTCCTTACAAGCGTGGAATAGGCGGCATACCAGCTGCTGAAGTCCATCTTCCGTGTGTGATGTCAAGGCTGTATCGTCGGCGAAGAGCAATTCAAGGATGAGTACCTCTGTGACTTTAGTCTTAGCACGGAGACGGGCGATGTTGAACAGCTTGCCGTCAGCCCTGGTATGGATGTTCACTCCTTCGCTGCAGTCCCTGAAGGCGTACTGGAGAAGCATGGAGAGGATGATGGCAAAGAGCGTCGTCGCAAGGACACAGCCTTGTTTGACTCCGCTGATGACTGGGAAGGCTTCCGATGTTGCGCCATTGAAGCACACTGTGCTGTGCATGTTCTCGTGGAACGACATGAGGACAGCAAGCAGATGTGGGGGCAGCCGATCTTCTGCAGGAGTCTGAAGAGTCCACTCCGACTGACCAGGTCAAACGCCTTCGTCAGGTCTATGAAGGCAATGTAGAGGGGCATATGCTGCTCGCAACACTTCTCCTGCAGCTGACGTAGTGAGAAGAACATGTCTACAGTTGACCTGCCGGCTCGAAATCCACACTGGGACTCTGGGTAGACGCGGAAGGCTATGATGTGCAAGCGCGCCAAGGCAACAAGGGAGAAAGCCTTTCCGACGATGCTGAGGAGAGAGATGCCCCGGTAGTTGTTGCAATCGCTACGTTCTCCTTTGTTTTTGTACAAAGTGACGATGTTGGCGTCACGCATGTCCTGTGGGATGTATCCCTGTTCCCATCATAGGCAGAGGAGTATGTGTAGGGGCTGGATCAGTGCTGGTTTTCCGCTCTTGAGGACTTCAGGCGGAATGCCGTCGCTTCCAGGAGCTTTCCCACAGTCAAGGCAATCGATGGCTTTTCCGAGCTCTTCCAGGGTGGGCTGTGTGTCTAGCTCCTCCATGACCGGTAGGTCTGGAATGGCGTCCAGGGCAATGTCAGTGACGTTGTTTAGGGTTGCATATAGCTCGAGATAGTGCTCAGTCCATCGCTGCAGTTGTTTCCCTGGTCTGTGATGACTTCGCCTGTCTTGGACTTGAGGGAGGCGGTCTTGTAGCTGGGGAGGCCTGTCGCCTTCTTGATACCCTCATACAGTCCTCTTGCATACCCAGTGTCGGCAGCTGTCTGTATACTGCTGCAAAGGTCCAGCCAGTAGGTGTTGGCACATCGGCGGGCGGTCTTCTGGGCGTTGTTCCTTTCAATCCTGAGGGTTTGTAGTGTTCTGATGCTAGGTGCAGCCTTGTATGCCAGGAGGGCTTTCCTCTTTGCCGCAGTTTCGGGCTCCATCTCCTCCCAGTTTTCCTCATACCAGTCGACATTCTTTCGCTCCCTCTTCCCGTAAGCTGTGATGGCTGAATTGTACATAGAGTCACGGAGATGGGACTACTTGGAGTCAATGGTGTCATTAGGTGTCACTTTGGTGAGGGCTTCCTGTAGTTTGCTGACGAACTGCTGTGTTTTCTCTTGGTTGCTTGCACAGCAGATGTTAATGCGTGGGTGACCCTTCTTCTTGGGGTGATGCAGCTTCTTGGGTAATATTCGCACCTTGCTGGCCACGAGGGAATGATCCGTGTTGCAGTCAGCACTGTGGTAGCTACGGGTGAGGAGGACACTGCCCAGTTCCGCACGCCTGGTGATGACGAGGTCTAGCTGGTACCAGTGGCTTGAACGTGGGTGTCTCCATGACACCTGGTGGATCTCCTTGCATTTAAAGAAAATGTTGGTCACGCATAGGCTGTGGGAGCAGCACATCTCCAGCAGTCGCTCACCATTCTCGTTGATCTTGCCCCTTCCGTAAAAGCCGAGACAAGTGGACCAGGCCTCATGGTCAGCTCCAACTCTAGCACTGAAGTATCCTAGTAAGTAAAGGCCTTCATTGTTGGGGATACTGGATATTGCCTAATCCAGAGCCTCATAAAACTTGTCTTTCTCCTCGCGGGTGGAGCAGAGGGTTGGGGCGTACACGATGAAGATGTTGACCGGGCCTAAGGATGTTGACAGCCGGAGGGCAAGGATTCTCTCAGTACCTGATGACGGATGTTCAATGAAGGAGATTAGCGTGTTCTTTACGGCAAAGCCTACACCGTGCTGCCTAGGATCATCCGAGGGCTTCCCCTGCCAAAATAACGTGTAATTGGCTTCCCTGATGGTGCCGCTGTCAGCCAGTCGGGTCTCCTGGAGGCAGGCAATGTTGATGTTCAGTCGGGAGAGTTTTCTGTCAATTACGGCAGTCTTCCGTGCATCGTCGATCTGCTGTAGGTCACCGGTCAATCCAGGACACATGGTCCTGATGTTCTAGGTTGCAAAACGAAGAGCTGAAGTCTTCTTATTTCTTATTTTAGTCTTTCCTGGTGCGGAGTTTTGTGGCCCACTTGTCGAGATGGTTCTCTAAGCTCCACGCACCCAGTGAAGCAGGCAGGCCATGGCGGGCAACACCTTACTGACTGGGGGCTTCCCAGCTTGAGGCTGGCGGTAGCTGTCCATTGAGACCTGGTGATCTCTCCCACCGTCAGAAGTAACCCCTGGCGCCAAGCTCTACGCCATTCAAACTTTGACTTAGAACCGGTAAACTGCTACTTCTCGTGTCCTCTCCAGTGGAGCTACAAAGCCCGGGCAGGGTGGTATGGAGAATCAGCTGTTGTCCATGTAGCAGATCCCTCCTCTACACGCAGCTGGTGGGCCCAAGGGAACGGCGAATGCCGATACAGCTTGGCACCAACGGCGTCGCAGGAGTTGCCGGAATGACGTTGAAGTCAATGTCAGACCGTCTTAGGGACTCTGTCTCCGGATTTTCTGTCGAGGTTTACTCCCTTCTCCTTTCCGATGAGTGGGTATAGCCACAAGGCAGCAGAGGCTTGTAATCGGAGTTTTTCTTCTTCTAGATGAGCTACCATCCAAGGTTTACCAGTCTCATCTACCCGAAGCAACTGGTTTTAAGGCGCCAGTGGCCCGCCTTCACCCCTTCTCCTGTTAGTGGAAAACGTGGTTTGCCGGACTTCAAATCTAAGCCACTCGCCAAGGCCAGGAGCTGGATTTTAGTTGACACAGGTAATCAGATACGCAAGCCGTATTGGGCATTTCTGGAGGATTGGGGAGCTTGTCTCACACTCCCACCCCGGCAATGTTAACCTTAGATTGGTAAAAACCAGTATCGTTGGTATCCAAGTTTTCTTGTACTTGTATATCCCTGATTTCGACCCGAAACATCGTTCGATTTTCGGTGATGTTGAGGATTTGTGTGGGATGAATCATTTTGACCAAATCACTTCCCAATGCGTTTCGTGGTCCAATTTGATGGCATGAGTTACGTTGGCCATGAAACAGCACATGGTATTGTGGGGAAACACATCCATAGAGCTGTCACTGGGTAAAGTTAAGTTCAATTGGTTATTCATAATTCTAGGGTTCTGCTTTCCGAGGGGTCACTAGAGGTCAAAGCAGTGTCCGAAAGAGGGTTGTTGTTGTTGTTGTGACTGTTGGGAGAGTGACTGACGTTGATTGAAACGCTCCTGTTGTTACCGAAATATTTCAGAGAAGGATTGGATAGAAGGAACCGATGCAACTGCTCAGTCAAATGGTCCACAACTGTTTGTCTCCTTGATGAAAACTCAAATTAGCGATGACAGTACCGATGATGCAATACACCACAAAGATTTGGCAGAAAAAAAGACAATTTGCGTTTTAGGCACACGTTCTCCACACCACACTCACTGGGGTTGCTTTTGTACATCTTGCAGAGAGAATGGACGGTCGCTGTTGTGGAGGCTATGGTCACTTCTTTTTATAGTCGATAACTTCCAAAGCTTCGATCAACAAATAAAAACTGGGAGGATATCCTTTCCAACGCTCTCCGACTTCTTTGGTCTACTTTCCGGCTTCTTTAATCAAGAATGCTCTCGATGTTTTACACGTCTTCCTTTTCGGTCACTCGTTGTAACTTAGGCAAGTAGAACGTTCCTTTTAACATATCCCCATTCATGTCTTCCAATTTATATACGGGAGGATGATGGCCACGCACTCGTCCAGCGACACGAAACAATTCGGTGGTCCAGTTGCGTAAGTAACCTATGTCGAAAGTACGTTTGGTTTTGCCAATGCGCACACAATCTTCCGTCGTCAACACTCCACCTTTCTTGGGGACGTACCAAACAGGCGCTCAAAGACGGTAACTTTGTTGTCGGGAATCACTTCTTCAGGAGCTCATCCAATGTTCTGATGGTAAGACTGGTTGTAAGCTTTGACAAGAAGAGGTAAGACGTCGATGTACTTGAGAAAGTTGTTGTCTAAAATATTTCCACATGCTTTCTTTCATAGTGCGTTGAAGACGTTCCACGATGCGGGCTTTGTTTTCGTGATTCTCTCAGGTGAAAAAATGAATGACTCGTTTCTTCAATTTTTTGGGAAAGCTTGGTTCAGAAAGTTGGTGCCCTAGTTGGTTTGCAATCGGAGAGGGTGACGACCACTTTGTTTCAACACCAGTTTGAAAGCTCGCTCTAACTCAGAGCTTGAACTGGAAGTCAAAGGCACGACCCAGGCAAATTTTGAAACGATGTCGATGACAGAAAACAAATATTTGTAGCCACGATTGTAGGTAGCTAAATGAGAGACATCGGCTAAATCGGTTTATGATCGATACCCTCCACTTGGGTGCGACTTCTGGGAAATTTTGGTCGAATGAGTTTGTGTAACGTATAAGTGGCTCGTTCCTGTAACCATCGTTGCACTTGAGGCAAACGTACAGTTTTCAGTCGGGTTTTGTCAGCAAGATACAGTTTTTGAACTCCTCCGTAACCCACAGGATGGGCTGGATCGTAGTAAATGCTGGCCAATACATTCTCCATTAGGACTCTCTCTCTCTTCAATAATTTGACCACTGTTCAAAGATGCCACTCTGCCTTGTGGTGGTAGTTTGGAAATTGCTTTACGTGTCCGACGTGCCAGGGGAGTAGAAATTGAGGTTAGCGGTTGTGAAAATGGAAAATGGGATGGCTTTTGTCTTGTTCCTTTTTCTCAATTCTACTTTAACTTCTTTCCTTTTCACTTCTGTCGAAGGAGGGGTGGACATCATCGTTTTAACCCAAGCTTTGAGTTCTTCTCGTTTGGGAGTAGGGAAAGAGGTCAACAAGGACGCTGAAATCTTACTAGAGATGGGCAGCGCTGACTACGTTTCAAAGACTTCTCGTGTCTCTTCTTCCTCTGGCATCCGTGGGGCTGCGTCTGTCTTCCTTACTGGGGGCGGGGAGGGTGCCGATGGACTTTTCATCATGGTCTTGAAATCTTTCAGAGTCGGTGGAGCTGTTTCGTCTAAAGAGTTGAAGATATTTAAAACTTGTCGGTACCGTTGAGATTTTCCATTTCTAACAAATCTCTGGGATCCATCAATGATTGAAATTCGTGTTGTAACTGGGACATCTCAGTCAGAAGAGGATTGGGAGGTCAATGCGGGGTGTCATGTTCTAACCAATGATGAAATTCCGTCCATAGATTGTACGAGACTAAAATCAGCCTTCGTCCTTTCATCAGATTCCAAATTACACGTATGAAATCTTTTCATCCAAGATGTCCCTTTTATCTTCTTGGTCTCTTTTTATCTTGGACCACTGGATGAAGCATGATCTCATATGAGTCCTGAAATCATTGTTCCCAATACTCTATTCATCAAGAGTCCCAACAACATGGGTTTGACATGCATCACTTTCCATGTTAGGTGTAGTAGTAATTGTCATAGAGAAGTTCCCATGATGTCGTGCTGAATAGCTGATGTCGCTGCGTACGTCATCCCTGCAGTCGCAAGGTACAGCATCGCACTCGACTTGAGAATTACTGAACTTGAATTGTGTCTGTCTGAAATGATTGATCTTTCTAGCTTGATGTTTCTTCTCGTAATGAAGTATCGTCTTAGACGTTTTCCCCTATATATGGTGACCAATATCGGTACGGTAAAGTGAAATGATTGAAAAGTCTAACTCGCTTCTGGTACACGATTTGATCGTGCTTTTTTCTTCAAGGGTCGATGGACGATTTGAGGTGTGGGTAAACGTACAATCTTATGCGGTTCGTAGGTGATCACTCTAAAATGTTGATCTTCTCCAGACTGCAAAGCTTGTTTTAACACGCCAAAGTTCACTTGACTGGTGAGATGATTTAGAGTCAATACTTTCACTTTACACTCTGTGTGCACTTCTCCTTGATGGTTACGGTATTCGTAGCCGTAATGTTTTTCATCGAAGCTAGCAAAACTTAGAATCTTGTCGTCGGGGTGCTCTTCCGTCCAGGCTCCTAAAAGATCTCCTTCGATGTCAGGGTGACGCTAAGACGATCGATGTAGATGCAACTGTCTGTGTCTAAATGCAGTACACGCTCTCCTAACTAGTGTCAGGCCACGTACAGTTTTAAGCGAGCACAGGCTGTCACGTAGGTCGCAATGATGACATTTCCAAATTCGTAGACCTGTACAAACTTCTTCAGTTCTTGTTCGTAATTGATTAATATGAAGTCTTCACGAAGCATGTCCACGTGTTTCATATTTTTTTTATTCGTGAATCGTCTGGAAAAAGCGGGAAGGTTATGACAAGTAATCCGTCTTGGGTAAACACGGTCGTTGTGCCATTTTTGCCCACAAATAATTTAATATCACTTTGGCAAATGATCGCCTTCCTTCATTTTTCGCGATTTGGTCTAAAGTAATGCCTCCTGGTCAAAGTTTTTCTCTTTGAATTTATTTTGGTCTTCGGGAGTTAAACACCAGGAAGGATAACCGACACAAATGAAATACCAGTTTTCGTTGGCGGTAGTGACGTAAAACGGGATGGTACAAGTCCGTGGAAGGCAAGATTTTGCACTTGATTAATCCTACATATTGTCAAATGTTGTACAGGTCAATGTGTTCTGTCAGCAATTGTGGGTGTCCTGCTGGAAAGTAACGATATTCACACAAGTAAGGATACAGCGAACACACGTCTAGGTATTTGATTTCTTCACCTTTCTCTCCGTTCGCGTGGTACATCAAACAGATGGCATTCGTCCTTCCTCCATCTAAACTGTCTCGCGGATTCAGAGGGTCCACCAACGTGTAATTTTCCACGATACGTTTAAACTCGGGATTGGTTTTCAGTTCGTGGTCATACTTGTGTTCGCACATTTCCACAACTTGGTATCCTTGCCGTTCTAATTTCAAGCACCATTGACAAGTTGCCTCATACAAGTTTTCCATGGTACGTTGTAAAAACTAATTTTTGGTGTCACGTTGAGGGTAGCAGATTAGACATCCGTGAAATAAGCGACCATTAAACTCTTACACGATCTTAGGGTTTTCTAAATCTCAGCCATCCACCGAATAATTTCCAATAGTCTTTTTGCCTTCTCCGCTTCGGGCATTTTGGATCCATTTGTCTTTTTTGCCGCACAAGTAATACAACCAGCGTAAAGCTTTAACGGAATAAGGACGCTTGACAAAGTTAGTCGTTTGATGGCAAATGACATCCAGGATCTTCTCCGGCATGAATCATTTTCAGTACACTAAGGAGCATGCTTTGGCAATGATGCAGGCTTTCTTCAAGGTGTCGATCCCTCCGTGTTCCATGAATACTCTTCGAAATTTTCCACAGCAATGCCGCAAAATATCCACGTCAGATCGACAGTACTTTAACATTTCTTCCTGAAAATTGAGTTGGTCCGAGGCGTGAATGTAGTACCAAGTGTAGAAATCTTCCCGTTCTTCGGTGCGCATATTGTCGAGGTCTTAGTAGTGAGCATCAGGCAAATGTGACAGAACGGCGTGTTGATTGGCTTCGGTATTTAAAAAAAAAAAGTGCGGGAAGTAGTCTTAGCGATTTCTGTCATTTCAAACGTTTTAGGCATTCGACTCAATGAAATTGCCAAGTAAATCAGCAAATCTTTAAACTGCACTTGCATGGAAATGATTTTGGCTCCGTTCAAAGTGACCTTAAGACGTTGAGTACTTTGTTCGGTATAGTATTTAAGTAGAAATGTTTCATCGTATCCCGAGAAATTGTGAGCCATTACCGTGGCATAGCGATGCAAATCTCCATTACGTTCGATTTCCTCTTGGCTCCACGTCTCGTCGATAGGGTCTAAGATCCATTGAGCAAAATCGGCCAGCGTGTTGGGTCCTCGAAAGATTTTCACCTCCTCCAGGAAATCTTGCTACAGTGAGGGCAATGACGAAAGATAGGTTCTTGGATGCACTTCTCGCACGCTCGATGAGCCACTCAGAAATTAGGAATGGGAATGCCAGTTTATTTCGTGCATTCGAAATTGAAAAATATGAAATTCTCATTCCTCTTGTGGTTATCTTCCTCCTCCTCCTCTTCCTCCTCCTGTTTGGAATGGTATTTTTGAATGTATCACTCATGTTCCAAGTCCACGATTTGGCGACAAATGGGACACATTTTCTTTCATGAACAAGTGTGTGCCTTGGCATTATTGGTACGTGTGACATGTCCACAAGTATAACATCATTACAGCAGTTGGAAAGCACCTTTAGGTAACAGGTAGCGCTGACAAAAGTTCGCTGACACGCCAGACAATGCTCTAGATTTTGTCCTTCGTTAAGACAGGGTTGAGAGGCAAAACATCCTAAACATTTCGATCTAAAATGCTTGTCTTGCTCTCGATTGTTTTTCCCATAGTCACATTTCTCACAATAATAACTGTATCGTAGGAATCCGGTGATACTGGTAATGGCATGAATCGAAATGTTCATCGTGATGATAGATGTGAATGTATTTTCCGTCTTTGAAATTATCAACTCGAAACAGCAGTTTTCCACGCACTTCTTCAGGGTGTAATTTCAATGTGTAGCGTGGAGGCAAGACGTCATGCAATTTTTGGATTTCAGGAATGCCACAAGTGTTGTCTTTGGATAGGCCGGCTTGCTGTAACAGCAGTTCTGCTTCACTACGTTGTTTGGCTCGGTCCGATCGTTGAATATTTTTCTAAGCTCTTTTCCATTCTTCCGTGTCGTTCTTGTTGTCATACCTTCGTTGCACCAAGATGACACGGGAGAAACATATCTTGTTTTTGAGTGTTGTTAATTTGGACGATAGTGCGCTTGATGCTGCGAAGGTTGTCCACCAATAACGCTTTTCTGCGTTGTCGAGTCCTTTTGGGAAGAGAAACGTGGGTTATGAACAGTGTCGCTTTTTCATCGGTGAGGTGAAACTTGTCGTTGGATTGCTGTACGCGTTGAATCTGGTCGATGACTTTGGAAAGTGTCACTTCTGCTAGGCTGCTAAACTTTATCCAAACAGGTGACTTCAATCTGTCATGATAAATGGAGAGTCTCAAATGATCTTCCTTTTTTCCCTTACATTGTCGATTCAGGGTGGTTAACAAAGAATCCCGAAAATCGGTGATGATCCCTTCTGTCTTCTTCAGCGGTACGTCTGATCTGAAATCTTGAAATTTCACTGTATATGTGTAGGCCGTGTTTAAAATTTCGGGAGGAGCGCTTTCTACTCCGAATGTTGCAATAACTTTCAAGAGTTACTGGTGGACTTTGGTTTGGCATAGACTGTCATGGTCTGGATGCAGGCGTAGCAGATGTAGATTCTGACTCACTCGTGTCATCTTCTAAATCGTTGACATGAATTTGAGCCAAGATTTCTGCTACTGAGCGAGGCGATAGGTCAACTTTCTGCCTTTTACTTTCTTCTTCTTTCTCAATGAAAGCGCGCGATGGTTTCATCTTGATTGCAAAATGTCAAATGACTAAATTTTAAACAACATGATACCCTATATATATATATATATATATATATATATATATATATATATATATATATATATATATATATATATATATATATATATATATATATATATATATATATATATATATATATATATGTGTGTGTGTGTGTGTGTGTGTGTGTGTGTGTGTGTGTGTGTGTGTAGGATCAGTGTCATCCCTCAAAGTATTCATTTCACTCTCAATCCTCCAAGAAAGATGGGAGAGCCAATATAGATCAAACTTATCAACAAAGCTTTGCGATGCGTCATACGACGGTTTTCTTCAGAGAATCCGTCACACTACCCCCCTCCCTTCAAGATAAAAATCAAGATACTTGTTATATGTCGGAAAAAAGGAAACTGGGCAATAGATTGTCCACAACGTCCACGCATGACAGGCGTCAAGAGAAACAAAGGTCAAGTACCTGTTTTCATTGTCAGGAGAAAGGACACTGGTCTTCAGACTGACCTAAGGAGAAAGAGGACCGACCCAAGAAACTAGAGTAACAGAAGAGGGGTTCCGAACAGAAAGCGGAGGTACCCTGCGAAATGGAGGATGAACACATACCCGTCGAAAAAGAGAAGAAAAACGTCTAGAAGAAAGTGAGGAAGAAGAGGAGGAAAAACATGAGAGAGTGAAAATAAAATAAGTTAATGAACTTTTGAAAGTTATGTGTTGTTAATTTTGATTGTAATTTCTACTAGAGAATAGACCATAACAAAATAAACGTTAGTGTCTCTTGGTTTTGATTTTATAATAATAATATGACGATCTACACTCGCGCACTCGGACACACACGTACATCATGGGGGAAAAAGGGATTTAATTTTTATTTGATTTCGGCAAATTTTGAGTTGTCACTTTTTTCGAGAGAGGTCACTGGACCTGA
Source organism: Sinohyriopsis cumingii (assembly GCA_028554795.2). Lineage (NCBI taxonomy): Eukaryota > Metazoa > Mollusca > Bivalvia > Unionida > Unionidae > Sinohyriopsis > Sinohyriopsis cumingii. The sequence goes on along the minus strand of CM068835.1, from coordinate 25,584,329 downwards.
AATGGACCGTTGGGTGTTTGTTTTTATAACAAAGAAACTCAGGAACGAGAGATAATGAGCTTTAACTGCTTTAAACCTTTGCCACGACCAAGACCTACTTCTTGGCCGGCTACTGTCGGTCATTTGGTTGAGATCACTAGTGTTGGTATCTCAGGAGTAGGTGACGTGTTGACGGGGTTGGACTGTTTGGCTCTGGAAGGTTTTTATCTCTTGGGTCGCATTAAAGAAGTCTGATACATTTGTTTCAGACCCCTTAACTCTGCCACAATGTAGGGGCCACGAGTGGCCGATTGGTCTAAAGCGCTCACCGTTCCGGATCACTGCCATCTCACCTCTGTCTGCGTGGGATCGAGTCCAAGGCTCGGCTAGCGTGGGTAAGTGGGAAAGCCTGCCCGTAGCTTCTCGTGGGTCGGTGGTTCTTCCCTGGGTTTTCCAAGGTTCTTCCTCCACCAGTTATACTGGCCGCCATGTATAGCCTATTCTGTGCTGATAAATGGCGTTAAACCCTAGAATAACAACAACAATTGCCACAATGTCTAAGAGTACCGTTAGCGTTTGACTTTCACTGTCCTCCTTCTCTCTTAGAATTTGTTTATTTTTCATCTTCTTCTTCTTCTTCCTTTCGTGTTCTATGCCTCTTCTTCTCGTTGTTGCTGTTGAATGAGAAAAGTTTTGTCTGCTTCTTTCTGTTGTTGCAAAAATTTCTTCAATTCTTCGCTTTGCTTTTGTCTGGAATCCTCGACGTGCGGTAAGGAAGGAGAAGGTGGCGAAGGTGCTGATACCGGAACAAGTTCTTGTGAAGACAGAAAATCCACTAAATCCATTTAAAAGTGTTCTCTTCTGGGACTAGGATTGTGGTTGCTTTAGTAGCCACTGCTATGTCATGACTCCTCGTCTCCACAGCCAGTGCACCCCAATTTATCGTCTTCATATTTTCCGTCATATTCTAACTATGTCACATCGATTCACTGCGCACGAACGCTGGCGCACCTATATAGCGATTGTGACGTTCCATGTAGCTCTCTTTGGATTGGAAGATAGACTCTGCTTTGACTGAATTTTTGTAATGGGCGTTGGGATTGGTGAAGGTGATCAATTCGTTTCCATCAGCTCTTCCACTATAAATATCCGCGGTTCACTTCGTTCCGTTTACCTGTTCTCACGATAAGGTGTGGACTAACGTAGAATCGTCAACCCTCATATCAGGAATGCTGTTTAACCCGGACTATCCCATGTATGCCAGATCATCATGGGCCATCACCAAGATCAGATACGGCCATTTGAAAACGAATGATCTATGTGGAGAGGGAAGGTCGTCTGAAGCGAGTCTTAATCTACGGTCTAGCTGACAGACGAAGTTTAGTACCACTCCGATAGCCTAGTGGTTAGAGCGTCCACCTCAGATGCGAGAGATTGTGGTTTCGATCCCGGCCGAGTAATACCAAAGACTTATAAAAATGGTACTAACAGATTCCTCGCTTGGCGCTCAGCATTAACAGGTTAGCGTTAGGACTGGTCGGATAGGTGTTAAGATAACGTGACTGGGTTGGACATCATGCTACATGTCTGCGGAATGATGCCCCAGTGATAGGCATCACTATAAACTGCTACACTGCATGCATCGTAGCGATATGACTGAAAATTGTTAAAGCTACTTTAAAAATCCAAATCACACACACACACACACACACACACACACACACACAGACGAAGTTTATGGAAGAAAAGTTTTGTTTGTTGGTATATGTATGTGTGTGTATATGTTGTGTTTGTCCCTAACTAGAGTAGCGCGTGTTCAGGTCTGCCACTTGTGATATTGTTACTAACTGCTCCGTCAAATTGAGGTCAGCTACTTTCAACATTGTCTCCCCAGTTTCCAGTACCGTATTGTCACCCCTATCTAGCCAATTATCCTTGTGGTTGTACAGGCCCTATGTTACATTCCCCTTGTCGCTAGACAGGCCCTTTGTTAAATTCACCTTGTCGCTATAGTGCCTGGACCATGGTTTTAACGGTAAATTTCATTGTCGTGCTGTTGCCCCCCCCCCCCCTCCCCCGCCCCCAACTACTGACAACTCTTCTTGAAATCAAAATGATCCGAAGAATGGGTTTGGTTCAAAGCTTTTAAAGCTTCTGGCTGTTTCGTTTGTAACTTTCCATCATTCCGAAGTGTTTTGGGCATTGTACTCAAATACTCAACCAAATAACTTGTGGAATTAAACCGCATATTTCCCACGTTCATGTAAGTGATTTTGTCTCCATGCATGGTGACTTGTGGAAATCCAGCCCCTTATTCTGAAAGATATTTCAAAAAGAAACTCATATCCCTGTGGCGTACTATTGGCAGTGACCATAAAAGATTATGCTCTCTTCATTCTAGGTGGCGTATGTGGTATCAAAATTCCACTAAGCGAAATCGGAAAGAGTATGGAAAGGAGAAATGACACTGGAATCAAGCTACATATTTTACAGGATGAAATAAAGGTTTTTGAAGAGTCTTGGCAAGCGCAATGAGCCATAGAAAAATGAGAAATATGATTCTCTATTTCTTGAGAACATAGTAAAGAAAAAGATAAAACTGACATGATTGTCTTATTTCGTGTTCTTCTTTCATGGATTTAAAAGTTATTCAGGTTCGTTGTCATATATGTGAATATAACACTGATGAACCAACTCGATGACTTTCCCACAAATGCAGTATCGCTTCTTTCCTGAACAAACGTGTGACCAATTGTTATTGATGCATATATGATGTCCACAGGTTGGACATACTGTCAATATTTTTCTAGCATTTTTCTCTTGTTGGAATTGTTTCATGCCATGACGCACGTAAATTTCTTGACTCAAAAATGTTCGTCAGTAACTAAAGCATCAAATCATGTTTTGACTTTCAGGAACACAGTGTATGGATATTAAGCAGCCATCCCGTCTCTTGCCACAATGAATAGGTTGTTCAGGAGTGGTAAATCCTTGGTCACGTTTTTCACAGTATTAAATGTATCTGAGAAATATTGCGATAATGGTAATGGTATTAAAAATGATTTTGTATTGATCTACACAAAAGTATTTTCCGTCTGTAAACGGGTCCTCAAAAAATACAGCTTTGGGGAGTCATTTTGTGGGTTGGATGAAGTGTGAAAAATAATCTTCAGGCTTGAAATAACTAATTCATAAAAATCTCCATATTTTTAAATTATTAAACAATAATAGCTAAAACTAATCACACCATAGTTCAGAAATTTGGCACGGGTTCATTTACAAAAGTATCCTCTTCTACCTGCTCAAGTATTGGAAGAGGAACAGAGACATGTTATCGACAAAAATAAAACTTGTCGTGTACACTGCACGTTTATTGCCTGAGAGATGGGCATACCATATTTCATGTTAAACACACGCAGTTTACTTAGTTACGAGACAACTGGAATCAAAATGACTTGATACAGGCGGGTTCAATGGCTTGATTCGAATCATCACTCCTTCGGGCGCGAGTCTGGCACGCTAACCACCGAGCCATCATCGTTCACAGTATTGTCTGACACACCAATCTATTTACATTATATCGGACTGGTACACCATTCGCTTGTTGTAATATACACAGTTTAACCAGTTCAGAAGAATAGTTGAGCAAGGAAGTATTTTGTTACTTCAGGAAATAAAAATGGACCCAAAATAACCATACGTATGGTCTCACTGCACAAATTTATATTTTAACCCCACCCCTACCCCCAATCTGATGTAGCGGGCTATAAATTCACACTGGAACTAAATCTGCAATTTGTAACTTCTAGTCACATTTAGACCAATACAGGATATTAAATGCATAAATTATGTGCAACTGAACAGCCAGCATGTTTTACGTATATATGTGTATCTGGTAGACGACTCGCATGGTAAACCTATGGAACACCATGATATGAAAACTTAAATAACTTTAAATTTCTAAATGCTCGTCATCAAAACTATATTTTTCACTATAGACGCATACTTCATGCTTACGTGGAAGAAATCCACATGTCCCACGAAATGTTTTTGTTTTTATATTTGCCCGTGTCTGAAACAGGTTTTTTCCTTTTTGCACCTAGAGAATCGGGTGCTAATTTCAGTAACGAGGGTTCAAAAGTCTGTAAAAGGACTGATATCAATAAAACATTATCTCCAATTTTCCAGTTACAAAACTAGTAGTATGAATGTAGGATTTTATCTTTTTTTATTCCTTTGTGGCTCTTCTATTTCTACCTAAATGTCATATTTTTGCATGCTTATCACTTTTAAGTTTGTCCACACACGTGATGCTGTCATGGGGGGGGGGGCTATAGTCTTGGATGGATGAAAGGGCCCACAGAGTTTCCAAAAAGGGCAAAATCCTAGCCTTTAATAACAGTGGAGTGTACTTATTCATGCAAGCATATGGTACTGATCAATACACAATCTGCATAATGAATGAACTTACTGTGGCAACTAATGTATTTGGTTTTTTTTTAAAATCGATAATCGGGCTTTTGCGTGTAAGTGATAATCGTACTATTTATTACCAAATCTGAGGCTCGTCCTCATACTTTTGAAATGACATATCGGTTTTTATATTTTTTAGCAATTTTTCCTAATCTGTTTGGCTTCCTTTTCTCCATGTCGTTGTTTTAGAGCATATTCTACTATTTTGTCACAAAATGTGATAATACTACTATAATATTTGTAAGATTGAGGAGTTCATTGAACCTTTTTTTATATCCCTTATTGTCTTTATTTCCCTTTGTCACTGGATTGCAACATTATCACAGACATATCATAGCTCAGCGTCGGTAGAGTTTCTTCTACGAGGACCTTAAGTCTCTGAAGGCTATTAATTAGTTATAAAGTATAAATCTTCTTGATTGTTATCAGATGGTTTTATCTATGGGAAATATTTGAGAGCATTCCATATCTGACATAATATGGTTGAGCTTATTCCATAGTATTCTTGGACCACGCAGGTTTTGTATTTCCTTAATAGTTACTGGCGGAAGGTCTATTTGTGTTTTTATAATTTATGTCATTTTTATTTTTGAAAGCAGGTTACTCAACTTTGACATTTTGTGAATCCGCGCTGTTTCTTATTTGTGCTCGTAACTCTCTGTGATTGTCAATTTCCGTCAGCAGTCTCAAACTCAGCCTCGATGATTATTATATCCACGATTACTACGGAATTACTAATCGTATTGAGACTGTTCTGTGCAGTAATTAACAATTCGGAATAGACGCGTTATCGTAAATACAGTTGTATCGAAATGTATTTCCTAGTACCACCAGAGACACTGGTTACTATCGATACAGCTCTGACAATAATTCCGACTGGTTCACCTGCAATGGCCGATGTTGTCTTGATTGTAGTCATACCAAAATCGACAGTGATTTCCGCAACAAGACTACATATAGCATCTATGGCCAAACACGCATTTGTATCTCACGATCAGCACGGTTCTTTTTGGTAATTTCATCTCGAATATATTTTTCCGCTTCGATTATTTCTTCACTTCTGTAAGATTGTAGAAATAATCCCGGAGAGGTTTTACATCTGCTGCTGAAAAAAGTGATAGAGCTTTTTCACGGTCATGTGCGATGATTCCAAGCTGACCTCGAGTTGGTATTGGTACATCGGGATGGTTCCAGCTATCAATTTCTATTTGACCCTTAACAAGATAGTATTTAGAGTGTGCAAGGGACTGGCAACGCCGTTTTGATTCAGATATTCATCAACAAGTAGAACAAAATTGTTCTCCATGTTAACATACGCTGATATGTGATCGAACACCCCGTCGGTAAATTATGAGACCATCCAAATGAGTTTGTGCTTGCATAATAGAATAAAACAGCGATAGACGAATATGTCGTCCACATTCACCATGTTTGAATAAATAATTAACAACTTCAACTGGCGGTGCAAGTCCATCCGAGTCAAAAAACAAAAACGATATTGAGGTGTTTCCTCGTATGTGACCCAGTGAGTGTCAGGTCCTGATGTCAAATCCAAATTGAAAATACATATTGCACGTATGCGTGGCACCATCAGTGCAAGATCATTTCGCATTATAGCATCACTAAAACGTTTGATTGCTTTTTTCCCATCACGAGTAAATGAATATTGGTCAACGGACGGGTCAACGGAGTGATCTTCTGCAACCTGGTAATCAATGACTTCTGCCAGATTGAATTTGATGATTCCTGCATAATAATCGAAGGCCCCTTCCTTTTTTTATACGGCTGCGAGACGCTATGCGTCTACAAAGGGCCTTTTTCAAAGACGTTCCTGATGAAGTTCCGATAGCCCCTAACAGTGCAACCACTGGAGCTGCTGCTGCCAAGAATGCTTGAATATCTGCAAGTAATGGAAATCTATCACCAGTCATTTTGCATTTGTATCACCTCTAACGTAAAAAATTCTAGTGTTACTGATGCATTGCTGTGTTTGGCTGCATTTAGCTGAGCAAGATGTGTTTGAGTCAACCACAAGGAGATATTGGCAGTCAATTTTGCTAGAGAAAATTTCAGTGTGCCCCCACACCAGTTGTTATTGCTTTTATTTATTTTGACAAGTTGATTTCCAGTAAGACTGACCTTCACTTCTATATATCACACTCCAACTACAATATTTTGTCAGAAGGTATCACAACATAATTTATGTAATTATCGCCACTAAAAACTGCATGTGCATGAAAATACGTAGCAACGATGGACTGTCTGAACAACTCTCCAAGTGTTCCTTTGAAAGTAATAAATCGGATACAACGTACGAAATTCTTGTTGCGAAATCTACAGACTAGTGTCAACATTATGAAGCCGGCCCATGTACGACCACAAATTATGATATGCAACTGTAATATGAGGAGTGGCTTCTGCATAGTCATGCCGAATTTCTTCAGACGGTCCTTGATGATGGTTTAACCGCAAAGAGACCTCATTCACTTCTCAAGCGTTAAATATCATTTTAGTATGTTCGTGACCAAATTAGCTCGAAGTATATTTTGAAACGTCACAAACACATGGTTTGGTGCAGTAAGGCCATGCTGTGTATTTATTTGCCAAGTAAATTGTTCCGCAATAACAGTTGGTGGGTGCAAGCCTGTGGTATGTGCGATAAATGTCAACGTTGAAGTGGTTCCAGACTGCATAAACGACAACAAACGTGATTTTGTAGAAAGTGAAGAGGATAACACAGGCAGCCACAAAGTCAGCACTGACAACTCAACTTTACCAGCAGCACCTCGCGTACGCCAAATTGCATCATTGGAGTTGTTCTTACGAGCAAAGTGACTGTGTTTTTTACTCCAAAAATAACCGTGTGAACAGCCATGCAAAACCCAAAGATGTGACTCAGGGCAATTGCGCACGAAAACATCAGTGATTCACCAATTAGTTGTGATCGATGCTGTGCAAATCCAAGATTTAAATAAATCGGAATTAAATATAGGTGCACCACAAACGTCAGGTCTGGTAGGCATACCCGCAGACTGTGAGTCAAGAAAAGCGTCTTGTGCGAGTTGATGCATTATATGTGATCTGTGATCTGCATGATTATTGACATCAGTGACTAACATTACGTCAATGCTGTCCAAAATTTCTTTCCATTCATGGAATAACGTGCACTGTTGAACAACGCCATAATTCCGTTTTTCACAAATCCCACTTGGGCGTTGGCGGGGTAATTAGTATCGTTGGACAATACCAATTTTTCCCCTCGACTTCCAAAAATGCCTCTAATGGAATGATAAACCTTGATGTTTCTTACACTTGCAGTTCTATGTTTAACCGATTGGGATCCCTCACAGGATATGAGTAATACTGAAAATCTCTCTTGCATCGGTCCACTAATACGGGCGTTCCCATGTCAAATGCTGGACCAAATACATTTTAAACAGAGGCATGGCAAAACTTTCAGTTTTTATTTATACACTATTGATTTTCTTTAATATCACTTACCGTTCAAATTCGCTTCCCACTGAAAACTTTGAATGCGCTTAATCTAACAATCGTTGTTGAGCGCGTCCTTAATAACCTTACTAACTGCGGACGGCAGTGATTCTGTCGAAGGTAACGAAACTGCTTTTGATGATAGTGCTCCTGTTACTAATCGTCGTGGTCGATCTCAAAATGACTGAAATGCCTGCAAGCCCAGTTGTTTCAATCGTTCCACAGCGGCACTTTTAATACTATCCAAAACTCACACTGCAGTATGTTTAGCTATGATAAAGTTATGAGTGATTTTGGTGGGTTCGCAAATAATCCACGAATAACATCATCAAGCACAGTTCCGTAAGATGTCATGTACACAGGTTTGCACGCGCTAACTACGCGCACGGATTTCACACGTCCACGCCATGACTTCGGTTGAGTTGTTGCCCATACAAACTGATCTCACAAGTGTTTCCAATCGATCAACAAGATCGTTAGAGTCATACAATCCAACATGACCTTATCCTTGCTTTGTGGGTATACGTCTTCGTATCGGTTGCCGTGCCAAAGTTTGTACTTGTTCATCTATCCATTTTGATCGTTCTTCCAATGTACGAGATTCGGGTGTTTTCGCATATTTTTTCCGTTTAATTTTCACTTCAGGAGGCACACGTTTATCTTTGCATTGGGGCTGGAGGTGAGAGTAACTCTGCACGGACGGGGTTTTCAAACAGACATTGACGGAATTTTTCATTGCAGTTTTGTTTCGGTGTTTCCAGAATTAACTGATCCATGTGTGGTGATGAAAGTTATTCTTTGGTTCTCCAAAGTCGTATTCTTCATTGACTTAAGCATCATCTCTGGCAAGAGAATACTTTTTATCGTGTGATTACAAACACAATCTAAATGTCCAGATGGCAGATACATTAACTCCTAAGACCAAAATATATCCTAAAGTATTGTTTATTTTCACGTGTGCCCTTAAAATCAAAATACATTAATCACATACTAATAATTATATCTAGTTTTAAACCAAGTGAATATTTGCCTACACTACTGACATTTTCCAAAACATAAGGAATGAAAGAGAAATAATGCAGCGAGAAAATTTCTCCGATAATTTTTTCACCCTTTCCCAAAAAAGCCAGCGTTTAATCAAACTGCGTCTTGGTAAGCACAAATTAAAACATTAACTGGATTCTTTGGTTCGCGATCATGTAGGTATGCATCCTCAAGATTAAGGCTAATATTAATTCATAGTAGTAGCAATATGACAATTATCTCTGAGTTCCAAAAACTGCTCCAACATCCACCAATTCTGATTATCACAATTAAAATCTATTCTAATGTATCAAAATGTGTGACACTTGTAACACATATTGATTTATGTGTAAGAATAGAATTGTATAAACTGAAGCTAAATCGCAGCAACTGTTTACAAAAGTTTTGTTATAGTTTAAAGCTGGAATCAATGGTTCATTGATTTGGACTAATATACTAAATGATCGTACTTTGATGACTGCGATAGTACTCTGTAAAATATATCCTGTTTATAACAGTAGCATAATGACATTTTCGGAACACGCTTATTGCTCTTCTTCTTCTTCTTCTTCTTCTTATTATTATTATTATTAGTAGTAGTAGTAGTAGTAGTAGTATTGTTGTTGTTGTTGTTGTTATTATTATTATTATCATATTTCAATCCGTGAATTTATTGTTTCGCGAGATGCCAAATAGGCGAGTTGTCACTTCGTGCATGATATAAGATTATGTAATCAGTATGTGGTGTCAAAGTTAGTGCATGCCTGCGTGCGCGCTTATGCGCGCTCATGTGTGTACGTATGATGAGACAGCCCGATGCAGGGGGGGGGGGGGGGCACAAATAAATAGGCCCTTCCAGAGGTTGAGACAGACTTGTGGCTTTTAGAGAGTCTGACTAGGCCTTGGTTATGTTGAAATTTGGAAATGAATGCCAAAACAAGCCTAAATAATTTAACATATAATTGCATAGAAGACAACGAAATAACACAACGATGTATATTATTATTTTGGAGTAGTTTTTTTAAGAAATGCTTTTCGAGGTCCCTAAGGATTTGTGGCTTGGGAGAGAGAGAGAGAGAGAGAGGCCCCCAGAACGAAAATTCTATATTTTAAGCAATATGTACTTGTCTGTATTTTAGTGCACACGTGTTTGGGTGAAAATGTGATTTTACATTTATTTTTGTGAATTTGAGTGAGTGTGAAGATACGGAAAAGACAGAAAACAACGAGAAATGAACATCAAAATAATTACATGTATTTATCGTATTTGTCTGTGTACATAGATGGTTTTATGAAAATATTATTGCAGTGTGTGTGTGTGCATAAATTATTTCTGAAAATGGCTTTATATATATATATATATATATATATATTGTTGTCATAAACTGGGTTTAATTTACAACGCAATTTTACGATCATCCATGGATGACCATTCACTGTGTGTTCCTAAGCGGTTATCCATAGGTTCCCGTTGTACGTAAAACAGCAACAATAATGATAACACCAACAAGAAACTATAAACAATTTAATTACTGAGAGTAAACTTAAATATATACTTTGATATTATTGCACATAAATCATTATGTCTCAAAGGTGTCACACGTTTTGTATAACTTAGTAAAGAACTTTTTTCTACTTCCAATTAGTATGGTTGGCGGTAAAAACTATGGTTCTGTCGACGTAGACGCATCTTTATGTACGGCAAAAGTACCAGAGAACGATTTTCGCTGCATTCCGTTTTTAGTTACATAATGTCAGAATTGTACACAAATATTGTCGTGCTTGAAAAGAACTTTACAATTACATTTGTGTATATGCTAATCTCAACACGTCGTAGCTTTCTAGCTTTTTCTGTGTTCCGATTGGTTCTGGGAGAGGACAGGTTCTCCAGGTCAGTGGGACATAGAACACAATTAATTTTACTTTATATTCTCTACATTTGTTTCTCAGCACTGAGATTTCCACTGTGTGACAATCAGTACAAATCACTTGTTAATCTAAAATACCTTCAACGATGACTTCACGGCGAAGTTCTTGTCAAAAGTTCACCAGCATTTTTTGGAGAGGCTGGACTGTAAACAAAGCGACATGCAACGGAACACAGATTTCACTTCCGGATCACCACCAAGGCCTTATTACTCACTGTGCACTGTCGCCGAAATACACACAGACAACCACACCATAAGCTCATATTCTCAAGAATAAACCATTACTTTTAAATCCGACCGCTCCAGTGGCCTAGTGGTTAGAGCGTTTGCCTCGGATGCGTGAGATCGTGGGTTCGAACCCCGGCCGAGTCATACCAAAGACTTCAAAAATGGTACTAACAGCAGTAGTATATGGGGCCACCCTAGCGACAATGGGAATTAGCATTACAAAACCCCTTGGGCCACTCTAGCGACAAGGGAAATTTAACATGGAGAAAAACCCTGGGTCACTCTAGTGACAAGGGGAATTGAACATGGAAATTGAACATGGGAATGTCACCTGGGGATCAGTGGGAATTAAACATTGGTAACGTCATAGGTTTATAGGGTCAAAACCTTTCAAATAAGAGAAAGTTCGTGTTTGTCTCTCTATCCGTTACACACGTTGTTTAATATCTGGTCAGCTACCACTTGTGTCCCAGCATAGATGTTTCCGATCTCGTATTCCCTGTCAGTCGTAAATCTGCTGTTACGTCCATCGTGCTAGGTACACTTATCGGTAAGCAGATCAAGAGCAGTGATAGTCTTCTTCCCATGGAGGTGCAACATATGCCATATGAATAGTCACTTTTCCATAGGTGATGTCAAATTTTTCTCTCACCGACCGCACGTCTTCAACAGCCCTCAAAAGTTTGGAAGAAGTTATTTCTGCAAGTGTGCTAAATCCGAGACATACAGGCGAGTTCAAACTGTCGTGATACATAGATAGACTCAAACGACCTTCATCTTTGACTTGGCAATGACATTTGAATTCCTCTAACAGTGAGTCAAGTAGATCCGTAATGAAACCTGATACTTCCTCGGCTGGAACGTCAGACGTGAAATCTTTAAATTTCATCGTGTAGGTGTAAGTTGTCGTTCTAAATTTTCTCGAGGTCGCTGTCTGGGTCATTTGGATGCTAAAATACTCCTTTAGGTCTATTGAATCCTTTCCCTTCTTGAACGCACTTTGCTGTGACGGTATGGTGGTGAAAGAGGTCAATGATGTTTGTTCCTTCTCTTTTTTCTTCTGCGTAGAGTTATTCATCTTTCCCGTCGCTTGTCCTCGCAATGAAGTGTCGTTCTTGGAAGTCGTCCCTTTTTATACTGGGTGATATCAGCATGTCCATAAGGTAAAGTTTTGTGGTCTGGAAGTTTTACTGGTTGCACGTAGTTTGTCATGGCATTAGTACATAACAACTAAGATGTGGTATTGCATTGGTGATGTGATCGTGAGGCATAGAATCACACCCGAGTTTCTCGTTGGACTTGAGTCTTACGCTCTATACTTGCTGTTTGAAAGGATTCATTTTTGTCGATTGGTCTTGGTAGTGACAATGAACTATTGGTCTTGGACGTTGTCCCTTTTTATATGCTGACCAATATCGATGTGACCGTACGGCAACGTAAAGTGATTGGGAAGTCTCACTCGCTTCTGGTACACGATTTGATAGATTTTTTCCAGGGGTCGACTGACGATGTGGTGAGTGGGTAAACGTACAATCTTGTTCGGTTGGTGAGTGGTCACTTTAAAGTTTCCATCCTCTCCCGATTGCAAGGCTTCTTTCAATACCCCAAAGTTGACCACTCGACTGGTACGATAATTCAGAGTCAGTCCTTTCACTTTGCACTCCGTGTGCACTTCCCCTTGTTTGTCCCGGTATTGGTAGCCGTAATGTTTAGGACCTCCACTCGCGAAACTTAGAATCTTGTCGTCGAGATGTTCGTCTGTCCAGGCTCCTAAACGGTTTTCTTCGATGTTAGGGTGTTGCTCACCCGGTCGATCGATGTAGATGCAACTGTCCGTGTCAAAGTACAGGACGCATTCCCCTAACAGTTCTAAAGCCTCGTACAATTTTAAGCGAGCATGAGCTGTCACGTAAGCCGCAATGATGACATTTCCAAAGGGGTCGTCTTGTACAAAGTCCAGATCTTCTTCGTAATTGACCAAGATCAAATCCTCTCGAACGACGTCCACGTGTTTCATGTATTTGGTTTTGTCGTGAATCATCTGGAAGTAGCGGGAAGGTTCTGTCAAATACTCCGTCTTGGGTAAACACGGTCGTTGTGCCATTTTACCCCACAAGCAATTTAACATCACTTTGGCAAACGATCGCCTGCCTTCGTTTTTCTCGATGTGGTCTAAAGAGATGCCTTCTTGTTCATAGTATTTCTCTTTGAATTGTATTTGGTCTTCGAGAGTGTGACACCAGGAAGGATAGCCGCTGGCTTCTTGTTTCAGTTTCAAAAAGGCATCCACGTAGTCAGCGAAAATGCCTTTCTGACTGGGATCACCCTTGTGGTATTGTTGTGTCTTGGGAAAGTGGCAAATTTCGTACACTTCTAACAGTTCGTATCCCATGTCCAGAGCTTTGAACAATTCTACGCTGACCCAGGTTCCCGTCAAGGCACGTTCTTCCTGGGTGTGCTGACAAGGTTGGTCTTGGTTGCACGTTTCGGCACAAGTACGGCACAATGGAAACATCAGTTTGCCTTGACAATGGTGAGGTAAGACGGGATGGTATAGGTTCGTGGGAGGCAAAACTTTACACTTGATCAGACCTTCGTATTGTCGAATGTTTTTCAGGTCGATGTGTTCCGTCAACAATTGCGGGTGCCCTACAGGAAAGCGACAATATTTCCACACGTACGGATACAGCGAACACACGTCCAAGTATTTGATTTCTTCTCCTTTCTCTTCGTCGGCTTGGTACAGCAAACAGGTGGCATTGGTCCTTCCTCCGTACAAAGTATCCCTCGGGTTCAGCGGGTCCATGAACGGGTAACTTTCCACGAGGCGTTTAAACTCGGGATCGGTTTTCAAGCGGTGATCGTATTCGTGTTCCCACATTTCCACCACTTGGTATCCTTCCTGTTCCAACTTTAGGCGTCGCTGACAAGTGTCCTGGTACAAGTCTTCCATGGTTCGTTGTAAAAACTGATTTTTAGTGCTACGATCAGGGTAACAGACGGGACATCCGTGAAATAAGCAACCGTTAAACTCGTACACGATCTTGGGGTTTTCTAAGTCCCAGCCATCTACTGAATATGTTCCGATGGTCTTTTCACCCCCTCCGTTGCGGGCATGCTGAATCCATTTGTTTTCCTTGTCGCACAAGTAATGTAACCAACGTAGGGCTTTGACCGAGTATTGACGTTTGACAAAGTTGGTCGTTTGAGGGCTGATGACAGCCACGGTGTTTTCAGGCATGAATCGTTGTCGATACACTAAGGAACACGCTTTGGCAATGGTGCAAGCTTCTTTCAAAGGATCGACCCCTCCGTGTTCCATGAACAGTTCTCGAAATTTTCCACAGCAACGCCGTAAAATGTCCACGTCGGAACGACAATACTTTAGCATTTCTTCCTGAAAGTCGAAAGGGTCCGAGGCGTGAGCCTGGTACCATGCGTAGAAAGCTTCTCGTTGTTCGGTACGCATGTTGTCGGGGTCGTAATAGTGAGCCTCAGGTAAATGGGGTAGAACGGCGTGTTGATTGGCTTCCGTATTGAAAAAGTGTGGAAAGTACCCTTTAGCCATTTCTGTCATTCCAAACGTTTTAGGCATTCGACTCAAAGGCATGGCCAAATAGCTCATCGAATCTTTAAACTGTACTTGTCCCACTTGCATGAAAATGATTTTGGCTCCGTTCAAAGTCACTTTAGGACGTTCGGTGCCATGTTCCGTATAGTATCTGAGAAGAAACTGTCCATCGTATCCGGAGAAATTGTGAGCCATCACAGTGGCATGACGATGACAGTCTCTGTAACGTTCGATGTCCTCTTGGCTCCACGTATTGTCGATGGGGTCTAAGACCCATCGAGCGAAATCGGCTAGCGTGTTCGGTCCCCGAAAGATTTTTTCACGTCCTCCAGGAATCTTGCTGCAGTGAGGGCAATGACTGAAGATAGGTTCTTGAATGCACTTCTCGCACGCTCGATGAGCCACGCAGAAATTAGGAATGTGAATGCCAGTCTCTTGCATGCATTCGAAATCGAAAAAGATGAAATTGCTTTTCTTCTTGTGACCATCCTCTTTCTCTGGTTGGGGTTGGTATTTTTGCACGTAGCATTGGTGTTTCAAGTCCACGATGTGATGACAAATGTGACATTTCTTTTTTCCTGAACATACGTGAGCCTTGGTACTATTGGTACGTATGCCTTGTCCACACGTAGGGCACAATCTCAGGAGTTGACAAGCACATTTCTGCTGTGAACCTTGCGTCTTCAGATGTTGTTGGTAACAGGCAGGGCTGAAAAACGTGCGCAGACAAGCAGGACAATGCAATGGTTTTTGCCCTTCGCTCAGACAGGGTGGAGAGGCCAAACATCCTCGGCATTTCGATCCACAATGTTTGTGTTGCTCTCGATTATTATAACCACGGTCACATTTTTCACAGTAATATCTGTATCCCAGGAATCCGGGGATGGCGGTAATGGTATCGAAATGTTCATCGTGATAATAGACATGAATGTATTTTCCGTCCTTAAAGTCTTGGCCTCGAAACAACAGAGGTCCGCGCACTTCTTGAGGGTGCACTTTCAAGGTGTATCGTGGAGCTAGGGCATCTTGCAATTTTTGCATCTCAGGAATGCCACAGGGTGTGTCTTTGGACAGTCCGGCTTGTTGTAACAGGAGTTCTGCTTCATTTCGTTGTTTGACTCGATCGGATCGTTGAATAGTTTTCCAGGTTCTTTTCCATTCTACCGTGTCGTTCTTGTTGGCATAGGTTCGTCCCACCACGATGGCACGGGCTAAACACATCTGGTCTTGAGGGTTGTTAATTCGGACGAGACTTGTTTTGGTGTTGCGAAGGTCGTCCACCAATAAGACCTTTTTGCGTCCAGTCCCTTGAGGAGGAGAGACGTGGGCCATTTTCAGTGTGGCTTTACCATCGGTGATGTCAAACTGATCATTAGATTGTTGTACGTGTTGAATCTTGTCCATGACTTTGGAAGGGGTCAGTTCTGCGGGTCTGCTAAACTCGATCCAAACAGGGGATTTCAAGCTGTCGTGATCTATGGATAGTGTCAAGAAATCGTCTTCTTTGGGTTGACATTGTTGCTTTAGTGTGGTGAGCAAAGAATCCCACATCTCGGTGATAAACCCTTCTGCTTTGTCCAATGGTACGTCGGACTTGAAATCTTTAAACTTCACCGTGTAGGTGTAAGTCGTGGTTCTAAATTTTCTAGAGGGTCGCTTTTCCGTCTCTCGAATGTGATAGTACTTTTCAGGGTTAACTGGTTGACTTTGGTTTGGAGTGGGCTCTCTATGTCTGGTCGCAGACGTGGAAGGTGTTGGTTCAGGTTTGCTCATGTCTTCGTTTTGAGCGAACACTTCTTTTCGTGTGTGAGACGATACGTCACTTCGCTGCCTCTTACGTTCTTCTTCTCTCTCACTGAAATCGTGCGATCGTTTCATCTCGATTGCTGATTCAGAAATGATTTAACCAAGTTCATTCTCTCCATATATACCCTCTCTACCTCTTGTTGTCACAATGACTTGGTATATTTCACAAGGGCAAGTGAAAGCCAAGCATATAGGAGCCCAACGACAGCGGTGCGTCTTAAACACCTCATGCATCTTGATGACCCTTCGATTCAAACCCTACCACGAAAGAAAAAAGTTGCAAGAAAAAAACCCAGACAGTTGGTGTCTTCAAGAGAGCTAGAGACGCCGGCACTGTGTCGCTGGGACACGTACGTACTCCAGAAAACTACGCCACTCGACAACGTTGTCTCCTTCTCTCAGTCACTTCTACTTTGTCGCTGAATACATTCTACCAACCCTGTTTTAACACACGTTTCTTCATCTGATATTTTTAGAAAATATACTAAACACATTTTTAAAAGAACTACCCTTTTTCGACAGCAGTGACGGCGTCTCCTGCTGCTGTTACCACTGTTGCTGCACAAAGATGATCTTTCCTTAAGATCAAAATATGAGACAGAGCAAGTAAGTTGTGAAGTTGAGCGGAGGTGTCTAAACAACAACTGCCAAGCCCCTATGTTCCATTTCTGTTTGTGATAATAACTTGTGATACTTCACATTTTCTAAAGTGGAAATCTTTACAAACCGTACAAAAGTTATATGACTTTGGCTTCTGACAGTTGTACAGACTCTTCACTTTATAAGTGTCACGAGAAAATAGTGTATCCAAGTTTTACCATTTTCCAAAACACCCACACACTTGCAACGTGACCAGAATCTGTACTTCTTTATTTGTGGATATCCAACAGACCCGTCCCAGCATATATAGCTGGTTAAGAACTGTAGGAATATCACCTCATTTTTTTTCAGAAATATCAAAGCTTTTATGTGTATCTTCCCTGTTCCACCCTTTATTAGTGCTTAGGTATATTCCCTAAACAACACAAACAATTTGGAACAAAATTAAATTTTGAATTAAGGTTTCTCTCTGTTTATACATTTTTTTTCAAGTTGTTGGTACATGGCATATGACATCCAAATACTTTCTCAAACTGAGAGGCATTTCTACACATGTCATTGCCTTTGTTAAATTCGGTTTTGTTGGTTAGTCATCGTTAATCTTTAATTCTATTTTTATGATGTATTTCTTTTTTGCTAGAAGATTTAATTTATTTATGTTGTTTAGTCTGCTGCTGCAAAAAAGAAAATGCATGTATCTATAGCAAAGTGTTTCAGTTTGTTCAGTTTTTTATTTCAAGCTCTACAAAAGGTACCAAGTTTGTCTTGCAAGGGGATTGAAACTTGAAGTTACGCGGACGTGAAGGAAAACATACCTTTGTTACTACAATTTGCTGTCTTTGTGTTCGTTCTAATCATGCTTGCCTTATATCTTTTTGTTTTAGGATCATATTTCTTCTGATGTAAATACATACATCAATGGATAGACAGCTTGGGTTATCATCCTTGAGGTTCACTGTACTTTTAGTTTCTTTACTTCATACAAACCCCAAAATCACTAGCTTGAAGGGAAAAAAATAACAAAAAACTGACACCTGGTACTGTAACACATCTGCCTCTGTTGATGTGAGTGTGCTTGACAAAATGTTTGAGTAAGATTAAAAATGTTTGTCAGTTTCAAAACTCGAACCAGTACTGTGGCCGTTTAATATTTTCATGTGGCAAGAAGAAATGGTACAATACGCAACAAAGGGATTGTACATTTACACTCCAATCTGTCTGCACTGCTATGGTAACAACGCTCTTGCGTTGTCATTATTTTGCCACACTACCTAAGAAAAAACAATTCATCACTCATCATAAACGATTTCATTGGCTATACATATTTTCTTACCGCTTTCGCTTCGAATTGACTTTAGTACCTTTTCGCACAGTGACAAGATTGGACGTGTTTTTTGCTTTTTTTTTATTCTGCGGCTGGTCGCTACACTACTTGCTCTGAATTTACAACCAAACATTGTGTTACGCATTGTAAGTGACTTCATTGGGCCAACCGATATTTTACACTTCTGTCTCTATTCATATGAGTGTGCTTGTCAAAATGTTTGAGTAAGATTAAAAATGTTTGTCAGTTTCAAAACGCGAACCAGTACTGTGGCCGTTTAGTATTTGATCTGGCAAGAAGAAATGGTACAATACGCAACAAAGGGTTTGTACTTTTACACTCTCCAATCTGTCTGCACTGCAATGGTAACAACGCTCTTGCGTTGGCATTATTTTGCCACACTACCTAAGAAAAAAAAACAATGCATCACTCATCATAAACGATTTCATTGGCTATACTTATTTTCTTACCGCTTTCGCTTCGAATTGACTTCAGTACCGTTTCGCACAGTGACAAGATCTGACGTGTTTTTTTATTTTTTTATTCTGCGGCTGGTCGCTACTCTACTTGCCCTGAATTTACAACCAAACAATGTGTTGCACATTGTAAGTGACTTCATTGGTCAGTCGATATTTTCCACCGCCTTAGCTTCAAATTGGTTTCACTTGTTATTCGCACCGCGAGATAATCAGATGCGTTTTTCTGTACCTGACCATTAGTCACTTCACAAACAATAAAACTAACACACAAATGATCACGCCATGGGCGACTCATGGAAATTATGTTAGTCATGTTACGAAATATATCACGACTTGTTTGGATGTACTTTTCTGTGGTCACTCTTTAAACACATGCGTCTTCAGTTCACTCTTGTCATGTTTTTTAAAGGGTGTATTTTTTCTATGGATGTGGTTGTTATGTTCTATATGTTCTTTTATGTTTTCAGTGATTTTGCTTTATGTCTGTATTTTAATTTAGATGTATAGACTATGTAGTCTGAAATAAAGAATTCTTATCTTGTCTTATGTAAGTGGAATGAGTGTTTCTTTGAAACTTTCATAAGGAAAATATACCGTAAAAAAACAAACGTACGTGTCGTGATATTTTTAAAGTAGGAATACATGCTTTCTCTCTCTCTCTCTCTCTCTCTCTCTGTGGTTTTGATTTATACCCTAATGAAATATGTTCCCGTTTGAAGATACCTCTCCAAAATTGTGATCAGTGGTCACCATAATTACGCGAACTGTTCCGTTTGTCATCTTATTTTTTTGAAAAGTTTACACTCTAAAAAATTGTAGAACGATTTTTTTTCTTCCATCAGTAAATCTTTGGATAAAATAAAAGCTTGAGTTTGCACAATTCTGGTATCTTAACTTTATCCTATTTTGGAACTGAAACATGTCACGGAATTTTTTTTCTTCTAACATTAGATTTACAGTTTTTCAGAAAAAAAGACAATCACACGGCTTTTTTAAGAATGAAACAAATGACATTGCACTGTATAACCCTGCCTATGGTTAACTCTGAATTCTAAAGTCAAAACATGGGTTCAGGAAAAAATGTAACAATGTTCGTCCTATCCTCCTAAGACGAACATTGTTACATTTTTTCCTGAACCCATGGTTTGACTTTAGAATTCAGAGTTAACCATAGGCAGGGTTATACAGTGCAATGTCGCTTGCTTCATTCTTGAAAAAGCCGTGTGATTGTCTTTTTTTCTGAAAAACTGTAAATCTAATGTAAGAAGAAAAAAAATTCCGTGACATGATTCAGTTCCAAAATAGGATAAAGTTAAGATACCAGAATTGTGCAAACTCAAGCTTTTATTTTATCCAAAGATTTACTGATGGAAGAAAAAAAATCGTTCTACAATTTTTTAGAGTGTAAACTTTTGAAAAAAATAAGATGACAAACGGAACAGTTCGCGTAATTATGGTGACCACTGATCACAATTTTGGAGAGGTATCTTCAAACGGGAACATATTTCATTAGGGTATAAATCAAAACCACAGAGAGAGAGAGAGAGAGAGAGAGAGAAAGCATGTATTCCTACTTTAAAAATATCACGACACGTACGTTTGTTTTTTTACGGTATATTTTCCTTATGAAAGTTTCAAAGAAACACTCATTCCACTTACATAAGACAAGATAAGAATTCTTTATTTCAGACTACATAGTCTATACATCTAAATTAAAATACAGATATAAAGTAAAATCACTGAAAACATAAAAGAACATATAGAACATAACAATCACATCCATAGAAAAAATACACCCTTTAAAAAACATGACAAGAGTGAACTGAAGACGCATGTGTTTAAAGAGTGACCACAGAAAAGTACATCCAAACAAGTCGTGATATATTTCGTAACATGACTAACATAATTTCCATGAGTCGCCCATGGCGTGATCATTTGTGTGTTAGTTTTATTGTTTGTGAAGTGACTAATGGTCAGGTACAGAAAAACGCGTCTGATTATCTCGCGGTGCGAATAACAAGTGAAACCAATTTGAAGCTAAGGCGGTGGAAAATATCGACTGACCAATGAAGTCACTTACAATGTGCAACACATTGTTTGGTTGTAAATTCAGGGCAAGTAGAGTAGCAACCAGCCGCAGAATAAAAAAAAAAAAAAAAAAAACACGTCCGATCTTGTCACTGTGCGAAACGGTACTGAAGTCAATTCGAAGCGAAAGCGGTAAGAAAATAAGTATAGCCAATGAAATCGTTTATGATGAGTGATGCATTGTTTTTTTTCTTAGGTAGTGTGGCAAAATAATGCCAACGCAAGAGCGTTGTTACCATTGCAGTGCAGACAGATTGGAGAGTGTAAACGTACAAACACTTTGTTGCGTATTGTACCATTTCTTCTTGCCAGATCAAATACTAAACGGCCACAGTACTGGTTCACGTTTTGAAACTGACAAACATTTTTAATCTTACTCAAACATTTTGACAAGCACACTCATATGAATAGAGACAGAAGTGTAAAATATCGGTTGGCCCAATGAAGTCACTTACAATGCGTAACACAATGTTTGGTTGTAAATTCAGAGCAAGTAGTGTAGCGACCAGCCGCAGAATAAAAAAAAAAGCAAAAAACACGTCCAATCTTGTCACTGTGCGAAAAGGTACTGAAGTCAATTCGAAGCGAAAGCGGTAAGAAAATATGTATAGCCAATGAAATCGTTTATGATGAGTGATGAATTGTTTTTTCTTAGGTAGTGTGGCAAAATAATGTCAACGCAAGAGCGTTGTTACCATAGCAGTGCAGACAGATTGGAGTGTAAATGTACAATCCCTTTGTTGCGTATTGTACCATTTCTTCTTGCCACATGAAAATATTAAACGGCCACAGTACTGGTTCGAGTTTTGAAACTGACAAACATTTTTAATCTTACTCAAACATTTTGTCAAGCACACTCACATCAACAGAAGCAGATGTGTTACAGTACCAGGTGTCAGTTTTTTGTTATTTTTTTCCCTTCAAGCTAGTGATTTTTGGGTTTGTATGAAGTAAAGAAACTAAAAGTACAGTGAACCTCAAGGATGATAACCCAAGCTGTCTATCCATTGATGTATGTATTTACATCAGAAGAAATATGATCCTAAAACAAAAAGATATAAGGCAAGCATGATTAGAACGAACACAAAGACAGCAAATTGTAGTAACAAAGGTATGTTTTCCTTCACGTCCGCGTAACTTCAAGTTTCAATCCCCTTGCAAGACAAACTTGGTACCTTTTGTAGAGCTTGAAATAAAAAACTGAACAAACTGAAACACTTTGCTATAGATACATGCATTTTCTTTTTTGCAGCAGCAGACTAAACAACATAAATAAATTAAATCTTCTAGCAAAAAAGAAATACATCATAAAAATAGAATTAAAGATTAACGATGACTAACCAACAAAACCGAATTTAACAAAGGCAATGACATGTGTAGAAATGCCTCTCAGTTTGAGAAAGTATTTGGATGTCATATGCCATGTACCAACAACTTGAAAAAAAATGTATAAACAGAGAGAAACCTTAATTCAAAATTTAATTTTGTTCCAAATTGTTTGTGTTGTTTAGGGAATATACCTAAGCACTAATAAAGGGTGGAACAGGGAAGATACACATAAAAGCTTTGATATTTCTGAAAAAAAATGAGGTGATATTCCTACAGTTCTTAACCAGCTATATATGCTGGGACGGGTCTGTTGGATATCCACAAATAAAGAAGTACAGATTCTGGTCACGTTGCAAGTGTGTGGGTGTTTTGGAAAATGGTAAAACTTGGATACACTATTTTCTCGTGACACTTATAAAGTGAAGAGTCTGTACAACTGTCAGAAGCCAAAGTCATATAACTTTTGTACGGTTTGTAAAGATTTCCACTTTAGAAAATGTGAAGTATCACAAGTTATTATCACAAACAGAAATGGAACATAGGGGCTTGGCAGTTGTTGTTTAGACACCTCCGCTCAACTTCACAACTTACTTGCTCTGTCTCATATTTTGATCTTAAGGAAAGATCATCTTTGTGCAGCAACAGTGGTAACAGCAGCAGGAGACGCCGTCACTGCTGTCGAAAAAGGGTAGTTCTTTTAAAAATGTGTTTAGTATATTTTCTAAAAATATCAGATGAAGAAACGTGTGTTAAAACAGGGTTGGTAGAATGTATTCAGCGACAAAGTAGAAGTGACTGAGAGAAGGAGACAACGTTGTCGAGTGGCGTAGTTTTCTGGAGTACGTACGTGTCCCAGCGACACAGTGCCGGCGTCTCTAGCTCTCTTGAAGACACCAACTGTCTGGGTTTTTTTCTTGCAACTTTTTTCTTTCGTGGTAGGGTTTGAATCGAAGGGTCATCAAGATGCATGAGGTGTTTAAGACGCACCGCTGTCGTTGGGCTCCTATATGCTTGGCTTTCACTTGCCCTTGTGAAATATACCAAGTCATTGTGACAACAAGAGGTAGAGAGGGTATATATGGAGAGAATGAACTTGGTTAAATCATTTCTGAATCAGCAATCGAGATGAAACGATCGCACGATTTCAGTGAGAGAGAAGAAGAACGTAAGAGGCAGCGAAGTGACGTATCGTCTCACACACGAAAAGAAGTGTTCGCTCAAAACGAAGACATGAGCAAACCTGAACCAACACCTTCCACGTCTGCGACCAGACATAGAGAGCCCACTCCAAACCAAAGTCAACCAGTTAACCCTGAAAAGTACTATCACATTCGAGAGACGGAAAAGCGACCCTCTAGAAAATTTAGAACCACGACTTACACCTACACGGTGAAGTTTAAAGATTTCAAGTCCGACGTACCATTGGACAAAGCAGAAGGGTTTATCACCGAGATGTGGGATTCTTTGCTCACCACACTAAAGCAACAATGTCAACCCAAAGAAGACGATTTCTTGACACTATCCATAGATCACGACAGCTTGAAATCCCCTGTTTGGATCGAGTTTAGCAGACCCGCAGAACTGACCCCTTCCAAAGTCATGGACAAGATTCAACACGTACAACAATCTAATGATCAGTTTGACATCACCGATGGTAAAGCCACACTGAAAATGGCCCACGTCTCTCCTCCTCAAGGGACTGGACGCAAAAAGGTCTTATTGGTGGACGACCTTCGCAACACCAAAACAAGTCTCGTCCGAATTAACAACCCTCAAGACCAGATGTGTTTAGCCCGTGCCATCGTGGTGGGACGAACCTATGCCAACAAGAACGACACGGTAGAATGGAAAAGAACCTGGAAAACTATTCAACGATCCGATCGAGTCAAACAACGAAATGAAGCAGAACTCCTGTTACAACAAGCCGGACTGTCCAAAGACACACCCTGTGGCATTCCTGAGATGCAAAAATTGCAAGATGCCCTAGCTCCACGATACACCTTGAAAGTGCACCCTCAAGAAGTGCGCGGACCTCTGTTGTTTCGAGGCCAAGACTTTAAGGACGGAAAATACATTCATGTCTATTATCACGATGAACATTTCGATACCATTACCGCCATCCCCGGATTCCTGGGATACAGATATTACTGTGAAAAATGTGACCGTGGTTATAATAATCGAGAGCAACACAAACATTGTGGATCGAAATGCCGAGGATGTTTGGCCTCTCCACCCTGTCTGAGCGAAGGGCAAAAACCATTGCATTGTCCTGCTTGTCTGCGCACGTTTTTCAGCCCTGCCTGTTACCAACAACATCTGAAGACGCAAGGTTCACAGCAGAAATGTGCTTGTCAACTCCTGAGATTGTGCCCTACGTGTGGACAAGGCATACGTACCAATAGTACCAAGGCTCACGTATGTTCAGGAAAAAAGAAATGTCACATTTGTCATCACATCGTGGACTTGAAACACCAATGCTACGTGCAAAAATACCAACCCCAACCAGAGAAAGAGGATGGTCACAAGAAGAAAAGCAATTTCATCTTTTTCGATTTCGAATGCATGCAAGAGACTGGCATTCACATTCCTAATTTCTGCGTGGCTCATCGAGCGTGCGAGAAGTGCATTCAAGAACCTATCTTCAGTCATTGCCCTCACTGCAGCAAGATTCCTGGAGGACGTGAAAAAATCTTTCGGGGACCGAACACGCTAGCCGATTTCGCTCGATGGGTCTTAGACCCCATCGACAATACGTGGAGCCAAGAGGACATCGAACGTTACAGAGACTGTCATCGTCATGCCACTGTGATGGCTCACAATTTCTCCGGATACGATGGACAGTTTCTTCTCAGATACTATACGGAACATGGCACCGAACGTCCTAAAGTGACTTTGAACGGAGCCAAAATCATTTTCATGCAAGTGGGACAAGTACAGTTTAAAGATTCGATGAGCTATTTGGCCATGCCTTTGAGTCGAATGCCTAAAACGTTTGGAATGACAGAAATGGCTAAAGGGTACTTTCCACACTTTTTCAATACGGAAGCCAATCAACACGCCGTTCTACCCCATTTACCTGAGGCTCACTATTACGACCCCGACAACATGCGTACCGAACAACGAGAAGCTTTCTACGCATGGTACCAGGCTCACGCCTCGGACCCTTTCGACTTTCAGGAAGAAATGCTAAAGTATTGTCGTTCCGACGTGGACATTTTACGGCGTTGCTGTGGAAAATTTCGAGAACTGTTCATGGAACACGGAGGGGTCGATCCTTTGAAAGAAGCTTGCACCATTGCCAAAGCGTGTTCCTTAGTGTATCGACAACGATTCATGCCTGAAAACACCGTGGCTGTCATCAGCCCTCAAACGACCAACTTTGTCAAACGTCAATACTCGGTCAAAGCCCTACGTTGGTTACATTACTTGTGCGACAAGGAAAACAAATGGATTCAGCATGCCCGCAACGGAGGGGGTGAAAAGACCATCGGAACATATTCAGTAGATGGCTGGGACTTAGAAAACCCCAAGATCGTGTACGAGTTTAACGGTTGCTTATTTCACGGATGTCCCGTCTGTTACCCTGATCGTAGCACTAAAAATCAGTTTTTACAACGAACCATGGAAGACTTGTACCAGGACACTTGTCAGCGACGCCTAAAGTTGGAACAGGAAGGATACCAAGTGGTGGAAATGTGGGAACACGAATACGATCACCGCTTGAAAACCGATCCCGAGTTTAAACGCCTCGTGGAAAGTTACCCGTTCATGGACCCGCTGAACCCGAGGGATACTTTGTACGGAGGAAGGACCAATGCCACCTGTTTGCTGTACCAAGCCGACGAAGAGAAAGGAGAAGAAATCAAATACTTGGACGTGTGTTCGCTGTATCCGTACGTGTGGAAATATTGTCGCTTTCCTGTAGGGCACCCGCAATTGTTGACGGAACACATCGACCTGAAAAACATTCGACAATACGAAGGTCTGATCAAGTGTAAAGTTTTGCCTCCCACGAACCTATACCATCCCGTCTTACCTCACCATTGTCAAGGCAAACTGATGTTTCCATTGTGCCGTACTTGTGCCGAAACGTGCAACCAAGACCAACCTTGTCAGCACACCCAGGAAGAACGTGCCTTGACGGGAACCTGGGTCAGCGTAGAATTGTTCAAAGCTCTGGACATGGGATACGAACTGTTAGAAGTGTACGAAATTTGCCACTTTCCCAAGACACAACAATACCACAAGGGTGATCCCAGTCAGAAAGGCATTTTCGCTGACTACGTGGATGCCTTTTTGAAACTGAAACAAGAAGCCAGCGGCTATCCTTCCTGGTGTCACACTCTCGAAGACCAAATACAATTCAAAGAGAAATACTATGAACAAGAAGGCATCTCTTTAGACCACATCGAGAAAAACGAAGGCAGGCGATCGTTTGCCAAAGTGATGTTAAATTGCTTGTGGGGTAAAATGGCACAACGACCGTGTTTACCCAAGACGGAGTATTTGACAGAACCTTCCCGCTACTTCCAGATGATTCACGACAAAACCAAATACATGAAACACGTGGACGTCGTTCGAGAGGATTTGATCTTGGTCAATTACGAAGAAGATCTGGACTTTGTACAAGACGACCCCTTTGGAAATGTCATCATTGCGGCTTACGTGACAGCTCATGCTCGCTTAAAATTGTACGAGGCTTTAGAACTGTTAGGGGAATGCGTCCTGTACTTTGACACGGACAGTTGCATCTACATCGATCGACCGGGTGAGCAACACCCTAACATCGAAGAAAACCGTTTAGGAGCCTGGACAGACGAACATCTCGACGACAAGATTCTAAGTTTCGCGAGTGGAGGTCCTAAACATTACGGCTACCAATACCGGGACAAACAAGGGGAAGTGCACACGGAGTGCAAAGTGAAAGGACTGACTCTGAATTATCGTACCAGTCGAGTGGTCAACTTTGGGGTATTGAAAGAAGCCTTGCAATCGGGAGAGGATGGAAACTTTAAAGTGACCACTCACCAACCGAACAAGATTGTACGTTTACCCACTCACCACATCGTCAGTCGACCCCTGGAAAAAATCTATCAAATCGTGTACCAGAAGCGAGTGAGACTTCCCAATCACTTTACGTTGCCGTACGGTCACATCGATATTGGTCAGCATATAAAAAGGGACAACGTCCAAGACCAATAGTTCATTGTCACTACCAAGACCAATCGACAAAAATGAATCCTTTCAAACAGCAAGTATAGAGCGTAAGACTCAAGTCCAACGAGAAACTCGGGTGTGATTCTATGCCTCACGATCACATCACCAATGCAATACCACATCTTAGTTGTTATGTACTAATGCCATGACAAACTACGTGCAACCAGTAAAACTTCCAGACCACAAAACTTTACCTTATGGACATGCTGATATCACCCAGTATAAAAAGGGACGACTTCCAAGAACGACACTTCATTGCGAGGACAAGCGACGGGAAAGATGAATAACTCTACGCAGAAGAAAAAAGAGAAGGAACAAACATCATTGACCTCTTTCACCACCATACCGTCACAGCAAAGTGCGTTCAAGAAGGGAAAGGATTCAATAGACCTAAAGGAGTATTTTAGCATCCAAATGACCCAGACAGCGACCTCGAGAAAATTTAGAACGACAACTTACACCTACACGATGAAATTTAAAGATTTCACGTCTGACGTTCCAGCCGAGGAAGTATCAGGTTTCATTACGGATCTACTTGACTCACTGTTAGAGGAATTCAAATGTCATTGCCAAGTCAAAGATGAAGGTCGTTTGAGTCTATCTATGTATCACGACAGTTTGAACTCGCCTGTATGTCTCGGATTTAGCACACTTGCAGAAATAACTTCTTCCAAACTTTTGAGGGCTGTTGAAGACGTGCGGTCGGTGAGAGAAAAATTTGACATCACCTATGGAAAAGTGACTATTCATATGGCATATGTTGCACCTCCATGGGAAGAAGACTATCACTGCTCTTGATCTGCTTACCGATAAGTGTACCTAGCACGATGGACGTAACAGCAGATTTACGACTGACAGGGAATACGAGATCGGAAACATCTATGCTGGGACACAAGTGGTAGCTGACCAGATATTAAACAACGTGTGTAACGGATAGAGAGACAAACACGAACTTTCTCTTATTTGAAAGGTTTTGACCCTATAAACCTATGACGTTACCAATGTTTAATTCCCACTGATCCCCAGGTGACATTCCCATGTTCAATTTCCATGTTCAATTCCCCTTGTCACTAGAGTGACCCAGGGTTTTTCTCCATGTTAAATTTCCCTTGTCGCTAGAGTGGCCCAAGGGGTTTTGTAATGCTAATTCCCATTGTCGCTAGGGTGGCCCCATATACTACTAACAGCTGCCTCGCTAGGCGCTCAGCATTAAGAGGTTAGAGTTAAGACTGGTCGGCCTGGTGTCAAGATAATGTGACTGGGTGGAACATCATACTACATGTCTGTGGCATGATGCCCCAGTACTAGACATCACCATAAACTGCCACCCTGCAGACATCATAGTTATATGACTAAAAGCTTGTTAAAGCTACGTTAAAAATCTAACACACACACACACACACACACACACACACACTTTTAAATCCCTACCTATATTGTTTATATAAATATAACTCTTCTATCACCACCAAAATGAGAGAGGAAAAGATGTTCTAAAAATAGACTAAAACTACATGGGTACTGAACTGGAAGTCCTAATTGTGACCCGATTCCAGTGGTTGCAATATACATATGGTCTTTTGCCCATGTGGAATCAGGTCACAGTTAATAGTTCCGGTTCAGCAGCTCTAGTCTAGTTTTCGATCATTTTTTTCCTCTCTCATTTGGGTGGTGACAGAAGAGTTAAATCTATGCATTTTTTGTAGGGATTTAAAGGTAATTGTTTATTCTTGAGAATATGAGCTCAGTGTGTGGTTGTCCGTGTGTATTTTGGCGACAGTGCACAGTGAGTAATAAGGCCTTGGTGATGATCCGGAAGTGAAATCTGTGTTCTGTTTACATGCTGCTCTGTTTACAGTATAGCTTCTCAAAAAAAAAAAAACATGCAGGACTTCACCGTGAAGTCATCTTTGAATGTATTTTAGATTAACATATGATTTGTACTGTTTGTCACACAGTGAAAAGGTCAGTACTGAGAAATAAATGTAGATAATATATAGTAAAATTAATTGTGTTCTGTGTCCATGTTTAGTTATCGGAAGTAGACGAAAGAGGACCAGTCTAATAGAAATCTCAACTCTGATAGGTTGATGCGATTTCCTGTATGCCCAAGGTTTGAACAGTAGGCGGCAGTGCTGGTGTCGTGCACCATAGCTAAGTATGTCACTGAAATAATGCTTTGAAACTCTTGATATTTATATGATATACGGTATATTTGTTCATTTCTACAGTATTCAGTATGGTATACCTAACGTTAACGATATCTTCAGTATAGCTGGTGAGTGGATTTGGGGGTTTTGTAATGCACACTTCAGTACAGGGATGGTATCAGATTGTGAAGAAATAGCTAAACTTATGGTAACTTTGATGTCCCATTTCTTTCAGTTTAAGTAGCATGCTCCATTTAGTAGTGGGTGGGTGAAATAATAACTTATAATAAAAACAATTTCATACCATTTTGTTCACAGACTTTCATGAAGTGTACACTGTAATATGAAGTTTGTGGTGAAAATGAGATGCTACTGACACTTATGAATCTCCGTATGATAAATTGAACCAATCTAATGCATGGCAGCCATTCAAACCTAACAATTTGCTTACCTCCTACAGCAGAACGAATCGGTAACTGCCTGCGTTCATTGCTCAACAAACATGCCCCAGCCACCAACTGCAGAGTATCAATTCAAAAAAGTTCTCTGTCGTACAGCAGTGTTAGGGACCAGCTTCGCACTGCTAAAAGAGACCGTCGTAAAGCTGAGAGGCTTTGGATTTCCACCAGACTCACTATTCATAAGCAAATCTATGAAACCACTAAGAAGGCTGTCACAACATAGTCCATGCAGCGAAATCAGCCTACTACAATAATAGGATCATGGAAAGTTTCAGCTGCAAAGAGCTTTTTGAGATTACTAACAAGCTGATGTCAAGGAACAAATGTACACCACTTCCAACTACCTTCTCTCCAGTCGACCTTCCGGACCTGTTTGCAGATTTCTTCCGTGACAAAGTACAGACCATTAGAGATAAGCTTGACAACACAATTTCAATTGACTCGTCATCACCATACAGTTGGGATACAGAATTTGAGTGGCAACCATTAGCAGCATTTGAACCTGTCTCTTTGGATTTAGTGATGAAGAGTGCACCAAAGTCATGTGAACTTAATCCAGTTCCAACATCACTGCTGCTTGAGTGCTTAGATCCAGTATTGCCTTCACTAACATGTTATTAATACCTCTCTCTCATCCGGGGAATTCCCATAATTTTTCAAAATATAAAAAATCTTAGCAAAAGTTGTTCTATCCCAACTTGTATCTCATCAGAATTCAAACAGTCTTTTTAGCAATGTACAATCTGCATGTCTGTTGCCACAGTACTGAAACTACTCTTCTAAAAGTAGTTAATGACATTCTCTCTGCTTTGGATGATGGAAAGATTACCGTCCTCACCCTCCTTGATTTGTCTGCAGCATTTGACACAATAGACCATGATATATTACTTCACCGTCTCCAGCATGTATTTGGCATTCATCATACAGTCTTACTATGGTTCAAGCCCTACATGGACAGCAGGACACAATTTGTGTCCGCAAATGGAATACACTCCAGCCCAGTTGATGTTCCACATGGGTCTGTTCTTAGACCTGTTCTCTTCATTCTATTCACTCAGCCACTCTCAGGTGTCATAGATCATCATCCAGTGACTCACCAATGGTATGCTGACGACACCCAAATATACAAATCTAGCCACCCAACTGAAGTTGATGCTACCATCCAAGGTGTAGAGAGGTGCATTTCTGATGTGAAATCATGGATGACGTGTAACAAGTTGCAGATGAATGATGATAAAACTGAGGCCATTCTGATAACTCCACAAAGACTTTCTCATTCTCATCCTTTACCTCAAACAATAAATATCAGCAACACCAACATTAAATTCACACAAACAGTATAATACCTAGGTGTTACTCTGGACAGTACTCTATCATTGCACCAACATGTCGTGAACATATGCAAGGCTGAGACACATCAGCTCCATTCACAAATATCTTTCAGTTGATGCCACTAAAATACTTGTGTTCATTAGTACTTTCAAGACTGGACTACTGTAACTCAATTCTGTCTGGTTCATCTCAATATCTATTCCATAAACTTCAAAAAGTTCAAAACACAGCTGCTCGGATCATACTTAGAGAACCACGATCAGAGCACACCTTCCTGCTGCTCTGTACCCTACACAGGCTATCCATTCAATCCAGAATCAAACACATAATTTGTTCTCTGTGCTATGTTTCACTGACAGACTCCAGTCCAACATACCTATCTGACCTGACCCATGTGTACACACCAGCAAGATACTTACGCTCCTCTTCTGACAATCGTATACTCATTATTCTCACTATGAAAATGAAGTCATCTGGACAACGTTCTTTTGCATACCAGGGCCCAGCAACATGGAATGAATTGCCTACTGAACTTAGACACAAAGACACAGTGATCCCATTCAAGAGTGCTCTTAAAACTCACCTGTTTCGACTGCAAGAACAAACTTAAAGACCTAATAATGTTTCCTACCTTAAATATTTTCAGCATATTTTTATGTTTTCTAATTTCATGGTGTTCGCTTTTTGTAATCATATCATGATATATGTTTTTTGTGTTATAGGTTTTGTCTAATGTTGTAAAGCGCTTAGAGCTTCTAAAGATTAGGCGCTTTACAAAGTCCTCATTATTGTTATTATTATTATTATTGTTATTAATGATCCATTTAGTGACAAGGAGAAGTGGATTTTGAATGTAAGTTGGAGACATTGAACATGAGGTCTTTATGCACATACTATCTGCAAATAAAATGGATTCTATGGGATTCCCAGGCTGTACCATTTGTTTGTACTGTTTTTAAAAACAGAAGGTATCAAGGCTATAAAGAATTGCAAAACTTAGTTATATCATTCATTGAATTTATAAGTTTTATCCTGATTGCCGCCCGGGTGTCCCAAACACTGTCAGCTTGTAGGGGTTTCTGTCTAAAACATTGAATTCACTGAAACTGCAATGGAATGGTATTGGAATGTCGCTTTGAAAAGGGGATATCAAAAGTAATTGACACTGTGTCAAACCAGTCTGAAATGGAAGTAGCCAGATATTCATCTTCACGGAGTTAAATATAATTTGTAACTTCTCTAAGCTGACATATGAGCCAATTAACCTGCATTTAGAAACATTTTAAACTTTATGCAACAATGCTGATCACATGATCGCAAAATATCATGGCATTAGTATCATAAAATTGCAATTCTTGATGTAGATTTATTATGTCTGATTCTCATTCGCATCTTCTTGAATTTCTCAAGATAATCAGATGCCTTTATGTGCACATGCTGTAATTGTGTCATAATTATAAAATATGCAATGTTTCAGATTATTTATATTGTTGTTGTGGGGTTTAACGCCATTTTTCAGCACACGATAGGCTTTGCATGGCGGCCAGTATTAATGGTGGAGGAAGAACCCGGGAAAACCTCAGGAAGAACCACCAACCCATGAGAAGCTACTGGCAAGCTTTCTCACATACCCACATTAGCCGAATCCAGATTATTTATATAATCAGCTGGAATAATTTTACATCTAATGCAGACATATCCCAATATCTTATGAACTTTTACATCTTTCATGTTTGTTTATTATATTTTTTGCATTGCCGGCATCTCATTCATTGTGGCGCTGTTTATGTGCATGTTTACTTTTGTAGATTCTCAGGAGGAAATTTTGATATTTGTTTGTATTTAGGTTGATTTTGCAAAAGAGTCTAAATTAGTTACTCAGATGACTCATCAATGCTTGTGACTTTACATTTTGAGTGCAGGAAATCTTTTAAACTATAATGGGTTGTTATTGTCAGCATCCATTTCTTTCATTCCTTGTCCATATTTATAATATAGGATACTTGGATTTATGCAAAAATGTATTATTTAAAGGTTTTAATACTGCGTATTTGGTGAGTCCTCTTTTTCAACCGTTGATATCCATTAGGTCACAGGATTTTGAAGCACATAAACAAGCAGTGTAAGAAATGGCAAATGTTGAACAGATTGGCCTGTCATGCTGTGGTTCAATATTGGACACCATTTGATTTGAATACATACCGTACCCTACAAATATGGAGGGACAGTTTACCCCCATTGACCTATGTCAGGGGTCATGCTACAAGGCGAAGTGGGCGACTAAGTCACCTAAAAAATGTAAACTTTACCTTCTTCTGTTAGGAAAGCAAAAATATCTTTGTCCTGTGATTTCTTTTTAGAGGTTCATTGACTATTCACATCTTTTAAGATGCCCCGTTGCTTTAGCTTGGTTAGTTATCGTGTTGTAGCCAAAGGTATTCATCAAGCCATCAGTAGCAAGACCTTGATTTGATATCAATTACGCTGATAAACAAACTTTTGCACAATCACAGGCATGTGTTTTGATAGCTGACTGACCATTAATCATTTCCCAAGTAAGTTAGCAACTAGGCCCCTATCACTACCCGATTTAAGCATGCTATGCTTGGATGATAAAAAAACATACAGACTTGTGTTTCGAAACAATAACAATACTGTGTAAATAGCAATTTGTGTTTTACGATTAGACTCGGTGATCTGGATATTTTAACTGCCTCTTGTACACTATTTCATCATAAAATTAGTTTGAAACTGTTAGTGTACCAGTACTGGTGAAATAATGGTGGACATTGCTAAATCAGGAAGTACCAGTTTATTACATTGTCTGTTTTTGTAAATCACTGGGCAAATATATTTCGAAAAATATACAGTTCATAATAACCAAAGCCTGTGTATTAGGTTATTTAAGATTTAACTTTAAAATGCAATTAGGTAGGTCAGAAACATATGGCCCAAACCTATATTGTAGAATTTACCTCATAAAGAAAACCAAAAACAATCACTCTTGGTGAAATGAAACAACCACATATATGGGACAGTTTTTACATCTGGGTACGTTGAAGTGATATGTCATTTGGCTAATACGAAAATCGTTCTTGTTCTTCATCAAGTTATAATTTGCAGTAATGACCATATTATACACTTAAATAATGGAATACATGTTCAGTTCAGCGTTTGGAACATGTTGGTCTGTGTGCACTGATGATTCCAAGAATACAATCTTGGGTCCTGTATCACTAGAGTAGAATAGAGAATCTTTTTATCGGATTGAGTTCTTTTGCAAATTTTTAAGACATGGGCTTCTGGAGTTTCTAATGTCCAGCCCTTAATAGATCCAGCAGATTTTTGCAAATTTTGTAATGCCCTTTTATAGCGGATTAATAATATTACATGAGTTCATGTGTAGCATAAAACAAAATAAGTTTTGTTGTTCTTATCTTTAACAAGCTTTCTGAGAACAAGCCCTTAAATTGAGACAGGATCAGCAGCCAAATGTTTCTGTTTTTAGCCTGCATTATAATGTTGTTATATTTGTTATTGGAATAAAAGTGCAACAAACCAGATATGTTGAACACTATTTTAAACTATATATTCTCTTTTCAGTAATAAAAAAAGCATGAAATCGAACCATTATTCTGTTCTGGAAGTAAAGCTGTCGAAAAAGGCATTTAGCGTTTCATGCAAGACCACATGGCACATAAGGGACCCTAGCAGACAAATCTTGGGCTCTTTTCAGTTTGTATCAGTCATTACCAGTATATTGTCAACTATCCAAATGTCTAGCCCAGACAACATTCTAATTAAGAAAGGACTGTACATCATTACTATGAAAATGGAGGATCTGTTGTCTGCCCTTTGACCATGCATATATGATGGATAATTCAAATACTTGCTATTCCTAAGATGCACTTTAAAAAGATATGGCAAGCTTTTGTATGATTAAGATGACTTTTGTTGTTTTTTTTAAATTGATTTATTTTTTCAATCCAGTAACTTATGGCAGTGGCAGTTTTTAAGGGCTGTGTGGCCCTGGTACAAAATTGAGGATAGTAGGCCCCCAAAATCTAATTTGTATATCACTAAAGAAATGCTGTGAAATAATCATAAAACACACCGGTTCATTTTCAAATCAAATTTATTTTTAAATAATCTGTTTTAAACATACTCAAAAAATTTTGGGTCCCCCTAGTTTGCAGGCCCAGTCGCACCTATTTGCATCTCACTAAGGCTACTTATCTACATCAATGGAATGAGAGAAAAATTCCATGAAGTAAATTTTCCAACTTTCTATTGGGATATTTCAGAATAAAATATTCTTGGGAGCTAATGAACATTGGTGCTGCCATCCAGCCCTAATTAATGAAGCAGAATCAGATTGGATGTGAAATATTTATGTAAATTTTCTTGTCCAAAAGGGCACTGGAACTAGCTCTTAAAGCTTTTTGAGATGCATCTGTTTTAAAACATGTTAATATGAATACATGTATCATCAGTGTTTTCCTTTGCCCTTATTATTTAAAATTTTCCCAGTTTTAATACCAATAAACGTTTTTTACTCAGTCTGACCCACTAGTTTTGACACCAGGGAGATTTTGACTCAGTCTAGCATCCTTAGGGGACACACTGATCATTAGTTGAAACTCTTAAATAATTTCAAACTAGTGTACAAATGCTCTCCAAGAGTAAACAGTAAGCTTGTACTTATAGTAATAATAATGAGGACTTTGTATAGCGCCTAATCTTTAGAAGCTCTAAGCGCTTTACAAAATTAGACAACACCTATAACAAAAAAACATATATTATGATATGATTACAGAAACAAACACCATGAAATTAGAAAACATAATAATAATAATAAAAAATCTTGAAAATATTGAAAGTAGGAAGCATTATTAGGTCTTTAAGTTTGTTCTTGCAGTCGAAATAAGTGAGTTTTAAGAGATCTCTTGAATGGAATCACTGTGTCTAAGTTCAGTGGGCAATTCATTCCACGTTGCTGGACCCTGGTATGCAAAAGAATGCTGTCCATATGACTTTGTTTTCATAGTGGAAATAATGAGTATACGATTGTCAGAAGAGGAGCATAAGTGTCTTGCAGGTGTGTACACATGGGTGAGGTTGGATAGGTATGTTGGACTGGAGTCTGTCAGTGAAACATAGCACAGAGAACAAATTTTGTGTTTGGTTCTGGATCGAATGGATAGCCTGTGTAGGGTACAGAGCAGCGGGGAGGCATGCTCTGATCCTAGTACTCTAAGTATGATCCG
The DNA here is from genome assembly GCA_028554795.2 of Sinohyriopsis cumingii. NCBI lineage: Eukaryota > Metazoa > Mollusca > Bivalvia > Unionida > Unionidae > Sinohyriopsis > Sinohyriopsis cumingii. Next base: position 25,547,582 of record CM068835.1, on the reverse strand, counting down.
AGCAGCTGTGTTTTTAAGTTTCTGGAGTAGATATGAACCAGACAGAATTGAGTTACAATAGTCCAGTCTTGAAAGTACTAATGAACACACAAGCGTTTTAGTGGCATCAACTGAAAGATATTTGCGAATGGAGCTGATGTGTCTCATCCTTGCATATGTTCATGACATGTTGGTGCAAAGAAACTGATTATATAAGAAACTAAAATGAATGTGGAAGTGAACATTCTCATACACCACAAAATGAAAAAATATTGGACATTTTTACATACTGTGACACAGCTGGATGGAAAATCCTGTGTCAATTAAGGAAACTTGAAATCTCATCATTCCTTCTTGCTGCACACAAAATGGCAGAATGGCAACGATATAAAACCTTCGAGCATTTTTGTAGTTTGACATTAGAAGCACGTTCAGTTTTCATTTGCCTTTGATTTTCACAGCTATACATTTGCAGTAAATGAGCAGTAGGAGTCGGATAACATTTGTATTGGTGACACACCAATATGTACATATGATATGCCCTGCATTATTGCAAAGAAATACCAGGTCCTACTGGAATGTCCATGTTTAGTTCTGAGCCAGTAACTTCTTTCAGGTAAGGAATTCTATACTCCAACTTCTTAGAACCTAGTAAGAACCCTGACTGATAATATAATTTTTTTAAATATTAGGAAGATGATTTACTTGTATACCCTTTTTTTTCCTCTTCTCGGCAACCTTCTATATTTCAGTGTTTGAGCACAGGCATCATGATGACATCATATGACATGTATTACAATAGATGCAATGTATTTTCATCATGATGACACCACAGGACATGTATTACAATAGATGCAATGTATTGGCATCATGATGACATCATAGGACATGTATTACAAAAGATACAATGTATGGGCATCATGATAACATCATAGGACATGTATTACAATAGATGCAATGTATTGGCATCATGATGACATCATAGGATATGTATTACTATAGATACAATTTGTTTTAAACACTATACCTTGTAGAATAAAGCAATTGTTTTATTTCTTACATGTTCCAGGAAAGTAACCACTGTAGTATGGCAGATCCAACTTTTGCCATCGGTTTTCAGACCAGTCAGACCATTCGGCTAATGGTGGAGGATATATTTCAGAGGTTAGAAGAGGATGCCTTCACATACCTCAATGAAATACTGGTTGTAGCAAAGAAGACCTTTAAGAGGTTTGTATTTTTTATGGTATTTTCAAGGTATGTGTATTATCTTAGGATATTAAATTTCTTCTAGAAAATTTTCAGGAAGTCAGGGATTTGGACCTGTAGCGGCATAATATGAGAAAATTTTATTGTGTTCACAAAGGTTTCGGCACTGAAACATTGGATCAAATGAAAAAAATGTGTGGTTCTAATTACATTGAAAGAAAATGGTAGGTAGATCAGTATAGACTTATTTTCTTGGGCTGGATGGATTTAAATGAAGCATAAGTTAGGAAATAAGCATCATTTGCATCCTCAATTTAACTGTAATCAAAGTTACATCAGTTTATTTTAAAAAAGTTTTGTTCACCCCATGTTTTTTTTTTTTTTTTCCAAATGTATTTATAAAAAAAAAATTTTCATTTTAGGAAGCTGATTTATTTGTATACTTTCCTTTTACTCTCATCAGCACTCTTCTATTAAAAAAATATAAGGTCGGTCTGGTAACCAGAACCACATACTTTTTTTGGCCTTTTTTAATACCAAAGGTCATGGATGACCTGCACTAGGGGTGAGGAAGAATGCTGTTGTATTGGTGTCAAAAGGTCAGTGGTTAAAATTAATGACTGAAACAAGAAAAATGGTTTCTACACCATATCATTAGTTCTTGATCACAAACCTGGCCCAAGCTTTGTGGATGGCATGCGGTTAGCATCAGGAAAAAGCCTATTGATTTTGGGCTCAAAATGTCTTGGTTATATTGACTGAAAGAAGGAAAATGGTTTCTGCATACAAATTTCAGTTGGTGACAGAGGACTATTAAACACAAGGCATGCTTATAATGACACTCCTATTCCTCTTTATTTCATTTGTATGGATTTCATTAATTGAAAAGTAACTCTTCAGATTGTGTTGGTTTATTCCCAGTATCCCATTGCTGCTAAATATAATTGTAAATCTCTTTTACTTGCAGTTATGGGGGAAAATGTATCATATGATATGTGTTGCACAGGATTGTGGGTTTCCTGCAGCATTTTGTCGCATATCCCAATGTTTATTTTGCCATGAAAAAACAAATTGAAAAAATACAACTACTACTTTTCTTTATTGCACATTCCTGGCTTGGTACAGCCCTTGAATATCACTGTTTTGAACTCCTTTTACATGTCCTTGAATTTGGTGAAAATGACAACAAAATAGAATATACGAACCATGTGTTCAAGCATTTCTTTTGCTCTTCTGTTCCTATTTGGAGTGGGGTAGTTGACATTCAAAAGTTTTTAGTGGACTGCAAGTGAATGTGTTACCTGCTAATTGTGTGCAAGTAGTCTCCCTAACACAAACATCCTGGAATATGCATGCAGGGAGTAGGTGTTTTTTAACTTTATAAAGGGTGTGCAGTGTTTTCTTAGCTGTTTTTGTTGTTGTTCTTAGCTGTTTTTGTTATTGTTTTGGGTTTAATGCATTGTCTCCGTGCAAGATATGCTGTGCATGGCAGCTAGTATAACTTGTGGAGGAGGAACCTAGGAAAGCAATATAAGAACCACTGGCCCATGGAATGCTAATGGCAAGCTTTCTCAACACCCACATTGGCAGAGCCCGAGAGTCAAACACATGCAGACAGCGGTAAGATGATAGTTACCTGTAAAGGCAAGCGCTTAAGAATACTTGGCCACCTGGGGCCTGTCAGCTGTTTTTAAAATGGCCGACAAGTAAAACCAAGTGACTGATCAATCATGAACCATCATTATAAACAGGTTTCTTGAAACATGATTTGAAATGAAGGAATATAGAATAGAGATTTGCTTGGCCTTCAATAAAGCGTCATAGGTGCTAACAAAGCATACAGGTTTCTTGCTTTTTTTTTTCTTCTTTCTATTCTGTGGTGCCAGTGCTAGTTACACACCATGTCCATTGGATTGCAGTATTTGTTGCAACAAAGTGCTATTTTCCAAGGCAAAATAGGGCATAGTTTTAGTAAAAAAAAGTTTGAGAATGGTACTGATGGCTGTGACTATTTTAGTAAATCATCGTGTTTTTCTGCCTTATCCATGATTAGAAATGGCTTGCTCTCCCACTGCAGCTACTTAAGAGCTTTTCTTACAGACAGTGCAAAATGCATTGTGTTCATTTTTTTTTAAAATGATGATTTGAAAGCCTGAAGACATTTGACTGGAACAGAGTACTTTCAAGCACTGCTTGAGTAAAAAATTTCCCAAAAATTCTGCACTAATAAAATTCCAAAAACTCTGAAGACTATGATGAAATCTTTGCAGAAAAAGGTAGTTAACCGATGAAACGAACACACATGCACGATACTACAAACATCCAATCCACGAGTTACTGCCCTTTGTTCGCTGAGTCCTAGACAAATGGAAAGTGCCAACATACCAATCAACAATATGCATGAGTTGTGGAAAATAATACATAACAACAATAAAGAACAGTTTCCCAAGTTGTTCAAACTGACTAAGCTAGAATGTACATGCCCCTTCAGACAGCAGACTGTTCATTGGGGGGTCTTATCACAGAACAATATCGAAACTGAGATAAGTTGCAGATTAAGCTCACAAACAATCAACAGATTAATGCTTATACAACTAGATGCAACATATTTAAAAGAACAGGAAGATAGAGAGATGAATATTGAAGTGTTAGGTAAATATTGAATAATGGATGTTTCAACATCTTACTTTCTTCTGCTCTATTTTTTGGACAAGGAGGGAGTTACCCCTTTAGGTAATATCTGGCAGCACCTCGGAGTACATTTCAGTACTATCTACTATTTTTCTGTGACGCTCTATAATGTTTTGTGTCCTGCAAAAAGGATGGGGGACACAGTGTCCCCTGTCCTTGGGATCCTAGGTGCAACACAAACCTATTGCAATTTATGATTGTATAAAGTTTTTAATAGTTACAAGTTACAGTGAGAATTTGCAGATTAACCATGTATGTTCTGAACATATCAAAATGACCTCAGATGACTGTTTTGTCTTGATTACTTTCAGTTCCAAAATTGAAGTTCTTCCAAAGACACCTGCATCAAAACAAAGCCGTCAAAAAGTACTACGGCGTAAAATTGAAGAAGTTAATGAGGATGAAGAGAACGACCCACCAGCTAAAAGACCCAGGTATTGGTTGACAAGAAGGACCTTTTCATTTGATTTTTCACTGGAATATTCTTGAGTGTCAGTTTACCTTATCAGTGTGGGGGACTAGGCCCTAATATCTTGTGTAATGAATGGTCAAATAAACGGACATCCTTCTCAGTTTAAAATTTATTGAAAAATGTTTCATGTCTTTACTGTCAATAGGCTTGTCAACCCTGCCTTGATGAAAGCTCTGCATACTAATGTACAAAAAAATATGTGTGTTTCTAGTCAGCGACTGTCCCTGTTTTTTATTGCCAACCCAAGCACTTTTTCTCCCCGTGGTAAAAATTTGAGAGAAAAAATTCCCAAAATTGATTTGGACATCTAATTGAGCCAGTTTTGCTACACACACACACACAGACACACACACACACCCATCATTATAATATATGTATTGCTAGAAGAAAAAAATCCCTACCTACCCTAATTTTAAAACCATTGCATAATTTAAACATTTTTTTGTCTAATCTTTTGGGTGTTCATATGCACGTCCATCGATACCTCTGTCTGTATATTCATCCACACTCCTAAATAACCTCCACGTTCCAGTTTATACATTAATTCCAGTACTGTGCTCAACATGCAGGCCATGGCCAGCATTTTATTTACCAGTATCCTTCCAACACAGAGAGGGAAAAGCATCCGCCTTCTTATTTCCAGAGAGCTATTTTCTTTGCAAGGTTATCCACCTTTTGCAGTATCCTTCCAGCACGGAGAGAAAAGCATCCATCATGACCTGCATTTTATTTACCAGTATCCTTCCAACACTGACAAGCATCCACCCTGGCCAGCATTTTATTTACCAGTATCATTCCAGCAGAGAGAGACAGACATCCACCATGGCCAGTATATTATTTACCAGTATCCTTCCAACAGAGAGAGAAAAGCATCCACCTTCTTGTTTCCAGAGAGCTACTTTCTTTGCAAGGTTATCCACCTTTTGCAGTCCTTCCAACACAGAGAGACAAGCATCCATCATGGCCAGTATATTATTTACCAGTATCCTTCTAACACAGTGAGACAAGCATCCATCATGGCCAGCATTTTATTTACTAGCATCCTTCCAACACAGAGAGACAAGCATCCACCATGGCCAGCATTTTATTTACCAGTATCCTTCTAACACAGAGAGAAAAGCATCCACCTTCTTATTTCCAGAGAGCTACTTTCTTTGCAAGGTTATCCACCTTTTGCAGTATCCTTACAACACAGAGAGACAAGCATCCACCATGGCCAGTATATTATTTACCAGTATCTTTCCAACACAGGCAGACAAGCATCTAACATAGTCAGCTTTTTATTTACCAGTATCCTTCCAGCAGAGAGAGAAAAGCATCCACCTTCTTATTCCCAGAGATTTACTTTTTTGCAAGGTTATCCACCTTTTACAGTAATCTTGTGGACTTTTGTGGAGACCACATTAGTAGGAAGAATGACAGTAACATTTCTGTCATTGTCTACAGTTCAACTTTTTGACCACTCCGGTGGCCTAGTGGTTAGAGTGTCCACCTTGGATGCGGTATGTTGTGGGTTCAGTCCCCAGCTGAGTCATACCAAAGACTTTAAAAAAATGTACTAACGGCTGCCTCGCTTGGCGCTCAGCATTAAGAGGTTAGTGTTAGGACTGGTCGGCCTGGTGTCAGGATAATGTGACTGGGTGGGACATCATGTTACATGTCTGCGGCATGATGCCAAAGTGCTAGACATGACTATAAACTGTCACACTGCAGACATCGTAGTGATATGACTGAAAAATTTTTAAAGCTACATTAAAAATTAGATCACTCACTCACTCAACTTTTTGAGTAAAGTTTATCACTTACATATATTTCCTAAACCTTAAAAACTTTCTAACTTTCCTTGAATCTTTTATGACTTTGTAGCAGTGAATGTAACAAAATGAAAGCAAATGTAACACCAGGTTTGTAATTTATTAGTACATAACATTTAATAATGAATGTTCCAAAGTTGATTTGAATCTATTATAAAATCTTAAGTTACGTTTGTTTTCATTGTTTTTGTTTCATATTTTAGCGAGGATTGTGAAAACATGCTTATTTCAGCATTATTGTTATTGAAATTGCAGTTTTTCTTCTTAATCTTTCACTGTTTTACCATATTTATTTGAATTTCATTCATTGAAAAGTAACAGTGAAACTTGTGTTGATGTATTCCCAGTATCCCCTCACTGATAAAATTATATGTAAATCACTTAAAATCAATTCCAGGAAAGAATTTACCTGCTAATTGGCTTAATCTTTCAACTTTCTAAAAATGGATTTGCATTAGTATTCAGGCCTCTTTGTCCAGCCCACATTAGTATGAAAGCGAGACATGCCACATTTCCATTGTTGTAAGCAGTTTAAGATTTTGCTTTGATTCTTTATGGGGGCAAGAGTGTCCAAGTGGTCTAAAGCGCACTCCGTTACGGATCACTGCCATCTCACCTCTGTCTGTGGTTTCGAGTCTCGGATTCGGCCAATGTGGGTATGTGAGAAAGCTTGCCAGTAGATTCTCGTGGGTTGGTGGTTCTTTCCAGGGTTTTCCTGGGTTCTTCCTCCACCATTAATACTGGCCACCATGTATAGCCTATCATGTGTTGAAAATTGGTGTGAAACTGTACAACAGCAACAATGACTCTTTGGTCTTAAACTAAGTAACAGAAAAGAGTGAAAACCAATAATTTTTTAGCAACTTGACAAATAATTTATTTCCTTTGACTACAAAGTGAAAATTTAGAAAAGATCTTACAGTATTTTGAATGAAATACCCAATAGTCCTAAAAATTCTATCAAAGTTCCAATTGAATTCCAGTGGTATTACAAAAAATTCTGATACTGAATGTGTTGATTTACCTTTAGTCTTGAACATGCTAAGGAGCCAATGGCCTGGAGCATGGCAATATGATAAGTCTTTTGATGTATCACAGTAAGGCCAAAAAGAAAATATGTGTGTTTCCTCTGTCCCAACTGTCCCTGTTTTTAGGGACCAACCCTAGCACACCCACACCCCTTACTGATTGGTGTTCATCTAATTGAGTCAGTTTTTCCCAGTACTTGAAACATTGAGTACATTATATATATATATATATATATATATATATATATATATATATATATATATATATATATATATATATATATATATATATATATATATATATATAATGTTTTAAAATAAAACATACCTACCCAACATTTTACAACCAGTGCAATTAGTGTTTTAGTCCAGGAATATTTTGGAACACTTTGACATTCCAGTGAATAATAATTTGAATAAAGAAGTCCACCAAATTAAAAACTCACACAACAAAAAGACTGAATCTGCTTCAGGTGTTAAAGCAAGATTGAATAATCCCAATGTACACAAGCTTATATATCCCTCTGCTTGATCTAGGTTGCAAGTTTCTAAGGTCAGAATGAAGACTGTATCTATAACTCAGATCAAAGTAAATATGTTTACTGTTAATAATGATCTGAATATTGAATCTATTTTCATAGAGAATTATTAGCCATATGTTGTTTCCTAAATAAATATCACTGGTCGGGTACACCATATCTTAATTTTGGACAAGGTCAGGTACAAAATACAGATGTACATGGATAATCATTAAGAAAAGCCAACGAATAATACAAATTAAATATACATATCAATATAAAGTTATTCATTTGCATTTATTTCTAAACCAAAAGATAGATTTTCACTATACTTGGCATGAATGAATATGCAGCTGGGACAATTCAGAGTAACATGCTGACTCTGTTCAAGTTTAAACTGCATCACATATTACATTTTAAATTTGCCAATTTCAAGTAATGTGTTGCAATATTAATATTACGTTATCAGACAACTTTCACTTGTATCAGTGCACCTTATGTCCCTTTAAATATTTGAAGAATTAAACTGCTTATTTCAATTAATTTGAAGGAACAATTAAAAATAGTAGTGGTATAAAAAGTGATTGCTGGTAATGTATGGTTTGTCAGCAGCCAGAACAGGATTGGTTGCGGACCTCAAACTATCTTAATTCTCACTCCCAGAATTGATACTCTGATTTCCAGATACATGTAATAAAACATTTAGCTTGATTGCTGTTTAAATGTCTTTTACATGACCACTTCATCCATACTTACAATTGTACAAAGAAAAAGAGAGATAGATTTGGTCATTGTAATAAAGCTATTTGGTCATTGTATGAGAGAGAGAGAGTTTGACAGATCTGGTCATTGTATGAGAGGGAGTTTGACAGGTCTGGTCATTGAGAGAGAGAGAGTTTGACAGATCTGGTCATTGTATGAGAGAGAGAGAGAGTTTGACAGATCTGGTCATTGTATGAGAGAGAGAGAGAGAGAGAGAGTCTGACAGATCTGGGCATTTTAACAATAAGAGTCAGATAGATCTGGTGATTGGTATAAAGGAAAATGACTGTCCTTCAGTAGTGTTTGTTTAACTTTTGCAGTTTACACCCAGAAGCTGATGATTCAAGAGATGACTTTGCCTCCCCAAGAAAACACACAAGAGTCACTAGAGCAGCCATGAGAGCTGCTACTACATCACAAGCCAAAAAGAAAAGGAGTATGGATGTCAAAGAGCAGACAAATCCATCAAAGAAAAATAAAAGTTCACCAATAGTGTGTATTGAAAAATTGGTGCAGCAAGAGACATTAGAACTCGAGAAAAGAGTAACAACAGAAAATAACAACTTATGTTTTACCCCAGTTCAGAAACAAAGTAAACAATCATGTAGCTCTCTGAAACCACTACAAAACATAATGAATATAAAACCAAAGGCCCATGCATATGAGGAAGTCATACATTTACATGAGAATGATAATGGCCATCAGAGTCATGGAACTCCTGTTGCTTCTGCCCCTAGAGGATTACGGGAAAAAACAGACAGACGTTCAAGCTGCAGAAGTGGATCAATTCGTAGAAGTATCAGAAACGGAAAGATTTCTCATTTAGAGACACCCAAATCTAGTCGCAGGTCCTCAAGAACCGGTGTTCGTAAATCACTCAAGATGTTGAAATCCCAACAAGCATTGAAGAAAACTGAAAAGCTTGAAAAGAAATTGGTAGGTGTATTTGTGTGCATTATTAGTAAAGATTAGGCAATTTTAATCCAGGACGTTTCATCAAAACTTCTTGAAAAGCAAGTTTTGACATTAGAATGAAATGTTTGACCATGATGCTAACTTACATAACTCGTTATTCCTACAAGACTAAAAACTGCTATAAGCTATTGTACTTGGGGACAGTCAGAAATTTTAACTGTGTATTGTATTAACATATTTTAAAAGGACCTTACATCTATCCATGCTGGAAATTACAGCCCACCTGATTGGTCACTTTTTGTAGAAAAGAGGGAATGTTAAATTTGGCCTGTTCAGCTGTACTTCAGTCATGTTCTCTTTTCATTCTTTACAAAACCACCATTCATTAAATTGCATTTCAGCTTAATTTTGCATGCTGCTAGATATTGACTGAGTTTGACTGTCAACATTCAAGGGATAATGGAATTATGTACATGTTAAGTTACTAGTTTCCACGTGTCCCTGAATGATTTCAGTAAAATAGTCCTCATGTTTCCATAATGTTACTTGTATCAGAGGATAAGGTAATTTGTAACAGTGGCCTATTCCATGGATATCCATATGTTACAGCTATTCTATTTCTGCCAGTTTTATATCGTACAACATTTTATTTCAGACTTCAGACGAAGAGAAAATCAAAGATGAAGGTAATTCTTAATTCTTGTTTTGGATGAAATCTGATTTAACAAATGATAATATATCTTATTACACAGTATAGTACAGTAACTACCTCAGATAATATTTCTACAGTCAGTACTTATTAGAGTCAGTACTGACAGTTTTAGCTCATTATGAAACAGGTGTAAGCAGTTGTGCTACAGATGGCATCGGCATCCACAAAGATATATATATGTATATATATATATATATATATATGTATATATATATGTATATATATATATATATATATATATATATATATATATATATATATATATATATATATATATATATATATATATACACCCATACTGAATGTCAACCATTCTTTCCTTTGGAAATCAGTCACACACACACATTAAAGAAATCACAGATATTATGCATCCCATACTAGTGATATGCATTCAGAAAGACCCAGAGATGTACATGTGGTCATTTATAAAAGTACATCAAATAAACAACTTTAGCTTTTGTTATTGTGTTCATTTCTGAATGTAGCGGAACAAGCAGTGCACATGACCTCAGAATCAAGACATGTTGAGGCTTAGACAAAATCCCATTCATAAGTGGGTGACAAGTCGCCTAAAAATGTAAACTTCGCCTTCTGTTGGGAAAGCGAAAACGACTTTGCCCTGTGATTATTTAAGAGGTACATTGACTGACCATACCATATTTTTTTTAAATGCCCCTCGCCTTATCCCGGTTAGCTCTAGTGTTGTAGCGAAATGTATTCATCAAGGCATCAATAACTAGGCCTAGTTTTTATATCAGTTATGTTGACAAACAAACTCTTGTCCATTCACAAACATTATGTTTTGATAGCTGATTGACCATTAACCCTTTTCTGATTAAGGTAGCAACTATCAATTTCCTGTATGCTATCCTTTGATGATAAAACATACAAACTTGTGTTTTCAGATCATAATCTGTGATCTGAATATATATTAACTTCCTCTTATGCACTATTTTGTCATAAAATTAGTTTGAAACTGTAAGTGAACCAGTAGGCCTAATGGGAAATAATGGTGGACTTCGCTAAGTCTGGGATGTACCAGTTTATTAGATTGTCTGTTTTCTTAATCATCGGGCAGATATATTCAGAACAAATATACAAATCATTGAAAGCAAAGCCTATGTATTATTTTATTAACGATTTAACTTTAAAATGCAAATTATATACGTCAGAAACATATGTGACAATGCTATGTTGTGGAATTCGTGAGATGCGCTTTAAGGTCGAAGCTGTTTTCTGACGACACGTATTTGCAAAAATACGGGGGGGGGGGACAGCAAATCAGATACTATTTATTTGCCTAAAATTACTACAGGTACATATACAAATAAATAAACCATAAATTTGCAATCCTGTCAGTGGACTGTTGTAATGAAATAATATTATAGTAAATGATTACATTACGAAAACTGCTCCATCAAAAAATAGATGCATTCCCGTTTGTGTTGATTCTGTAGGAAAGAATGGACTGCAACTTTTGATGGTGGGGCTCCTATTTTTACTAAAATGGGAGTCCTGGACTCCTAGTTTTAAAATCCTAGCGAGGCCTCTGATGAAATGGATTTTCTGCAATACGATTGGCTGTAAACGTGACACTGATCTGGAAATTTTTACACATCGATAAATTCTGGGACTACTTTCAGTTTTTGTACTGTTTGCAGTATAAATAAACATTACAGACACGTCATTGTGAAACGATTGTTTCATCTTTTAAATTTTTTATTCAGCAAATAAATATAAATTATACCCTTTTTATACTTTTTCAAGTATTCTTTGATTGAAATGCTTATTTTACAATTTAGCATTCATCTGCTACATAGTTGCGCAAAATGGTCGATTACGGTGATTTTTCACTGCACTTTTCTGAGTTTTTTTAACAATTAGATGACAAGGAGTTAAAAGAAATAATAGCAGTGATTGAAGCAGATGAAAATGGATTTGACTATAATGTGATGGATGTTACAAATGCTGAAAATGAAACAGAACAACAGAGATTGATAAATTCCCTCACGTGGCACACAATGACCTCAGTCACCCTAGCCATACACAACAACAACAATAATAGCATGAGAACTGGGTCAGTCAGTTTTGAGGCTGCTGAGGGATATAAACCAAGATTCGAGAAATTATCTGAGGAGGACTTAAAAGCTACTGAAATAATCAATACTCAGAGGCTACTAACAAAACACAAAATGGAGTTATGTCGTTTTCAATGGTATTTTTTTTTTAAATTTATTTTAATTTTGTTTGCTTATTTAAAAAATATGAAACATGTGGATGTTGGTGGCTTGGTGAATATGACCACTTACACAGAAATAAAAACATTTATGAGACCATTATTCAAAGACTGAAAAAAAGTTTTTAAATGGTAAAACTACCATCTGCACCAGTGTGACTTAGCACCATTGAAAAATGTTTATAATAATGAATAAAGGTGAATTGTTTTGCTAATTTAAATTATTTTGGATGTGTAGTCATTAATTCCTTCCAGCACTCAACTATACAATCAAACAAAATAAATGGTCGGTTTTGCAAGCAACTCTACATTTAAGAACTACGCATTTAATTTCAGATTAGATAAATGAAACGGTCGTGTTGAGTATTAATGCTGATGAAAAAGATATAAAATGTTATTCCTGTATAGGACATACAATAGAAAAAAAGAATCTTATTTTTTTATATGAAAAGAAATGTGCTGACACCGCGGGTAGTCACTGCCTAATATGTAAAGTATGAAGTTGCCGAATAAACATAACTGTGACAGTAGTTACATTTCTTTGACATTAGATCACTGAACGGGTCTTCACAAGTATTAACGCTTTTGAGAATGATATAAAATGTTATTTGTTTATACAATTTATTTATTTGTTACCTTTGTTAGTAAGGGATAGCATCATCTTGTTCATATTTCCATGTTGTTCATTGATAAAATCCATTGTGATTTAAGGTTTGATTGGAAATTTAACCTAGCACACTAGTACAATACCCAATCATGATCTTTTAATCCTATAATAAAATGTTATTTAGTGTGAGTCAGCAATGACCCTAAAATTCTTTATATCCATGAATGAAATCCGAACATTTTGAACATTATTTATGTTTTAAGATTTAAAAAAAAACAATTTTCATTTCTACATGCTTTGATAGAACAGAACCCACTGCAGTTGACAATAAAACTACAGTTGGATTTTGTGTCAGTTATTAGATTTGTCACTTGTATTGAGGTACTTGTATTTGTTAGATTTATTCTTGCTAGCAACAGTAATTGCTTATAGATGTCTTTACATAAATAATCTGTAGTTTGACTTTATTGCATAAACAGTTGTCTTCACACTAAAACTTAAACAATGAAACTGTTCTACATGTATATCCATTAGTATTTCACCATGATAATTAAAACCGGTTGATCACAGTGAATTCTTTGAAAAATGAATGTTATATTTAGTTGTGTCAAAGATTCTGTGAACAATCGTAGTTTAGAACGTCTTAAACCTTTCAAACACTACCATTACTTTTGGTTGCCATGGCAACCAAAGTCTATAATTATTTATCATTTTCAGTAAGATTAGTATTTGTGCCTTAAGTAAGTGAATCGAATTATATTTTATGTGGAGACAATTTGTAATTAACAACACTACATAGATATTGCAACACACTGAAATGTAGGAATGTGTTTGAAAGTAAAACTTTAAGTAGCTTAAACCTAAAAGCCATGAACTGAAGATATGTCCTATGTTGGCAGATATTTTACTGTGTATGTACACATTTTGATTAACTATATTTGATGGAAAGGAAAATTATACATTAGATTTGTTTTGTCAGTTTTTTCTCAATATTTTTCCACCCTTTTTCTGTTTTGCTGCTAAGGTAATGAAGAACACATTAATTTTACTGACCTTTTCGGTGTTAACAGTCCGCATCCATATTTGCATCACTTTATTCATTTTCACCCGTCTAAATATAAAAACTAATTTTGAAGCTGTTATATGGGTTTAGCTTATAAAGTCAGCATTCTGAGACAATTCAGCATATGCTGAAACAAATCAGCACCAGCAAAAAAAAGTCACGCAAAAATGACCACTTCCAGGATTAATAGTGTTAAAAATATTCACTTGTATTTCTGTTGAATATACATTTAGTATTTCTGATCTTCTGATAAAAAAGTGTTGCAGTTGGATTAGAAATTTACTTTAAAGTATTGCTCAGAGACATTTAGTTGTAGTGGGTATTAAAATTACAGGCTACAATACTGCCCGTAGGTATGCTAGCAAACCTAACTTGTGTTCCTAATATTTCTCTTATTTTATTCCCTGTGCAGAGTCTAACATGGATGCTGCACCAGGTGATGAGTAAGTATTTTACATATTTTGTTTCAGAAATGTCTAAGTCCGGGTTCTTAATACATTTCAAAACTGAAATTGCCTACAATGAGAAACAGGTTTGAGTTTCCAGTGTTCGTACACCAGTCATTTATCATTGTACTTCCATCTTTCATGAGAAAGCTTGCCAGTAGCCTCTCATGGGTCAGTGGTTCTTTCCTGGGTTTTCCCAGGTTCTTCCTCTATCATTTATACTGGCTGCCGTGTATATCCTATCTTGTGTTGAAAAATGACATTAAACCCAACAACAACTTCCATCTTTCACAACACTTTTAACCAACAGAAATTATTTTTCTACTCTTCCTTAAATTTTCTTATAACTTAGGGATATGTATTCTTCTTCAGCTCAGAATTTTTACTAACTTTCTGTTTCTTTGGAGTCTGCAGATCAGAAAAATCATCACTGACAAGCCATTTCTGAAACTGAGACGGAAAGAACATAGGCTTCTTTTGAGCCATTGTGTTTAACATTTCACAAATACATTTTAATATAACAAAATTATTCAGTCTCATTTTCAGTGTTGAATAATTCTAAAGCGCAAAATCTCTGAGCTGGGAATTTTTTATGAATGATGCATTAATTAAAACACCTTAAACAAATAAATTGCCTTAAAATTTCTCCACTTAAACTTGTCACAACTGGCTTTGCAAGCCACCATATTTTCCAGTTTTGTCTAAGTGATTATAATTTTATTGGTAGTAAAACAAACAACAATATTTGTCTCAAAAGTTAATCCAATATAATTTTAATTGATTTCATCTTTCTGTATTGTAAACATCAAAAATAATCTCATAATTATGTAACATTTATTCATTTATGCATACCAGTGCGTTACATCACTAACCTGTTAATTCTGATTAGTTCATACTTAATTTACATTGTTGTGATATTATGGTCTGGTAAGGTGTAAACAGTATTCTAGCAAGTGTTGGTTACTGGCACATATAGAGAATTTGTGATTTACAACACATGTATAAATGAAAATTATGCGAAGGCAAATCAGAGGTAATTAAGACTGGTACTCTGGCCGAAATCAACATCCATCATAAAAATTCACAGGTTTGAATTTCCTTGTGCCAAAGGACCACTCTGGTCGACTAGTGGTTAGAGTGTCTGCTCATATGCTGGAGGTCACAGGTTCAAACCTAGGCCGAGTCATACCAGAGACTTATAAAAAAGGTACTAGCAGCTACCTCACTTGGCACTCAGCGTTAAGAGGTTTAACAATTGTGGTAAAATGGTGTATTGTACTTTTATTCTTGGAGAATATGTAATATATTTCCCTGAAAATCGTGTTAAGTACTGCTGCCATGTTAGAAGTACAGTTTAATAATTTGTATCTACATTTTCATAATGCAGTCATTATTCCCATCACTAATAACTAGTGGCATGTATTATTACTCTTGCATTTGTGTGTGTCTGTTGGTTAAGATTTTGTTTTGTTATTGCACAATATTTAATGGGCCCCCACAGCACATACATCCCCACACTTTTGGTTTCAGTGTGCTACTTTAAAATCTAATGAGAAGGTTTTATTTGGGTCAGTTTTCAGGCACTGCAGTGCAGCATTCATATTTGTTAAGTTTTGTTAAATGTTGCATTTACTCCATGCCCAGTGAATTTCACTTTCTTTGTTAAATGCACTGTTAAAATTCATTTCATGTTATGCCCAGATCCCCATCATCAATTAAATGCACTGTTAAAATGCATTTCAGGTCACATGATGTTATGCCCAGATCCCCATCATCTATAGCTGCTACTCAATTACATGCACTGTTAAAATTGATTTCGGGTCACATGATGTTATGCCCAGATCACCATCATCTCTAGCTGCTACTCAATTACAAGCACTGTTAAAATCCATTTCAGGTCACATGATGTTATGCCCAGATCGCCATCATCTCTAGCTGCTACTCAATTACATGCACTGTTAAAATTCATTTCAGGTCAGATGATGTTATGCCCAGATCCCCATCATCTCTAGCTGCTACTCAATTACATGCACTGTAAAACTTCATTTCAGGTCACATGATGACAGTGATGTTGTGCCTAGATCCCCATCCCCTCCAGCTCCTAAGGTACATATCAATAGATTGTCAGAATAGTTAGGTCTGTTGACCTTCATGATAGCTTCAAATCTGCCAGAACTTGAGCAAGCTTGATTTATTGTAACAGTAAACATATTTCACATGAGCACTAGATCATGGTAACCTGCTTCTTCAGTCAGATGATGTATGTATTTATGTATGTATAGGGCCTAATGACATATGAACACAGCCATGATTTATATTACCAAGCAAAGACTATTTTGCAATAATGGTTATGGCTGAAACCTTGCCTTAGTCCCTGGAATATAAGCACTTCCAACCAAAAGTAAATATGCAACACTGAAATCTTATTGATGTTTTTCTTTACAAATGATGCCTGCTACTGCTTACATTTTAAACTACATCCCCACAATGTTTGAGCCCTCTATTCAACTATATTGGATTGGTCCTCCCTCATCATTTGAATTTATCTTGGTGCCAACTGTCCCGCTTTTTGCGGCTTCCACAAGGGGGCATAAAAAACTGACTATTCCCATGGCAGTAGTTAAAATAATCAAAGAATGATATTCCTTTAAAGCAATCTTGGTGGTATCCACCTAGGTAGAACATCCCGTTCACAGGTATATGTAAATTAATAATTCTGCCTGGACTAGAGTAAGTTGCAGAGGTACACTGAAATGTGGTAGAGGTGGTAAAAGTAGTTTGTAATGGGCTTATAAGTGGAAAGGTACTATTTACTTTCAGCAATTTAAAGTTGGCAAAAGATGTAGTAAGTTCAATTAATTGTCTTAAAATCTTACTGTACTTTCAGTTTCTTTTTGTTGTATATAAATTATTCTGGTAATTAGTATAAGTCAGTGTTGTTTTTATACTGAGATTTTTCTTTTCTTTTGACAACTTCAGATTATACATCCAGCTTCATTCTTGAATAACTTAAACAAAAACAACACTAACAGTACTTTACGTCCTGCAAATGTTGCCACTACAATTGCACGGTCCTTTATCCAAAGAAATACTACTCCATCAAGGCCAACTATGGAGGTAAGATATCTGTTCTCCTACATTCTCTTTCCTGTTAATAGCTTTTGTCAAACGGGGAAGCTTAGCATCATTCTTGATCACATTTAAATGTGTATGTATGTTTCCATCCACACCTTAATCAATCTTGGTAAGTTTAGTATATGGTCATTTCTCAAGTTCAGTAAGCCACAGTCATGTTACATGGTATATGGATGCATCTTGATATGTACAACACAGTCATGTTACATGGTATTTGGATGCATCTTGATATGTACAACACAGTCATGTTACATGGTATTTGGATGCATCTTGATATGTACAACACAGTCATGTTACATGGTATATGGATGCATCTTGATATGTACAACACAGTCATGTTACATGGTATTTGGATGCATCTTGATATGTACAACACAGTTATGTTGTATGGTATATGGATGCATCTTGATATGTACAACACAGTCATGTTACATGGTATTTGGATGCATCTTGATATGTACAACACAGTCATGTTACATGGTATATGGATGCATCTTGATATGTACAACACAGTCATGTTACATGGTATTTGGATGCATCTTGATATGTACAACACAGTTATGTTGCATGGTATATGGATGCATCTTGATATGTACAACACAGTCATGTTACATGGTATTTGGATGCATCTTGATATGTACAACACAGTCATGTTACATGGTATATGGATGCATCTTGATATGTACAACACAGTCATGTTACATGGTATTTGGATGCATCTTGATATGTACAACACAGTTGCATGGTATATGGATGCTTATTGATATGTACAACACAGTCATGTTACATGGTATTTGGATGCATCTTGATATGTACAACACAGTCATGTTACATGGTATATGGATGCATCTTGATATGTACAACACAGTCATGTTACATGGTATATGGATGCATCTTGATATGTACAACACAGTCATGTTACATGGTATTTGGATGCATCTTGATATGTACAACACAGTTATGTTGCATGGTATGTGGATGCATCTTGATATGTACAACACAGTCATGTTACATGGTATTTGTATGCATCTTGATATGTACAACACGCTTATGTTGCATGGTATATGGATGCATCTTGATATGTACAACACAGTCATGTTACATGGTATATGGATGCATCTTGATATGTACAACACAGTCATGTTACATGGTATGTGCATGCATCTTGATATGTACAACACAGTTATGTTACATGGTATTTGGATGCATCTTGATATGTACAACACAGTTATGTTGCATGGTATATGGAGGCATCTTGATATGTACAACACAGTCATGTTACATGGTATATGGATGCATCTTGATATGTACAACACAGTCATGTTACATGGTATTTGTATGCATCTTGATATGTACAACACGCTTATGTTGCATGGTATATGGATGCATCTTGATATGTACAACACGCTTATGTTGCATGGTATATGGATGCATCTTGATATGTACAACACAGTCATGTTACATGGTATTTGGATGCATCTTGATATGTACAACACAGTTATGTTGCTTGGTATATGGATGCATCTTGATATGTACAACACAGTCATGTTACATGGTATTTGTATGCATCTTGATATGTACAACACAGTCATGTTACATGGTATTTGTATGCATCTTGATATGTACAACACGCTTATGTTACATGGTATATGGAGGCATCTTGATATGTACAACACAGTCATGTTACATGGTATTTGGATGCATCTTGATATGTACAACACAGTTATGTTGCATGGTATATGAAGGCATCTTGATATGTACAACACAGTCATGTTACATGGTATATGGATGCATCTTGATATGTACAACACAGTTATGTTGCATGGTATATGGAGGCATCTTGGTATGTACAACACAGTTATGTTGCATGGTATATGGAGGCATCTTGATATGTACAGCACAGTCATGTTACATGGTATATAGATGGTAATTGGTAATACACACTGCAAATCAAGATGTTGACTAAGTTCTGTTGAGCAAAACCTATGCATATTGATGAAGTGATCTTGCATCTAATTGGCTAAACATATATAACTCTAGTAGCTATTTTTGATAGGATACTGATAACCATGATCTTAGATTTTGTAATTAGTGAGATCTCTGCATCTTAATTCATCTGTTTGGCTGAGATTGTTACATCATCAGAACCTATATTTTTTATAAGGTTTTGACGGGTATATATCAATATTGGATTAGTTGGAATAAGAGCAAAATCTTAATGGATATTAATTATGCAGTTATCTTTCGAAAGAACTTTTTGTAATAGAAAGTTTAGGAGGACTTAGTTTACATAGGATTGTGTTTTTACCATAATGTATTAGTATGCTTAGTGAAATGGTCAAGTAATGCACGTTATGTGTGCAGTGTTGGGTCACTTGGATCTTTTTTGTAATATTTGGAATCTTTGGACCTTCTGAGATCTGCAGCAGATCATACTTGTTTTACTAACACGAATCTAGTTTTCTTTTTACTTGTATGTTTGAGTGGCCGAGTGGTCTAAAGCGCTCTCCGTTACGGATCACTGCCATCTCACCTCTGTCTGCGTGGGTTCGAGTCTCGGATCCGGCTAATGTGGGTATGTGAGAAAGCTTGCCAGTAGCTTCTCGTGGGTCGGTGGTTCTTTCCGGGTTTCTTCCAGGTTCTTCCTCCACCATTAATACTGGCCGCCATGTATAGCCTATCGTATGCTGAAAAATGGCATTAAACCCTACAATAACAACAACTTGTATGTTTGAAAAGGAAAAATTGCACAACTGCATCTTTTCCATCATGTTTTATGAATTTCTACAACATTCAAACTTATCATATTAAAACTGTTGAATAAAGCCATTGCCAGTATGCTATGTGGCTTACTTGTGGTCTTTGTTTTAAAGTGGTAATCTTCCACTAGTACGTGAGAAGTCACAGCTACCTATCTTTGAACAATCATGTTTCCAAGCAAATGTGATATCTACCTCAGGACACACAAAATTAGAAGCTAACTGACTGAAACATGCAAATTAGACAATATTGACCACGTTACGGTAGTGGTAGAATTCACAGGTACAGTTCATTTGATTGGCATAGTACAATATATAAAGTACTGATGACAATTCAAAATTAAGGAAACTCGTAATAGCATGCAAAGTCGTCATGGATACAAGTTGTACATTTTTGCAGGATTTGCAAGATAAGAAGAAGAAGGCAATTGAAGAGAAGGAGCGGTTACATGAAGAAAGACTGAAGAAGAGAGAGAAGCAGTACCAGAAAAAGATGGAGGAACTCAAAAGGTTACCACTACATATGTTTCATTGCTTTGATTGGAGGAAGGCATACTGCATAGGTGTTTCACTGCATTAGTTGGAGGAAGGAATACTGCATAGGTGTTTAATTGCATTGGTTGGAGGAAAGCATACTGCATATGTTTCACTGCATTGGTTGGAGGAAGGCATACTGCATAGGTGTTTAATTGCATTGGTTGGAGGAAGGCATACAGCATAGATGTTTCATTGCAGTGGTTGGAGGAAGGCATACTGCATAGGTGATTAATTGCATTGGTTGGAGGAAGGCATACTGCATAGATGTTTCAATGCATTGGTTGGAGGAAGGCATACGGAATATATGTTTCATTGCATTGGTTGGAGGAAGGCACACTGCATAGGTGTTTAATTGCATTGGTTGGAGGAAGGCATACAGCATAGGTGTTTAACTGCATTGGTTGGAGGAAGGCATACTGCATAGATGTTTCATTGCATTAGTTGGAGGAAGGCATCCTTCATAGGTGTTTAATTGCATTGGTTGGAGGAAGGCATACAGCATAGGTGTTTAATTGCATTGGTTGGAGGAAGGCATACAGCATATGTTTTAATTGTATTGGTTGGAGGAAGGCATACTGCATAGATGTTTCATTGCATTGGTTGGAGGAAGGCATCCTTCATAGGTGTTTAATTGCATTGGTTGGAGGAAGGCATACAGCATAGGTGTTTAATTGCATTGGTTGGAGGAAGGCATACAGCATATGTTTTAATTGTATTGGTTGGAGGAAGGCATACTGCATAGATGTTTCATTGCATTGGTTGGAGGAAGGCATACTGCATAGGTGTTTAATTGCATTGGTTGGAGGAAGGCATACTGCATATATTTTAATTGTATTGGTTGGAGGAAGGCATACTGCATATGTTTTAGCTGTATTGGTTGGAAGAAGACAAGAGGAACAGAAAACTCAGTAGCAAACATTCATGCTTCCTGGATGACAAATATTGACTGATTTATAGGGGTATAAAGTCATACTATTGTCCGTATGTTCATTTAAGTTTCTTGTTTGTGTTAGTCTCTTGGCTTCTCTGTTTTCCTTGAATATATCTTATTTTTTGGCTGATAGATTGTAAGTCAAAACAACTGCTTATCACATGTAATACTGGTACCTTTTGTGGAATGATAAAACTCCTAATTATGTCCCCACTAAATGAAGTCAGTGGAGCCCTGCAGTAATCACTGTTTGTCAACATTTTGGTTATTTATAAGATTACTTGATTGGGAATTGCAGGATTGGAACCAAATAAATTTGGTTTTCAGCTGTATATTGATAAGGCCTCAGATGATTTCAGTTCTGATCGTCATTTGCTTACTTTGCTAAAAGGCCATGTGAGTGTGTGGTATTATCCTGCATTAGTCATACAAAATCCATCCATCAGCATATTTTACCATATCAAAAGCCACAAAATCAGTTTCAGATAATTTGTGACAGAAAGCATGCTGGCATAAAATGCTTTCAAATTAATGAAAATGATTTTGATCCACTTTTAACATTGCTGCAGTTACAAAAAATTGAAAAACCTTTAAACTTCTTCTCAAAAACCACTCAGCAGAATTTGACAAAAATTTTACTGAAGTAATCCTGGCATGACAGACTTCTGAATTTGTACAAATGATTCTTATTTGCTATTGAAGACCACCTTTGCTACCGAAAATATAAAAACCTTGACATGACTTCTCAAAAACTACTGAAATGAATTAGATTAAGATTTCAACAGAAAGCATTCTGGTTTGAAAGACATTTAAATAACAATGTCGGAAGAACAGTTGAAAAAAAATCATCTTGGCATAATCCTTTAAATTTTATACAAAAGATTACGATCCCCAATCAGATTTGGCCATCATTGCTTAAAAAACTATGACAATTAAAAAACCTCAAATAAACTATTCTCCACATAATATAACCAAATTTGACAGTTTTGTAGAAATGGCATTGATCTGCCATAAAATCGGGCAACCAATGCAAAAATGTAATTAAATGACTTCTCAGAAGCTACTGACATGCAGTGATTTATTAATTATAACTTGAATGAAGTCAGTTCCAACTTTCTACATTATTTATTGCCCCTGATTGCCCACCACAATAACTTTTTACCTGGGATTGTTGGACTTGACATAACATGTGTAAAATATAAGCAGAAGACATTTGGCCCAACTTCTTGAAAAGGCAGTTGAAGGGCCACATTTACAGCCCCCCCCCCACCAACACACACACACACACACACAAAGATGCCTAAAACAGCACATATGGCAACGATCACTCAGATCCAGTCCAAACCAAGTCAAGCAGTTGAACTGAAGCTAATTTGGAATTGTGTTTGATGAGCATAACAACAGCAGGCTTTGTTACATTGAATGTTACGAGCTTAAGCCTCAGCCCCAAACTGCATGGACACAGAGGTATGGACCATTGATGCTTTCAGTCAGCTTGGTGGGCAGCATGGGCACATGCCTCCCCCAGCAGTTTTAATACTAGAGATTATCCAGAAAATGGGGTGCAGGGTTTACAAAATTGTCCTGTTTGCCCCTCTCTGACAGGACAAATCTTGAAGCAATGATCTGTTTAGTCTGGCAACAAATGTACCCAGGAAAATTGTAGTGACCTCCATGGTCACCATTATTTCATTGGTGTACTGAGAAACTCCTCCTCCATGCCTGGCTCTGGTCAGGAAATTCAAGTACAAAAGGAAGTGTGGTGCTTTGATTATGGACAGGTAGACAGCCCTCCACTTTGAAAGCATGTGAGGGAAGTGAGTGACATGTTTACAGTGACTGGTATCACATTAATGTCACACCACTCTTAGCCTCTGTTCCCTCAATTGGCTACCTTCAGTCTTTTTTCTTATTTGAAAACAAGTTGCAAGCCCCATTTACAATATCAAATTAACATTCCATAATCGCCGAATTTATGGGAGTGATGATATTGGCTGCAGCAATGACCTTTACAACTTGTTGTCAAATTTCAACATATCCAGGTCACGCTAGTTCCTAAAATGGAATGTCTTCTGGGTCTTGATGTGGGTCAGCTTGCCAAACTTGTCCTCTGTATCAGTGAAGCAGTCATAAAGATTTTCTGATATAGCACTAACTTCATCTTGCAGAGTGAGTGAGCTGCATTCACTCTCAGTGGGTCCAAACTACATGTTGCTCTGATCTGACTGTTCAGTCATAGTGATGACACAATTTTGTTTTGTTCCTCAAATCAGGTTACTATTGATAAACACCAAAAAAAACCCAAATATCACTCTTTCTCTCTTTCCTTGATCATCCATTGAAAGAGGCAAGCTGCATAATACAATTTATGAAACGCCTTCAAACGTAATGCATCTGTTCTAAACATACTGCGGTCAGTTAGCTCAGTTTATTTTTCTCCAGCTTTTATTTGTGGGACAAGGTCTCGCAAAGGAGGGAGCTGAATCTTATTAGGCCAATGGTAGCTGCTAATACATTTCTCATGCTCTGTTCATAATGGGGGCCCTGAGTGGTATAAAGTGCTCACCATTACGGATCACTGCCATCTCACAACTCTGTCTACATGGGTTTAAGTCTCAGGCTGAGCCAATGTAGGTATATGAGAAAGCTTGGCAGTAGCTTCTCGTGGGTCTATGGTTCTTTCCGGGGTTTTCTCTGGATTTTCCTCCACTTTTTATTCTGGCCGCCATGTATAGCCTATCTTGTGCTGAAAATGGCGTTAAAGCCTGTAACAACAACAACTGTTCATAATGGCACAGTCTTAGCCCAAGGCAACCTCGGCTCGATTCACCCTGAAAATGTTTGAAAGTAAAGCAACTCACCTGTGTTTGATTCCACAGGAACCACCCTTATATATGTATAAATGCCTAATTGTCAGTTTTTATAACCTAAAGTTCATCCTTTCAGTAGAGGAGTCATCATCTTCCTGTAGATCGAAATTGGCAGAGGCTGGATTCTCAGGCATTTCCTCCTCTATTCTCCTGATGTTGATGTGATCCGGCACTGTATTTGATGGAGAAAGGAACTGTCTTAATAGATTATGTTTCTTAGAAAATACTTACTCATCCACATTATTCTCAACCCCATATGTCCTTCCCCATAAATCCTCTTCATTCAGCGTTTTACTCAAGCTTTTAACTCGTTAAATCTATCATATAGGTACCCTCCTGGCAGGTGCAAGGGAGGAGTTAATAATATATATGGACACTCACACACAGACCTTGAATTTTTTTGTATACATCCAGCATAAGTTGGAGCATATTATGTTGTCCATCTTCCTTTTATCAATTTCATTTCTGCACAATAAGTTGAACTCGCCACAATCTTAACTTCTTGGTCAGATCAAAGGTCTAGGGCAGTATAACTGAAAGTAGAAAAATGGTTTCCACACAGTATCTTGAGTTCTCTGCCATCTAGTTACCAAAATTTGTGGATGGCATGCACTTTGGGTAGTTTATAGAGTCCAGTTGGTTTCTGGGGTCAAAGGTCAAGGTTACAGGAACACTGTTTCCCCTAAGGGTGCAAGATTGAGAGTCAAAAAATCCCCTTGGTATCACAGCTGGGAGTCAGATTGAGTTCGAGTAAAATACAAATGTTGGTGCCAGAACCAGGTATAAAATTAATAGTAGGGTCTCTGATACAAAAGTGAGGATAAAGGGAACACTAAGTAACTAAAACAAGACAAATGCTTTCCACATGATAACATAATTGTACAATACATAGCAAGACCAAACATTGCAGATGGCTTGCATTTAGGGTAAGGAAGGTGCCTATCAATTTTGGGCTCAAAAGGTCAAAGACCAAAGACACAGTGAGTGAAAGAAGAAAATTGTTTTCAGGCAATAACTCCTTCAATATCAACAGTTAACAATCATTTCAGACAGCTTGCACCTGAAGCTTGTTGATTTAGGAGGTCACTATGACTGAAAGAAAAATGGTTTCTGCAAAATATTTTAGATTTTGCATAACATACCAGAACCAAACTTTGTAGATGCCTAGAACTTAGGATGACAAAGAAGCCTATCAATTGTGGGGTCTAAAAATTACAGTTAATTTGTCTTAAAGAACACTGATCTCTGCACACTTAATTTCAGTTCTCAAGCATTTTCTTTCAGCAAAGTTTCTGGATGACTTACACTTTGGGTGACTGCTCTGGTGGCCTAATAGGTTTGAGTGTCTGCCTCAGATTGGGAATGTCAAGGATTTGAACCCCGGCCAAGTCATACCAGAGACTTATAAAAATTGTACTAGCAGCTGCCTCACTTAGCACTCAGCATTAAGAGGTTAGTGTTAGAACTGGTCAGACTGGTGTCAGGATAATGTGAATGTGTGAGACATGATGTTACATGATTCTCCAGTGCAAGACCACTATAAACTGCCACACTGCAGACATCATAGTGATATGACTGGAAAATTGTTAAAGCTATATTAAAAATCCAAATCACACACAGATTCACATTAAGTATGAAAGAGTCATATTGATTTTGGGTCAAAACCGAAGGAAGAGTAAAAACGATTTTTGCATAATTATTCTGCTTCTAGATTATATACATTAACCAATGTTTGTGAAGGATTACACTTAAGGTATGTAAGATGCATATTGATTTTGGGGTTAAAAGGTCATGGTCATCATGGCATTAAGAAAAAAGAATATTGCAGATTGACTTGTTTTGAAATTAGGTCGTTTACCAAATTTTGAAGATAGCATGCACTTAGGGTAATAAGGAAGCATATGAATTCAGGAGGCTTAAGATCAGAGGCCACTGTTTTAGTAAGCCTAACCAAATAAAATTAGTATCTGCACATTAAGACCAGTGAGTCCTTCATCTCCTTAGTCAACCATACTCTACTAGTGCCTACATAGAGGACTATTAAACATGTGATGGGTGTACAACATACTGTTTATTTTGACCCTGTTTGATAGTTTTCGAGCATTCAATTCTAAGTGATGCTTTTTGTCATTATCAATGATATGTTGCAGACATATTGTTGGTCCAGATTTTTTCCACTCGATGTGATAGTTTTGTAAAAACAAAAAAAGAATTTTATAGAGCTCTTCTGTTAAATTGTACACAAAGAAAATGTCATCAGATTTTTGTGTGAAAAAAAATGTACATTTAATCCCATAGAAAACGTGAAGAAAGGATGAAGAAGGCAGAAAAACAACGTGCAAAGCAGCACGATGAGGAGAACAAACATAGAATGTTGTTGAACAAAAAGATGCAGCAGAAAGAGCAACTGTTGGAAAGCTTGAGGGAAGACAGGTTGAGGGAGGAAAAAGAAAAACAGAAAATCAGGTAATTTTGTCACAACTCGGTGAATAGCAAGACATTGTTGTCACTTCACTATGGCGATGACATTGTTCTCACTTCAGTATGGCAAAGACATAGTTGTTCTTAGACTGACTTGTTTCAAGTCTTTAGCCATCCTGGAGATGCACAAGGATATTAATGCTAAAAGTTCAAACTTTGTAAAGAAGTGTTAAAACTGGATATAAACAAATGCGAAAATGAGAATAATTTAGGTCACTGAGAATCAGGAATTTTCTCAAATATTGCATTTAATCAAATCTCGATAATAACTTTGTCGAAGAAAAAATGGCATCTGTTACTTATTTTGGAAATGTGTGATATATTCCCATGATCTAATGTCTATCTGGATCACTTATTTTGGAAATGTGTGATATATTCCCATGATCTAATGTCTATCTGGATCACTTATTTTGGAAACGTGTGACATATTCCAATGATCTAATGTCTATCTGGATCACTTATTTTGGAAATGTGTGACATATTCCAATGATCTAATTTCTATCTGGTCACTTATTTTGGAAATGTATGACATATTCCAACGAGCTAATGTCTATCTGGCCACTTATTTTGGAAATGTGACACATATTCCAATGATCTAAAATATAAGTGGAGTACTGCTTTCAAAAATGTGACATACTGTCCAGTATGATCATCAGAAATTATGCTATGAATAAATTTGCCAAACAGAAGTACATAGATGCTTCAAAAGTAAGTAATTTACAAATTTATACAGAGAATTATTGGTATAAATGATAAATAAAATAAATTGATTGAGTCCCTACATCAAACTAGAGCAGTCAGTGTTTGAAATGTAGGAAAGTCAAAGTAAGTAAGTATTGTTTATGCAACAGTGACTATACTTGTACAGTGGAACATTTGGTCTCAGAATTTTTTATCCCTATGCTTTTCAAAGAAAAGGTGGAGATTACATTATCCTTCTGATATGAACATGCACAAATCATGTCACACAAGTCACCTGCACTTCAAACTTGGGGATATCCTTCAAAGTAATCTACAGGTGTGCACAACAGTATTTAGAAGAGGTCAGGGAAGACACCTATGCATGTATGTGCAATTTTGGGGTGGTTGGGTGGAGAAGACAGCTATGGACGTAGTGTAATTGGGAGGATGGGGAGTAATGATAACTTAGAAAAGCATGGGAATAATGATACCTTGCTCCAGGTGCAAAAAAACGAACATTTGGAAACAAGATTCTGATACATCTAACAAGATTTACTGACAGCTTCTTTAATTTTATAGAAGACAAGAATTTAAACAGGGACTGTGTATACAATTTATCAGTTTACTTGCTTTATAGGCAACAAAAGTTACAGGAAGCTGAAGAAAGACGCCTTCAGGAGCAAAAAGAATGGGAAAAGAAACTTCAAGAGCAGGTATGAGCACAACATATACCTGTAAATATGATTTTGTTGTCAGTGCACATAAAACAATCATTATGATAATAGTAATAATTACAATTATAACAATAGAAATAATGATATTAGTACATGGTACTACTTCAAAGACCAATTTTAAAAGGTTCACCTGCGTATATCTGTCACATGTATGCAACAGCCACTTTTTCCTTTTCACATTAGTGGCTGCTAATGACAGGAAGCCATGATAACTTGATTGGCATCAAATTAGTAATCCAGGTGTCACAGATTTGATACCTGCCCAGACCAGCCCGGGTAAGCTGCCTCTGTTTCCTCAGCATGATATTAATAATGCATTGAAAATACCATGGAAACGAACAAACAAAAACTCAGGCATTTGTGGACAGGATATCAAAAGTAATTTGCTGCACTCTTCCTTCATGTATAAATGTATGGGGATTTCTTTTTCTCTTAGGGATCCCCATGGGCTGATTAAATGGCTCCAGTTCAGATAATACATCGCCTGATTCATGCTATGAAATATTTGAAATCATTCAGAATTTTCAGTTTATTTTGCACCTCGGCTTTTATTCCCAGTTGATGACATCCAGTTACCACATACTTATAACTCATGGTGGGACCAGGCTTTACTCCAACTGACCCTAGAATAATCACTCACTTGTGTCTGGCTAAGGTCAATCAAACCATTTGATGCACCTGAATTAGATTAATAATCAGTAGTTTCCCATAGTTAATTCACACATCGACACATGACACAGCAATATCAGTGATGAATAATAGGGTCTTTGCTTTATATGTATAATTGAAATCTTCTGTATATCATTAGAACAAATAAACAATACAGTGTTATGTAAATTTCATAGATCAAAAGAAAATTGTGACTTAAATTTTGCAGCAAGATGAGGAAAGAAGGCACCAGGAGTTGCTCCATAAGAGAAAGGAAATAGAAGACTTTGAGCGTCAGAAAAAAGTCCAGGAAGAAAGCCAGAAAATGAAAGATAAACTGGCAGAGATTGAGAGAGAACGTGATGCAGAAGCTGAAAAGCTAAGACAGATTGAAGAAGAAAAAGAAAGAGAGTGGCAGAAGAAGAAAGAAGAAAAGTATGGACTGTTCCAAGTATCTACTGCAATAAGAATTCCAATACATGAAGTGGTCCTAGTACTGTATTATCTCATCAGCAAAATGCAAAACTTTCTACTAGTAATTTGTGGACATTCTGATATCCTGTTGAGAATGTAATAACGAGTCAGATGTTATTTTCATTGCTAGAGCCCTGATGTAAAAATTGATGGAGCCCTATAAGCTATTTCCATAAATGTTTTTACCTCCCAAGAAAATTATTTCCCTTCTAATGCTCTTCAGTGTCGAAAGATTAGATATGGTGTAGCCAGCTTCAGGGTAACAAACATAAAGTAGCACTAAACAATTTTTGGCTTTTGCCATGCTCCAGGATATACTCTCTAATCTTTTGAAGTCACCAGCTGTCAAAATAAAGCTCCGTTACTATCAGCATGTGTTAAAGTTTTGACCCATCAGAGAATGGAGAAACAAAGCAGTTATTGTCATGGCAGCAAATCACTTAGCCTAAACAATTATTTGTGGAATTATTGCCTGTTTGTCTTGTAGCTTAATGTGGTGTATTACACAATCTCTTTAACACAATGTGTTTTGAAGATTTTGCTGGATTGCCATGAAACTTTGTAAGTAAAATCTTCAACAGAAAATGTGCAGTTCAGCAAATCATATTGCTTCTCATTCTCATGCATCAGCTTCATCCTTGAAGGTGAAATTTTTTATGTCAACTCGATGAAGAAGCTATATGATGATGTTCCACCAGAGAATGTCATTCAGAGGGAATGTTGTTTCAGTAATCAGTTTTGATTTGGTCTTGAATAAAATAGATGTTAAACTGATGTCCAATATGGCTATGATAGCAGCCATCTTTAAATATTGTTATCACTGCTCCTGCTGATTGAAAAATATTATTGCCATGGGGTTCTCACCGGAATACGTATAATGATGTCCAGTTTGTCCTAAATGAAAATGGTGCTGCTTGCACATTTAATATGACCACCACATTGGCCATCTTGAAAATCTTCTTTTCACACTTTCTCTTGAATAAATGGCCTTATTCTTATCATCATGGGTTTTTTATAAAATGGCTTAAGATGTGTAGTTGGTGTTAAATTGTTGCTGCCCAGGTGTCTAGTATGACTACTGCAGTGATCATCTTGAGGTCCCTACACCTCAATGAATGGTAATATCAGCATAGGACTTTCACTTGAAGTCTAATAATGATGTCTAGTTGGTCATAAGTGAAAGAGGTAGCAATCTTATGGCAGCTTCTATATGGCTGGTCAAATTGATGTTGGACTTTCACCAAAAGATTTACCATGCTGTCTAGTTGGTTCTAAATAATGGTCTCTTAGCTCTCTTGAAATTCTTGTTATTGCTGAAGAATATCAGAAATGGGTTAAATATTGAGTAGTTCAAAGAAAGAAATGGTTTTAATTCCAGAAAATTCTTTAAGCCATTAGAACATCAATCCCTTGAAGGGACTCTTGCTTTGAAAAGTATTTTAACAACTGTGATGGTGAGGTTGTAAATGGTAGAAATCTAGATTTCTTTCTTTTTTGTTTGATGGCTGTCCACTTTCTATTACATACTGTCATAATATATGCTTCTTACTTCTGAGCAGGTGTCTTTATTCATTTAAAGTTTTTTTATCACAAACATACATATATTGAAAGTGGTCTGTTTACGAACCATAACTTAATCAGTCTTTCCCTAAAATTGGAAATTCCAGTTCAGGCATTCCTCCTTTATATGAAAATCTTGTTGAAATCAATGCTTTTATTGGTTCGATGTTTCCACAACATTACTTACTTGCATGACCACTCTGGTGGCCTAGTGGTTAGAGTGTGCCCCTTTGATGCAGGAGGTCGTGGGTTTTAACCCTGGCCGAGTGATACCAAAGACTTCTAAAGATGGTACTAACAGCTACCTCACTCAGTGCTCAGCATTAGGATGTTAGTGTATGCAATGGTTAGCCTGGTGTCTGGATAATGTGACTGGGTGGGATATGATGCTACATGACATGTCTGCAGCATGATGTCCCAGTGCTAAACGTCACTATAAACTGTCACACTGCAAACACTGTAGCGATATGACTGAATTTTTTTAAAGCTACATAAAAAATCCAAATCACACACACACACTTATTTGCATTATAGTTTCTGATTGCCCATCCTCCTGATTTCGGTTTCAGCAACATTACTTTACTAAGGTTAATGTATTTAAACCAATTTGGAATGCAGCATTGAATTATTTTATTTTCCATGATTCGACCACATTTATAGGAATTATGACTCCTGATTGCCCCCTTCACCTTTGATTTCAGCAGTATAACTTCATTTAGGAATGTTGCATTTCCACCCAGTTTAACGCACTGGTCCTCATCCATCTCCTATATCTCTCACATCTGCTTCCAAGAAGGAATTATTCCTGGCATACTCCGGTACACCACTTCAGCTGGTGGGCCAAACAACGTTGAGGGGGTGATGTTAACACTGCATCACTCGGCGTATAAACTTCTACAGGGAAGGTCTCTACAGATCAATGGCCAAGTGTTCAGGACCAAGGTGCACTATATGTATTAATAGACTGTGGCTGACCAGCTATGGATGAAAATAGGGAAGGCAGATCTCTTCAGTCATGGTTGGCCATCTGCCTAGGAGATGGAAACTCCGAAGAAAAAAAACCTACAGCCTGCGGACCTCGCGTCACCATCCTGGCTTGTTGGGCTATGGCAGATTAACCCCAAGTTTAAAGGGTGGGGCCAGTTTGTGCAGACTGCACTCCACCTAAAAGCTCCATTGCACAGGCATGAAGGAACTGTCTACTGTTTATGTTCAACTCTATCAAACTCTGCAGCAATGGGAAAGAGGCAAAAACGGCAGGTGAAAGATGTCACTGGAAGCCACAGTCCCAATCCTGCATGCAAGCGACTCAGGCCTTTGGCTGTCTGGTGTTGATTTGGAGATGACAGCATCACCTGGAAGCAGTCTGATTGACCAAGCAGCCTTTTCTAGGGACAGCACTGCATGGAGAGGGGCCTGGAAAAGGTGGTCTAACCAAAACTCCTTTCCTTAAAACTGGCTTGTTGGAACATCGGAACAATGCCAGACTCAACCAACAACAACAGACCAGGCCTTAATCGCACACGAACTCTCTTGCCTTGCTGTTGATGTTGCTGCACTTAGCGAAGTCCACCTTTCAGAGGAGGGAAATTTGAGAGAACTCAGCGCTGGATACACCGTGTACTGGTCAGGAAAACCAAAAACTGAAAAACGACTTTCATTAGTCAGTTTCAAGGTCAAGGACTCAATCGCCACCAAGTTAACAAACCTTCCCACTGGTCACAACGACCGCATCATGTCCATGCGTATCCCGTTAGGGAACCAACAACACGCTACACTCTTCAGTGTATATGCTCCAACACTCCAAGCAGATCCGTCTGACAAGGATAAATTCTATGCTGACCTGCGCAGACTTATCAAGAACGTCCCAGAGAGCGACAAAATAATCATCCTCAGAGATTTCAATGCCAGAGTGGGCTGAGACTCAGAAGCCTGGAAAGCCATCCTTGAGAAACATGGCATGGGTGGCTGCAATTACAATGGGCGCCTGCTTCTTTAATTTTGCGCAGAATTACAGCTCACCATCACAAACACCGTATTTCAGCAGAAAGACAGCCAGAAAACTACCTGGATGCATCCTAGATCAAAACACTGGCACCTAATTGATTACATCATAGTATGCCAGAGGGACTTAAAAGATGACCTTCATACCAGAGTGATGCCCAGTGCAGAGTGACACACAAACCATCGTCTTGTCCAATGCAAGCTCGACTTCCACTTCAAACCCAGACAACAAGGAGGTACCCCGAAAAGGAAGCTCCAGATCAAAAACCTGTTGTCTGAAGACGTCAAGGCAGATTTTCAAGAGAGCCTGCAGTCTAGACTTGAAGAACTTAATTTTCTGCCAGATCTACCTCCGGAAGAGATGTGCAATCACATCAAGGCTGCCATTCTGCAAACCTCAGAAGGAATCCTTCAATTCACCATTAAGAAAAACAAACACTGGTTTGATGAAAACAATCAAGAAATCCAAGAACTGCTTGCCAAAAAGTGATCAGCGTACCAAAGCCCATCTCGCACAACCATCCTGTCCACAGAAGAAAGCAGCCTTCCGCCTTATCTGCAGCTCCCTCCAGTGCAGTCTCCGAGATATACAAAATGAATGGTGGACAAAGCTTGCAGAAAGAACCCAGCTGTACGCTGACACTGGTGACTACAAAGGGTTCTATGAAGCGTTGAAAGCAGTGTATGGTCCTTCCTTCCAAATGCAGAGCCCCCTACGGAGTGCAGATGGCCAAGAGCTACTCACTGACAGGGAATCTATCCTGAACTGCTGGTCAGAGCACTTCCACACCCTCTCCATCACTAGCCGTACAGTCTAGGAGGCAGCTATTGATCACATCCCACAACAGCCACCTAAAATGGAACTTGATGAGGCACCCACACTGCAAGAGACTGTAAAAGCCATAGAACAGCTGAAGACAGGAAAGGCTGCAGGAAAAGATGGTATCCCACCAGAGATATGGAAGAGATGAGGCTTAGCATTGCACACCAAATTCCAGGAGTTCTTCGTTTGCTGCTGGGAGCAAGGGAAACTTCCACAAGACCTCCGAGATGCAGTCATCATCACCTTGTACAAAATCAAGGGGGAAAAGTCGGACTGCTCAAACTACCTTGGGATAACTCTGCTCTCCATTGCAGGCAAAATCCTTGCTAGAGCTGCTAAATGGACTGGTGCCCACCATTACAGAAGAACATGCTCCAGAGAGTCAATGTGGCTTCAGAGACAATAGAGGCTCAACTGACATGGTGTTCATCCTGAGACAGATCCAGGAAAAATGCAGAGAACAAAACAAAGGACTGTACATCGTATTTGTGGACCTGACGAAGGCATTTGATACGGTGAGCAGAACTGGACTGTGGAAAATCCTTGAAAAGCTCGGCTGTCCTCCTAAATTCCTTACCATGGTCAGATCAGAAACAATAATGACCTGTCACAGACCTTCCCCATTGCAAATGGCGTGAACCAGGGCTGCGTTTTAGCCCCCACACTGTTCTCAATCTTCAATCTTCCAAAAAGTAACAGAAGACCTTGATGACGGAGATGGCATCTATATCCGATTTCGGACTGATGGCAACCTCTTCAACTTAAGGCGACTTGATGCCCACACCAAACCTTGGAAAAACTGATTAGAGAACTTCTCTTTGCAGACGATGCCACCCTTGCTGGGCTGTGTGATATCCTCTGATGCCATGATTGACAAAGAAATAAACAACAGACTGGCCCAGGCAAACATTGCCTTTGGCAGACTCTATGAATGAGTCTGGCACAATGCCAGTCACAAGAGAGATACAAAGATCAGCCTCTACAGAGCTGTTGTACTGACCACCGTCCTATATGGCGCCGAATCCTGGGTCACCTACAACCGTCACCTCCGCCTCCTTGAACACTTACATCAGCACTGCCTCCACACCATCCTCAACATCCACTGGAGTGACTTTGTCACCAACACTGAAGTCCTCAAAC
This sequence comes from Sinohyriopsis cumingii, assembly GCA_028554795.2. NCBI lineage: Eukaryota > Metazoa > Mollusca > Bivalvia > Unionida > Unionidae > Sinohyriopsis > Sinohyriopsis cumingii. Next base: position 25,512,353 of record CM068835.1, on the reverse strand, counting down.
AAGCACGGATCACCAGCATTGAGGCCATGCTCGTGAAGATAGCTTCGCTGGGCAGGGCACATGTCCAGAGTGGAGGATCATCACCTGCCAAAGATCGCCCTGTATGGTGAGCTGTCAACTGGCCACCGTGATAGAGGGGCACCTTGAAAGAGATATAAAGATACCCTGAAAAAGACCCTCACCTCTGGCATCTATCACAGCCAATGGGCATCACAAGCTGCTGACCGTGAAAGCTGGTAACATACAGTTCACCAGGCCGCTGGCACTTTTGAACAAAACAGACAGGCCATCTTGGAGGAAAAACGATGGCAAAGAAAAACCTGGGAACCATCAGCAGCACCCACTACAACCCAGACATTCCCCTGCAGCCTCTGTGGATGGATGTGCCTGTCACGTATAGGGCTCGTCAGCCACCAGTGCACGTGCAATAGACATGGACATACCTCTTCCTAATCTTTGCAAGCAAAGTCAAGTCAACAATAATGCACCTTTATATTGGTGATAGATTAAATGAATTGCATTTCCAGCAACTCTATCGTCAATTTGAGAAGTTATGGTCTGGAATTTAATTAATTCCATTAATTTGTATGCTTTGCCATTGTTTGGTTATTTTACATTTAGCAAATATGGTTTTTATGGCATCAGATTCTAGAATTTTAGGGACAAGTTATATCTTCTGAATGTGTCAGGAATCAGAACATGTATTGACCAAAATATAAATCATCATCTACATTCTCACTTTTGAAAGGTATGGAAGTGCAATCAAGACCTATGAATCACTTGTTTGCATCATTTTTATTATACACCTGACGTAATGTAGGGCATATTATGTTATGATTCTGTCTATTTATCTGTTACCAGTTTCTTTTCCAAACACTAACTCAAGTTTCCATTAACAACACTTGCCAAACTTTGTGGATGGCTTGCATTTAGGTAAGGAAGAATTCAGTTCTTAACAGTCTACAGTTACCTAACTGAATGGCTTGCACTTGGGGGATAGCAAGAACCTCATCAGTTTTGGGTCTAAACGTTAAGGTTTAAGAGACTCTAACTTGATTTCCACCATCTACAGATACCAAACATTGTTTATAGCATGTTGCACTTGGGATATGAAAGAATCATTTTAGTTCAGTGCAAAAGTCAAGGGCACTGATGGAAAGCAGAAAAATTATTTGCACAAAATGACTCGAGTTCTCCTTCATCAATGGTTTCTAAACTATATGCAGGGATGAAAAAATTAAAGGACAAGGTCACTGACTGACAGAAAACAAAAATGCTTTCTGCACAATAAATGGAGTTCTCCACTATTTGCACATTTGGGGTCAAAAGGTAAAATGATGAGGTGAATGCAGATGAAAGAAAAAGTGGTTTCCACACAGTAGCTTTATTTCTCCATTATCTTTGGTCACAAAACTTTGTAGATGACTTTGAGGTTAGGAAGCAGCCTATTGAGATCCAAGGGTCAAGGTTGTTATGAACCTTTTGGACACAACATTAGTCACAGTCCTGGACCAAACTTGGTGATTGGCTTATACTTGGGGAAAAGGAAGAAGCCAAAAGTCATTGTGGCTGAACAATAGAAGTGGTTATTTGCATCAAGGGCTTATAAACATGTGATGGGCATATAAGTGTATTATTTATGGTCTTTTAAAAAAATACTGAATAGAGTAAAAATATTGGGTATTTAAATTTATGTCTGGTTCTTCATGCACACAGCAAATAGATCATTAATATACAGCTTTTTTGGCCTTAAAATTTAATACATAGTTGGACTTGAGAGATAAAGTTGGCGTGCTTATTGGTTATTTTTGGGTAATGGCTGCTTGCTGATATTACAGACCTGCCAAATCTTATGATTTTGTCGTAAGTCTTACAGCAATGACCCTTAAAATATGGACTTATGGAATCAAAGCAAAAACTACAGAAAAATTATTGTTGCTTAAAAATCCTGATAATTTGGTTCATCTGTGTTTGATTTGGATCTGGGTTTCATATTAGAATTAGTGGCATTAGTCAGGGAACCAGACTAACTTTACAGCAGTACCTGAGACGCTTTAAACTACACATACTTTCATGTGAAACATCGGCATGATTGAACTGTTGATTATAGAATTTTTAAAATATGGCATCCAGCCAGCTATGAATGTTGAAGACAAAAGGGAAAATTAGCCTCTTAAAAAGTGATAATAATCAGCACAGAAGAATAAACTGGAATATTCATATTGCTGTGAATAAAACCAGGAAGGGACACAATTACTTTTATTGGACATCACGTGCCAATTTGAGTATGTCACTTGGTGGAAGAGATGATTGCCAGTGTCATGTAAAAAGGAAAAATATTCCAAGAATTACATCAAATTGAGAAATAACAACAAGCTATTGAGCTGCATAGGGTTTGGAACAGAATTTTGTGCAACTGTACTTGTGGTAAATAAGGTCTATGTGTACTTTACAAACTTTTCACACAATGTCTACTATCACTGCTTGTTTTGATTACCAAACCTTTAAATGCATTTTCCAGCTTTACAGTAGCAGTTTTTGATATTTTGTTACACCTTGCTGAAAAATGTCAAACTTACAGAAAAATATAAACTGCCTTACTGAGATGGTGTCATCAGGGTTGGCAGGTCTAATAATAGGTTTAAATAAAATATTTGTGCAAATGAAAATTAACATCTGGCAGTTTTATCTATCTTTTCTGCAGGGAAAAGATGCTGACCCAAGAGAGGACAGAAAAGGAAAGGATAGAAGTGGAAAAAAAGCGAGAAAGGGAGCTTCAGATGAAGAAAGAACTTGAGAAACAAAAGGAATTGGTAAACAAAAATATTTATTGTCTCTGTGAAGCTTTCAGAATGGCCTATGGATGTCTTTTTAGTTCCCTGCCACCCTCAAGATCAGGCCCCTTCCAGATTTTCAGCAAGTTACTGATTGGCCTTGTCAGAAAAATGTTAACTTAATTCCCAGAATAGAACCTTGAGCACCAACAAAATGCATCATTTTCATGAAGTTTTTGAAAGACACTGGTAAATAGTTAATTTTCATTTCAACCCCCTGCTGGGGCTAAATTTGAATGTCCCATCACCTTAACGGAAATACCAGTTCGTCCGATTTGGTTGGAGCAGCTCAGAGAATTAGACAATCCTTCTGTGAAAAATCTGAGCTACAATCAAGACATGAAAAACTCCAATATTTCTGTCTTTTAAAAATGTGTGAAATCGTTTGGCTTTTTTTGTATCATGAAGCTGACGTCTCTTCTTCATAATGCATTTTTCAATTAGGAAACTGCCTAACCACAGAGCAAATAGAAAGCCATTGATTCTATTGGTTGCATATTAATTAATTCAAATTGACATCTTGCTTTTAGCCCATATTGTTTTTGTTCACTCACTTCGTTTGAGTAATGCATATGGCCCATGTTTTTCACAATGTTTCCTTTGCCACTTGGCCATTCTCAGATTCTATATTATCAAATGATGGTATCTTTGCCTTAATGAAGATTGTCTGTTTAATTGTATCAAACCGCTTCAGTGGCCTAGTGGTTAGAGCATCTGCCCTGGATGCAGGAGGTCATGGGTTCAAACCCCAACCGAGTCATAGCATAGACGTCTAAAAATAATACTAGCAGCTGCCTCGCTAGGCGTTCGGCATTAAGAGATTATTGTTAGGACTTGTCGGCCTGGCATCAGGATAATGTGACTGGGTGGGACAATGTATGCAGCATGATTGCCCAGTGCTAGACATCACTCTAAACTGCCACAGTGCAGACATCGTAATGATATGGCTGGCAAATTGTTAAAGCTACATTAAAAATCTAAATCACACAAACACACACACAAAGGCTACAAGCATTGTGCATCAAATAGAGAACATGACTGATACTTAAGAGACATTACTGTTTCTGTTCTCCATATTTTATTGGTTGCCTGAAATTACCAGTAACTTGTCCTACATGAACCTCAAGTGGCCTAGTGGTTAAAGCGTCCGCCTTGGATGTGGGAGATTGCAGGTTCAAATCCCAGCTGAGTCATACCAACAACTTTTAAAAATGGTACTAACAGCTGCCTCACTAGGCACTCAGCATTAAGAAGTTAGTGTTTGGACTGGTCAGCCTGGTGCCATGATAATGTGACTGGGTGGAACATAGTACTAGATGTCTGCGTCATGATGCCCCAGTGCTAGACATTGCTATAAACTGCCACACTGCAGATATTGTAGCAATTTTACTTAATCTTTTTAAAGCTATGTTAAAAATCCAAAATCACACACATCCTACATGAACAGGTTATCAAGCATTACCTATAGGATGGTTTGACAAAATAAGCCATGATCATCAATTTACACTGTTGTATTTTAATCCCAGTAGTTCAGAGAATATGCCTCATTGACTTTATTTCTGTTTTAAGCATTAATTAAGAATCCTGTGGAGATTTACTTTAGTGATAAGAAAACAAAACAACTTAGTTATGGCTTTGATCAGGACTCAGATAAACTTTGTTTTTAATAAAACCAGATTAAATGAAAGTTTTAGTAGACAAGATCACTTTATTTCATAAGTACAATCTTATAAGAGGCAAATACACAGAAGATTAGTTTAAAGCATTTTTTATATAAAGTATATTGGTTTAAATATTGTGTGAGAATAATTCTAAACAAATATGGTCCTACTGAGCATTTGGATTTTTGGTCCATGCATGTGATTTTTTTAAAGCTGCTTACCATTTGCCTTTGTCTGAAAACAAATTTCTGTAAAAACTATAAAAAATGTAATGCACCATTATATAATATAAAAAAGTGCAATAGTTATATGGCTACAGTGGTAGTACTTTGCTTCCTAAGATGAGTGGTATTGCTTAGGTTGTTAACTTTTAAGTCTACAGAAATTTAATTAATCTGGAGTGTTTCAGACTTCTCCAGAATCATGAAAGGTAGTTACATTGACCTAATACTTTGTATATGAGGAAACCATTTTCATTGGTCTAGAAAACAGATGTAATACTTAATATGCATTTATATAGAAAATGGACCTAATGCTTTGTATATGGAGAAAATATATTCATTTGTATAGAGAATAGACCTAATACTTTTATTCAGAGAAACTATATTTATTTGTATAGAAATGGACCTTATGCTTTGTATATGGGGAAACTGTACTCATTTGTAGAGAAAATGGTTTGTATTAATTTGATATTGTTTCAACCAGGAGAAAAAACGCTTTGAGGAGGAGGAACAGGAGAAGGAGAAAGAGAAACAGAGGGATGAGGACTTTAAGAAACTGCTGAATAAGCATAATGTTCAGTTGATACAGCAGCAACAGCAGCAGGATGCTATCACACAGGGCATTCCAAAACCCAACCTTAATGAGATGATTACAAGTACAGATCCACTTACAATTACAGAACCTCAGATTCCCTCAACATCTTCGCCTAATCCCAACTCGTAAGTAATACTAACATTTTGTCGTTAATACAAGTAGAGGGTTAACATTTCATATTTAATTATCTACCTTGATAGGCAATATCTGCTACATGTTTTCGTTACCTGGCGTAGATGCTGGCTGCTTGTGCCATTGTTCATCTTAAAAATGCAGCTTTAGCTTAGAATTAAGTATACAACTATTACATGTGCAAAGTTGTTTAATAAAATAACATCCTTGTCAAAATTTGTATTGGACCATCTGATCTGGAACTAGTTTAAAAGTTTTAGAAACTCTGCATAATTTCATTAGAATAAGAGCCATTCTGTTATGATATGTATGTGACCCAGGGATGGCAGTTTAAAATGAATATAATATAATATTTAAGGAATGGGATAAAATTATAATTTTGTAACTTTACAACAAGTCTATTTGAATTGTTAATGATAATCCATAATGTCCTAATACCCTATGAAAATCATGACCATATTTTTCTAGTCTCATCAATTTAGGTTTTGGCGCAGATATATACTCTTTGATGAGACTATTTTTATCCTGTGCATGTCGGCGGATTAAAGATATTGCGATTATAATATTTAACATTTTTGAGAAAATAAATAATTTTCCTATCGATTTCATGCAGGTATAAGTTGATATAACCTAGTTTAAATTTGCTAGGGCCACTGGTAAGCTATCATACGGTGGTGGCAGATTCCAAATTTTTTATATGTAATTGCTCTGAACCCATACTCCATCCAAAAGGTCCAAATGTGAAAAATGGGGTTGGAATATTCTGCAGAAACTCGGATTAGAAACATTTTGAGAGTCTGAGCTGAACTTTGGTGCTTAACTATTACACAGTGATATGTAGCTTGAAGCATTGGTTTCAGATCTTAAATGGAACACAGGAGAAATGGGAAATTGTCATCCCTTTTGTTTATATATTAAGAAACGATAAGAGCCCATGTATCAATACAGATTTGGGGACTGGGTTATTGAACTATAAGAAGAGAAGTTGATTTTACAGAAAATTCAGTCCTTGTTTATACAACAATGTATAATTTTGAGGGTCTTGTATCAAAATTTAAATCAACCCTTTTGTAAATGTCTTTAAATGACGGAATTTTTAACCAAATCATCTTAAGGAGTTTAGGTTGGTTGAAAAATCTTGTTTGAGATTTTATTGGCACACATAATTTCAGGGTTAAACTTTTTTCGTTACAAGAAAAGATTCTAATACTTTGCATTTATTGGAGTTTTTTCATACAGTGATAGGAAATGTTTACTTTGAACATATGCAAGGCTGCATATCTTAAGCTGAGACACATCAGCACCATTCGCAAATATCTTTCAGTTGATGCCACTAAAACACTAGTGTGTTCATTAGTACTTTCAAGACTGGACTATTGTAACTCAATTCTGTCTGGTTCATCTCAATATCTGCTCCAGAAACTTCAGAAAGTTCAAAACACAGCTGCTCGGATCATACTTAGAGTACCACGGTCAGAGCACACCTCCCCGCTGCTCTGTACCCTACACTGGCTATCCATTCGATCCAGAATCAAACACAAAATTTGTTCTCTGTGCTACGTTTCACTGTCAGACTCTAGTCCAACATACCTATCCGACCTCACCCATGTGTACACACCAGCAAGATACTTACGCTCCTCTTCTGACAATCATATACTCATTATTCCCACTATGAAAACAAAGTCATATGGACAACCTTCTTTTGCATACCAGGGCCCAGCAACATGGAATGAATTGCCCACTGAACTTAGACACAAAGACACAGTGATCCCATTCAAGAGTGTTCTCAAAACTCTCTTATTTCGACTGCAAGAACAAACTTAAAGACTTAATAATGTTTCCTACCTTAAATATTCTCAGCACGTTTTTTTATATTTATGTTTTCTAATTCATGGTGTTTGTTTTTGTAATCATATCATTATATGCTTTTTATCTTATAGGTGTTGTCTAATGTTGTAAAGCGCTTAGAGCTTCTGAAGATTAGGCGCTATACAAAGTCCTCATTATTATTATTATTATAACATGCACATATATTGCTCTAGAATTCTTTAGAATTAAAGGTTTGAAAGGAAATAAAATAATTTTTGCTCATTATGTTATTTCCATGTGGCAACATAATGCAGGTCAGCAAAGTAAAGTTAGAACTTGTATTATGTACATTGAAATGGATTTAATTGCCAATTTATGGGAATATAGTCAAATTTGTTTTGTGTGACTCATTCTGTGGTTTTGTACATGATCATTTTTTCTGACATATATATATGTTTTGGAGAGTCTTGAAGGAGAAACATCTTCAGATTTGGAAAATGCATGTTTTATAATCCAAAATGTTCTTTAATTCCATTCAGTAATGGTCATATGTTAACCTTGAAAAAAATTCATTTCATCCTGGAAAAATTCTGGAAAAGACCTTGAAATTTATATTTAGAAAAGTGTGGGAACCATGTAAAAAAATTTCAGTCATATTGCTAAGAAGTGTGCAGTGTGACAATTTTTAGTGATATCTAGCACTGGGGCATCATGCAGCAGACACTTGGCATGATGTCCCACCCAGTCACATTATCCTGTAACCAGGATGACCAGTCCTAACACTAACCTCTTAATGCTGAGCACCAGGTGAGACCATTATTACAAGTCTTATTTTATCCTGTAAAGTTTGTTTTGTAATCATGACATGGATTGAAGACAAATGTCAGTCATGGCTACTTTATTGCATTCTTGTAATTATTTTTATTCATGAAAATCGTTTTGAGTTAATCTGAATTTTAGAACACTGTTCTGTCTGTGTTCATTTTAAATATGGTCATATTCCTGACATTGAAACTGCAGAGTATAGAGTAGACATGGTTTAGACTTATTGTCTTTATACTGTTAAAGAAAGTGAACACTGAGAATTTAACAGTGCATTTAATGTAAGAAATCATTTTAGCATGATATTCTGAAATACTGATAATAAATTTTGTGCTGTTTTGAATTTGCTATTTAAAAAAACAGAACTGAAAGATGTTACTGTTCACTCTGTTGTAAGGCAGGTAGAGTCATAGATTCCATTTTATAACTTAGTAGTAATATGACATAGGATGGAAGTCAGTGCTAGGTGACCTTATGCATAAGACGGGGTTTCCACGTGGGTATGGAATTCTGGAAAAGGTTGCAAATGGTTTTCGCTTATCTTGAAAATATCTGGAAAAATTGAAAAATGACTAAACAGTCTAGAAAAAGTCAAAAATTGTCATTATTACAACTTTCTTAGTTGAAAATGGGTAATGTGACCGCTCTTTTACATTTGGGAGAAGGTTATGTTTTCAGACATGGGGCTCTTCAGGAAGTTTGGAAATTATTATGTTTTGGTATGGAAAAAGGCAAAATCTTTTTTAAAATTTGTGGCAGGAATCCAGACAAAGACAGGGGAAAGTTTTACTGGACACATAGATTTATTCTTGCATACGATGATATTTCCCATTAAAATTGTGATCAGTACTAGTAACCCCTTTTGAGAACTTGGTGTCAGTCTGTATTTCATTCTGGAACACTTGACACATGAAGTGTGCATAAATTAGGTGAGACTGACCAGTTGATTTATGGGCTATCTTGTGCTAGGGCAATGGGGGTAATGTTCTTTGCCCTCTTACACTTTGACTATCACGAAAACATGCTGACCAAACTAAGTTAATCTGCTTGAGCCAGTCAGACTTTTAAAAAAGCCTATTGGATTTATAAGATTGCTGTGTCCTGCTTAATTTAATCCATCCTGTAAATGACTTCATCACTGATTTAAAAATATACACCAATATTACTTTGATCACACTATGAAAACAATATCTGGATATATAAATTCACCAACTCCTAAGATCACAAGTCAGTTGTCTTGTGTGAGAAACCTGTGATAAACAGAAAACAGAAAATCAAAAAGGTGTATATGGCTAGTCCTTGTGATCCTTGAACTGAAACTTTACTTGCATTTACAGACACATTTTGAATATTGAATAACTGCCTGACTTAAATAAAAAGGGATGTAATTCATATCTCTTTTCAAACCTGAACTTTTTCTTCAGAGCTAGCTTGGCACTAAAGGTGACATCCGTTTCTGTTGCGATAGTACAACTACCTTTCCCACCATCCAGCAAATGAATTGCTTTCATGCTTTACACTATTGAAACTGCCTCACTTTCAAATTCAACATATTAACATCTGTGTACAGGGTCAATGTGACTGGAGTTACAAATACAAGCAAGATAAGAAATATATTTGCACATTGATTCATATGATATTGCTTTATCTAGAAAAATCCTTACTCATGAAGCAAAAGTTTGGTTTGCATAGAATGAATGGTCAATGTGGATACGCTGTAGTAACCTCTTAAAGGTCATTGTTTAGGAAACCCCTGGCTGCTGTCCATGGAATGCAGGTGACAGTTACATACACAACATTTGCTAGGGGAAATTGTGAACAGGTAAATGTTATGACAGGTTTTTCCTGTGTGTTTCACACACCTAGTATAAGTAAAAATAAACTCAAAGCATGACTTTCACCTGAAATAAATTTTGGTGATGGATCATGCTGGAAGGGTCTTAAGTGCATCATAGGGGGCTACACTGATTCATTACTGCCTCTGTTTCCGTGTATAATTGAATAGAACATCCCCTAGTTGATTGAGATCAAGAATTTGTATAGACTCATTTGAAAGTGACTAAAGTAGTTATTTTGTTCACAAGTCAGCCTCATATTTAGCACCTTTATTATTAATGCCTCATGATGTTTCAGTTGTGACATGTGAGGCAATTGCATGATGTCTGAGGCACCCAAATGTACTGTTATTTCAATATGCTTTTTGGTAACTTTGAAGAATACAAGAATTTTTCATTATGCGATAAACACGCCCATGGTCAGGATTGCTGGCAGTCACTAAAGTAACACCAACCTTTCAGTGTGTGTGTGTATGTAATTTGGATTTTTAACGTAGCTTTAACAATTTTCCAGTCATGTTGCAACGATGTCTGCAGTGTGGCAGTTTATAATGATGTCTATTACTGGGACATCATGCCATAGACATAGAGCATGATGTCCCACCCAGTCACATTATCCTGACACCAGGCTGACCAGTCCTTATACTAACTTCTTAATGCTGAGCACCAAGTGATGCATCTGCAAGTACCAATTTTGTCAGTCTTCGGCATGACTCGGCTTGGATTCTAACTTGCATCCTCCCACATCACAGGCTGACGCTAAAACCATTTATGCCACCAGAGCAGTGTAAAGCAGCCTTTAAAAGAAACAAGCTTGAGTAATGCTTAAAACAGCCATAACCAGACACCCAGACTGGTTGTTTTTAGACAGAGTAGATGTCATGTTTCACTTCTGCCAATGAATCAGACATTATGAATTCTAAAATTCTGCCCTAAATCAAAAATTGTTTTTATGCAAATAAACATCTAATCATCTTTTTTTTTTCTGTTTGTATGAGCATTAGGAAGATATAGCATTGAACTGGAAATATGAGAGAGACTGCATTTTAAAATGCGCGTGCTACATTGATACCTTAAGCACAAACAGTGTTCATGTATGATTTTACAAAAGAAAATATGTCTGACAAATGATTTTTAAAATTATTTTTAGTTATTTATTTTGTTTTCAGTTTTTCACTATTAATTCTCATCAAAGCATGATATCTTTTTAAGGTACCAAATAACTCCTGTCCGGATGCACAAAAAGTCTCGCTCGCAGGATAACTATGACATTTCTGATCTCCACTCCAGTGATTCCACAGATAATGAAGAGGCCCCAAGGAAGATAATCCCTCTTTGGGCTCAAGGTAGGCAAACAGGATGTCATTTCACATCACAACTTAGATCATATGTGCCATTATGGACTTTAATTTATAATGAAAAAAAAAAACAAGGAAAGAGTTGAACAGCAGAAAACATGATACTTGTAGAGTGATGCAACATTATGTCATACGAGTTAAATAACAAATATATTAAAACCTTTTATTCAAGATTTTAGCTTTGATTTTTCACCCATTTGTTTATTAACATGATTTAGGTGATATTTGTGATTGAGAGGGAGGTTCATTCATTCAGTATGATATAGAGGATCATACACCAACTCAGATGTCAGGTCTAAGTTCCAGTTGGCTTTGGGGTTTCACTGTTAGGTTGCAATCATGTTACAGGAAGAATTATTTTAATCTTCTGAGAAAATGTGAATGTAACTAATTTTGAAGAAAGAAATTTTATTTATTTTGCTCATGTCTAATTGTTTTCCATGCATTTACATTGTAAACATTGTTTTCCATGCATTTACACTGTAAACAATCTAGGTAATTCAAAAAGTTCATACTTACTATTCTCTGTTAAATAACCTTTGCAATCACATACAAAGAAATATATTCAGAACTGAAGTATACATCTTTTTTGCCTCATTTTTTTACTTTTGTTTTGTTTACTACTTTCAGGTGTTAATTTGAAGGCTGCACTAATCAACCAACACTATCATCCACCTAATCTAGAGAAAATGTTTCCCCATATTGAGCCTCCAGATCTTAATGTATTTTTTGAGAAGAAGCGGCCACGATTTAACAAGCGTACCAGTTCAGCGCATTGGGACTCTCCAATTTTGCCCCCATATAAAGTCTGAGGATATGTATTCCTTGATATTAGTTCACTTGAACTTTTTTGTTTGGGAAGAAGTTCACACCAGTCTTTCATGATTACTTTCTTTTGCAATGCAAAATGTACCAGTAGGATTCTAAGAACTATGCAAGAGAAACAGCCAGGTTCAGTTTGGTAAGATGTGATAAACAGTACAACATACTTGTGGCTGGTATAATGATTTGGAAATAGTATTTACATGTTTGTACCAGATGTATCATTTACACAGTAACGTTGCATCCGAACATGAACTGCTTTCTTTTATGATTGGTAATATGATTAGCGTAGTCTCTTCAAATCATTATGCATGTTGTGACAAATTTATAAAAATAAATATATGAATTATCTCTGTTTAGGAAGAAAGAGTTTTACAATAGTAAATGTTGATTTCTTTTTGACCATTGTAGCATAATATATGTTCATGTGAAAATGAGAAATTGAAAGATGTGAGGATGTACCCAGGACATGTATATGAGAGGGCAGTATTTCATTAAGTGCATGGCATATCAAGCAAACACAATCATGACCATATCGAGTGGTAATGTCGGAACAGATTTTTTTTGTTTCCTAAGGGCAGGATAGTAAGTCAAATTTTATGGGGACATAAGAGTTTAATAGAGATAAACAGTGAAAAATTTATTATACTACACATAGTGTAGCTTCAAAATATCAGTGTTGTTTCTTACCCAAGGCATAGAGTTGTCCCCCCTATATAATATAATGCACATATGTTATGAATAGGTAAATTGCAAGCAGTGACATGATCCCATGTGAGTTGTTAACTAAAGCCAATTACCTGCTGATAATTTACAGGAAAACAGGATGATACCTCCATTATGCTTTCTAGGTGTCTCGTTTCCATGCCCAAACATTTCATTTACCAAATATGGAAATGTTTCTCAAATATTAGCCAACTTTAATACTGTCTTATTACATCTCTTCATAAGACTTGGAACTTTTGTTTTGGTTTATTTTTTGGAGGATGGCCAGTCTCATGTATTTGTGTCACATATTATGCAGATCATGTCCTAGAAACAAAACTGTTCTTCTTGATGCAGTTGTTGCTGAACCTGCTTGTCAATGAATCATATTATTATGTCTTTCAGATCAAAAGTCAAAAGATACAAATTTGGACGCTGGTATTTGTATTGCCTTTCAGAGTCAAATAATAATAACTTGGATAGGCATAATAAGACTTAAGTCCAATAATGCAAACTTGGACATGAATAATGAGACTTAAGTCAAAAACAAAAATAATTCTGCTGTACAAGTAACATTTTGTTATTGACAAATGAAACTGAAATAAAACAGTTGATTTAGTTTAAAAAGCTTATGGATTACAAAAATGGTATTACACAATAGGTAAAAAAAACAATAGAAGACAATAGGATTTTGCAAGTTAAGATTTTTTTCCACTTGCAAAGAAATGCAAATTACAAAATGTTTAATTCTAGTTATGAATGCCTCTTGCCTTTTTAATACTCTTAAACATTAGTTTTTGATACATCTTTTGTAAACTTAATTTAAACTTAAAAGAAGACAATAGGATTTTGCAAGTTTAGGTTTTTTTCCACTTGCAAAGAAATGCAAGTTACAAAATGTTTAATTCTAGTCGTAAATTCCTTTTTAATACTAGAAAATATTTAATATCCTTAAAACAATCGTTTTTGATACACATCTTTTGTAAACTTAATTTTTTATACCTTTCTAATGAGATGAAACAATTGGGGTAAAACAATACTGTTTCTAATTTTAAATCTTGGCCAATGGTGCTACAGCATATTTTCCTACTATTTTCAAGAGAGAAGTGAGAAAAATGTTTTATGTTATCTTCTATTTAGTAATATGTGACGAGAAATATTTGCACATTTCAATTTTCTTATCAAGAAAATAAGAGTAATTGACTTCTACTTTTTTGTTTCCATGTTAGAAGAATACACTGCAGAACCATAAATATACACGAACAATGCCATCAAAGTGAATGAATATTAAAGCACATATCACAGACAAGTTTTCCTACCTGTTAGATTTAGAACATTGTGGCTATATCAGTTGGCATGTTACCAGTAATCCACAATTTCTTTTTGTACATGATAATTAAAATCATTGTATCCTGCATTTTTGTGAATGATGGATGTTTGATTTCATTTGATTTGGTATTTAAGGACAAAGCAATGCTTGTTGGTACAGTTAAGCAAAGACCACTGGCAGTAACAAATTAAATTTGACAGGCATATTTGTATTAATGTCTTGATAAATTGATTAGATTCTCAGGTTACTACAGTCAAACATTGTTAGACTTAAACTGTTTTTTTAACAAACTTTGCAAGCACAATTTTTGACAAATCATGAAATTTTTTATGCATGTGCATCAGCAGAGGATTAAATTAGATTTCATGCTATTATAGCAGTTTTTCCAATGTTTCTAAATTTTTAATTCTGCTGGACTTGGACCTTTTTGGTCTGCAGGGGCCTACTTATTTGACTAAACAAATCTAGTCATAACCTAGTTTTGTGTTTTAGAAAAGTGGAAATAACTTGTAAATGTCTGAGCATTCACATGTACAACATTCCCTCATTATAATGCTGAAGTCGTAGAATATATCACCAAACAATGAGAAGACCTGATAATGAAGTTCAAGATACACATAATTTCACTAACAGTGAACAGTAATCCAGGACCATATTTGCCTTATAACAGGAACTGTGTCATAATGAAGGGCCTTTTGTGAGGGAGTGGTCTATTAGGATTTCTCAGCTTCATGTATCAACTTCTGGCTTTTTTTTATCATAAATCTCCAGAGTTCAAGACTGAGATCATTTTGTTAACCAGTCACAGAATCTGAGCTTGTAACTAAAGTACTGGATTTCATCAGAAGTATAGAAAAACTAATATACAGGGGACATAATGCATGAGCAAGAGATTTGTTGATAGCTCATGCCAAGTTACAGATATCACTCAGGGGCCTTTAATATTAAAATTAAGATAAGTTAATATAATTTAAAAGACAATGTCCATCATCATTGCATGCACAATTTATGTGTTTAAAGTTGATTGGTTTAATTCTACATCACAGATTGTACAAATTGTGTACAAATTGAATATGAAGAGTAGGTTTCATATTTACAAATGTTTCTCTGTTCAAGCATGCAAATAATGACATTGGTTTGTATATGTGTTTTGTTACAGTCATGTTCTTGGGGCTAGTGCTTGTTTCATATGGGTGTTCTGTGTTAAGTTGATTGATTTTGTAATTAATTGTTTGTTCACCAGTGTTGTATCTCAGGTGAAAGATTTGCTTGGCTTTCTATCAAAGTTGTACTTTGTTCTGAATTAATAATGATAATAATTCTGCCAAGTTTTTCATAAGTCGCTAGCAAATTATATCACTTCTTAAAATTTCATCTTTTTGTGATGCTGGTTAAATTCATGCATATTATGGATATTAAACTTATTGTTTTGACAATTTCTGACATGAATTTTTTCATTAATATTTTAAGAATATACTGCCTATATTTGGAATATATCTTTGTTTGATTGACTCGACAATCAGGCCAGCTCCTGGGTTGAATTTAGTACCAATGATTTTATAGCTGCTGCATAACAAAACTTAACATTATAAAAATAATTTGACCAAATTGTCTGCATGGGCCCAACGATTTTATATTCACTGGCACTACAATGGGTTAGTGTTTATTTTTGAGAAAGTTTGGTATCTGGGCCTTAAAATTTGAATACAAATGATACCATTCCATCATAAATTTTGAACACTAATCTTCACAAAAACCGATCAAAACAAAAATTGGCTGTCTCTAAAATAAACATCTACATCTTAGGCAGCTGTTGCTACATGTGGCTTTTGGGATATGGTGAATTATCTCAAATCTAATTGTGCCTCTGGTTTTAAATAAGAGGTAGGCAACATTTGTCTCTTTCTTAAATATGAGGAAGGCAGCAACTGTACCACTATCACCTGATATTTCTTCTGTACAGATTCGCTTTATAGCAGATTCACTTTGTTTGGGTGGAGGTAACTAATTTAATCTACACGAAACGTCTTTTGAGCTCCATACCTCTGCACATTCTGAAGGAAAAAAAAGGGGGGCTTGTTACAAATAAAACTAGGGGCCCCGAGTGGTCTAAAGCGCTCTCCATTACGGATCACTGCCATCTCACCTCTGTCAGTGTGGGTATGTGAGAAAGTTTGCCAGTAGCTTCTCGTGGGTCGGTGGTTCTTTCCCGGGTTCTTCCTCCACCATTAATATTGGCCGCCATGTATAGCCTATTGTGTGTTGAAAAATGGCGTTAAACCCTACAACAACAACAACAAATAAAACTATTGCTGTTGATCAATAATAGAGTGCTGGGGAATAGATGTAACATGGATCCCATCATATGACAAATGTGTTTTACATGTTAACTTGTATGAGTCAATAAACTCACCTCAGCATTAAGAGGTTAGTGGTAGGACTGGTCGGCCTGGTATCAGGATAATGTGACTGGGTGGGACATCATGCTATGTGTCTGCGGCATGATGCCCCAGTGCTAGACATCACTATAAACTGCCACACTGCAGACATCGTAGCGATATGACTGAGAAATTGTTAAAGCTACATTAAAAATCCTAATCACACACACTATCCCGATTAACTATGTGACATAACACAGGAATTTCGATCGGAGATCAAGTGTTAAAATATGGTGTCTCTGTCAAATCTTCTATTGATCTGGCCCACACGGGTATGACCATTATGTGCCAACCGACCATTATGACACGAAAGATACACGAACGCAGCGGGAGCAACGGAGAGTAAAATTCGAGGAGAATGGAAACAACATATAATTCTGAGAGTTTATGCTTATGCAGCTCCGATTTCATAACTAACATTGATAACGTCACTGGTTAGATTAACTGAACAATCCTAACAATATCTGGTGAGGTGTGGTATCCAGACCATCTGGATAATGCACTTAAGATTCGTTTGTCCTTAGAAATTTCGTGACTATATTAAGGCCAATCAATATCCGTTTTTAGCTCAATTGTGCGATGTCAACCGCGTACTATGGAGAGTCTATCAAAACCACGGAGTGGAGTATGTGCTTGTCTTAGCTTGCATGGATTTTAGACTATTTTCCAGTCACCGAGGTAGTCCTCCGTCGGGTCTCTTCGTTGATTGAAGTAATGTAGCACACGCAAGTGGGAAGTTCAGCAGCATACCAGGTTGCACCGCCGTTTCATGAATACACAAACTAGTTATTCGCGGGAAAAGCCCATAACGGCGAAGATCCGATAGTTGGCTAGCTGTAAAACACGCGCAGTGATTTTAGTGCGATGTAGAGTGCGACCTTCCCATGCCATGATTGGTGTAGAAAAAGCCACATCAAATTCTGGTTTCTTTGACGAGATCGTAATCATCGAGGTAATTCTCGTGTTGTGTTTGCAACGACACGCTGCATCACATAATTGATTTCACGTAAATCACGAAGTGTTTCAATCGCCTCAGACTTCATCATCGGTGTAATAATATATATCATCGATGTCTTCAACAAGTTCGTGCATTAACGCGCGAAACGTCCCCTGGTCCATGATGTCGTTGGTGAGCAACCGCTGACAAATCGATACGCATTCATTGATGGATTCTGGTTCGTTGTGGCACACGACATTTTACCCTACTAGTGTTTAATCCGATCTACGAGTTTATTTATCTGTTGTTGGTCCAAAAGCACGCATTTGAGCCTTACCGGGCCACCATTGGTTGTCATGTAATCTTAAGTTGTCCCACGTTTGCGTGTACGACCACCACTACATTTTCCAAGTGAAAATGGTTTCAGGGGAGAGATATTCTCCTTTCTCAGCAGGCACGTCCTTGTTTTACATTATTGCACGCAACCCAATAGATGTGTTTTTGTAAGTATGTTTTGTGCGTTCGGAGAAAAATATTCCAGGATGGCTTAAACAATTTCTGGACTGGGTATTCTACAGAGGACAAAGAGCTTATTATAATCGATCCATACATGATTAATATCATATAGTCTTTTATATGCAGTCCACTCTTTAATTACCCAGTGCGTTGCATACTCTGTTGAGGTAACTCGGTCGCTTATCCGCGGTTATTTCAGATTGTAACATATAATCGTTTTAAGTCCACTTTTCCGCAGTCTGGCTACACTCTCTTCTGTTGGTTGAATCAACAGTTTTGTTCGAAACCCTCTGTGATGTCTTCCTGTGCAGTTTGTCTCGATGTATCCTATCGTGGACATATTTGCAGCCGGATATAACATTATTAATTAGATTCTGGTGTTCGCGACCAGTTTTACACATTCGCTCTCTATGCTCTGCTATTATATCACTGGCAGGTTTTGGGAGGCATAGCTAAGACCACTGTGAGGTTAACTTCTCCAATCAATAGAGAGGAAACTATAAGACTCTGGGTTACCTGTGCAAACAGATTCTGAAACTGATAACACGAGTGGTCAATAGCAGACTAGGTCAAATGAATGTTGGCAAGGCGTGTGCGTCAATACCACGATATATAAACATAATGCAGTCGTCTCTACTATAGGCACGTGTGTATTTCGTTGTTAATATAGATCACGTCTTTGTTCTTCTGTCGACCTCGAGAAAATATTCTCCGGGGGTTCCCGAGGTGTTCAAACATCACAGCGGTGTGCACGACAAGATTATCCCCACTTGAATCAAAAAATGGTACGACTTTCATCGACTGTTGGAAAGCAATCAGTGGTGTACAATTTGCTTCTTGGGGACGACTGAAGTGCATCCTTAAATTCCCTGACCACATCATAATACGACTGATAGTCCGCTGACGGCGTAGTTATCTACATGCGATCCCACGTTAACCATCTCAGAAATCAGATTCAATAACATTTGGGTATCCCTGATCCGGTCGGACCAATATTCAACGCGCGAAGTGAGTTTCGAAACATGTTTCCGTGCTTTTGTGTTCTGAGCTTTAGCTGTCCGGAGAAGTCCATGATGGTAAAATCAGAACTTTATCTCCTTTGTGATGCCATGTTGAATGTCATTTGTTGTACAATACAATCATATCTTCATATTGTGTGCAATGCCGAATGAAAACTTATAATGCACATCCAACTCGAGTTCAAACACATAATGGTTGAGCCGTGGTAAATGGAAGTTAGATGTGGGGCAAAGACGTTCACGGTTATTAAAATGAAAAGTCGTCAGTGGTGATGTCGCTGCTGTGCTAGCGAAGCAACCCAGAACACCGGAGAGTAAATATCCAGTAAAGAGCACATACCTGAATACAATTGCCGTGGGCCTGCAGCACGACTTGATTCGAATAACTAAACAAAGCCTCGGATAGCACCTATAAATCGCGTTTATGCTGCATGTTACCGAGATGATCTCGCGCACCAAGCATCAAACGATTGTGCACTTCAATGGGTTGATATAGCTCTCATCCATGACTTGAACGCGATTGCGAGAAACTCTGCATACTCACCTACACTAGGAGAAAGAATTGACAAGTGGATGATCAAAGAAGGTATGAGGCCAAGAAAAAGAATTAACATGTGGATCATCAAAGGAGGTTTGTAGGGCAAACTAAAACACTGGGTGTATGGGTGATTATAATAATAATAATAATAATGATGAACCAGTATTTATTAGAAACTGGCCGCTATATAATACAATCTTCCCGATTATTGGAATGGCGAAGCACCTGCTGAAAAGTTTGCAAGCGACGCAAAAATCACCAATGGGATTACTCGAGCATGGTTGATCCAACAAGCGTTGTGGCAAATTTACTTAAAAAGTTACTCTGTTATCGCGGTAATACTGAGAGAAAAAATTACGATGGCATTTACTTGTTCTGAAGTTGGGAACTTAAAGTATATGTTGCACAAAAAGTAAATAAATTTGCAAAATGGATGCCAATTCCGAAAGTCACGAGAAAACAAGGATATTAACATGGTTCACATTTTGACTCTTATATGCTATCATGGATTCGATATCTTGGCTTTTGACAAACACGGTAATCGTGTGATCTGACTCTTGCATAACATCTTTGAACATTACCAGAGGACAAACTGATAAACTAGGTAGCCAGTTTGTTACAGTGATATAACCTTTTAAAAGATTTAGATTTTGTTTTGAGAACTTGAGGTTCGGCCGTCTTTGGAAACGGTGATATTCATGGGTGCCAAAAATCCCGATATTTTCGCAAAATCAACTGGTTATTGAGGACGAGTAACGTATGGTCATGTAGTGTACATAAAATAAGCACACGATAGGTGGCGCTATGCCAAACGAATACCGAAAACTTTGATGCGTTATACCATAGAAGCTACTATACCCTTTATAGCACTGTATTATTGGTCAGTTCTGGAATTTCCAAAACACCACCACAAGCTTGACACATGTTGTGGCAGACGGATTAATATCAAATATGCTTTGATCATGCGTGCCTATAATTCTCAGAGAGAAACATAACATTTTTCATATTAAGGCCCCCAAAAGTTAAACTTCACCACCGTCGACGTGAAAACGACTGAAACTATTATTGGTGGACGCGCCAATTTAAAAATTTGAGAAATGAAAATTGCATGCGAAGTCATAAGTATGTGTCACTTGTGACATTTATATCAATTTGTGACATTTACAAGTTCTATATCACATTTTTAGACGGTGCTCGTTTTAAATTTATTTATTTATTATTTACATTTTACTGGTGTAATGTTTTTCTAATTAAACTTATTTTTTATTTTGAAGTGTCTCTCTTTACCCCGCTACCCGTGCCGTTGAAATGTTTTGTTGTAGCGTAAAACCGATTTGTAGCGTTGTCATTAGCAAAATCTTTTCAAAAGATGTGAACAAAAACGCGCTGGTCATTATGAAGATAAGGTCTGGATAGTTCATTGTTTAAACAACTTTCTTGAAATCTATGCCGCTTCAGGTTCTCCGTTTTGGCAAACATACGAGTGAATTGTCGGCCACCCGACAACAGATGTCTACTTTCGATAAATAATCTACATATTGGAAAATATCATTCATTTTACATTCAAACCGTTGCAAAGCCAAACTATGTATTCGATTTCCACTGCAACAAGTCGTTATTAATGTTAGTTATCATTCTGCTTGATACAACTAAAACTTTATAAAATTTCAGGAATTATTAAGAATTTCTTTAAAATTCTTTATATTCAAAATTAAGTGATATATTGGTTAATTTAACTAAAAACCACTTGCAGTCATTTACAAGTGGCAATTACAATTTCTTTCAATGTGCTTAAAGTTCATTTAAATTACTTAATAACTTATGTAAAAGGGATTTAATGTAGGAGTAAAAGGGATTTAATGTAGAGTAAAGGGGATTTAATGTAGGAGTTGCATTTAATAGTCCACGCAATTTATCTGAGGAACTCTAAAATTGTAACTGGTCACTGGGGTACACACTCTCCCTACATGTCGACAACAATATTATGACTTAGTTGATAAACACAGAAGCGTCCATGTTAGTAAAGACAGGAAAATTGTAACTGGTCACTGGGGACGCACTGTCTCTCCCTACATGTCGACAACAATATTATGACTTAGTTGATAAACACAGAAGCGTCCATGTTAGTAAAGACAGGAAAATTGTAACTGGTCACTGGGGACGCACTGTCTCTCCCTACATGTCGACAACAATATTATGACTTAGTTGATAAACACAGAAGCATCCATGTTAGTAAAGACAGGAAACGCGGGATGGTTCATGCGAATACCTAATGGTACAAAAAGTTAAAATATACACAAAGTCATCGCACATAATAGCATGTACCACCATTGTGCTTCGTTGAAAAATATTACAATAATCTACTACAAGTAAAGGAATTTTACAGGTGCACACTTTTACTACCCCTAATTGTATGCGGACTGAACAAAAATAGTTCCTGGATGTGACAAATATCGATGTCTGCGTATACATGTCGAGGAGGTGTAAAATCTAATCTCCAATGTATTTTCCCCAGGAAACGATTGCTGGCAAAAGAAACTGTCACAGCCTTACTAATAAAATCTCTGTGTACAAAGGATGTGATAAATAGGAATATATATGAAAAATCTTTCTGTGATACAAGACCTTACACCCTAAGAAAGTAGTCACATTGATTGTAACAGTGTTTAAAGTTGTCCCTCGTCCAATGTATTTGTTATCAATGCAAAAGAAGAATACAAGTATAAGCAATGTGAAAGTAATAAGCATACGACATAAGCTATCTTTCTTGGCGATCATTTGGCATTACAGTTAGCAAAAGTGGTTGGCTTAGGGCCAAAGAAACAATCATCCTGCCTTGGCGCCAAGAACTTACCAGAATTTGCTTCACGTGGACGAAACTTACAATCCATTCATTGCTTACAAATAAGTACCGGCACGCGAGAGTGGTGAAGAACATAATCGCTAACACTTCCAAAGATGGCTCTCCAAAACATCCTATGCCCCCTTGAACCTGTTATTATCATGTCGGCCTTCCTTTCTTGACTCACTCGTATGATTGCTTCACCTGCTTTCCCATCAACTCTCAGATCAGTTCCTAAAATCTGAAAAATAAATTAAGCTGAAAGAACAACTATTCATAAGAAAGATAACGAATTATCAGTCGTTTAGAACGTTTTATCCTACTGCATCGAAGTTCTGTGGAGATCAGCAACTGTTCATTTTGTTGTTGGAACAATATTTTATATAGCTGGTCTGATTGCTGAAATATCAGAACTTCGAAACTTGAACTGTGCAAGCAGCTTTGGGGTAGAAACAGATTGTACATGGTTTGTGTTCAAGCCAAACCTATCCGTATATTTAAATTTACGGTTTAAAACCGGGTGCGGTAGGATTAACTTTCGCTGCCTATCCTTTCGTATGCACATCTTTTCGTCTGTAAAATCACACGGTTTAGATTTTCACTGCACGTTGTGATTTTCAAAACAAATAATCAAAATACAGTGAAAATATAATACGCTTTTAAAACAAAATTTTCCAATGCGAATGAATGTTCAGTTTAACATAGAATTAATTAAAAGTTTCGAATTTCCATCAAGTTCCTACTATTAGTAATAGACGGATCGTCGGACATACCAAACTATCAGTCAAAACATTTTGCACACAGCAAACTGAACGTCCATTGACTAATACAACTGTTGGATTGGCTATTTGTTACTTTATGACTTCTAAACTTATAGAGGCTTATCTAACCATGCTAATCAGTGGGAAGAATCTGCTTACAGCTCCGACTACAGGCCAGTTGAACTCTTGCTGCTGCTCTGGTGCTTTCGAAACGACAAAAACAATAACAAAAACCAAACAATCACATATTTCATTCAGAATAACCCAATCTCTTAAGTGACAAAAATATAAAATATGTCATTCCATACTCTTACCACGTTCATTTACAGAGGAAAATCTTTTCTAATGTATTAAATATTAAAAAATGTTATAGATTCATCCCTTCAACTAAATGATAAATTTCAAATTTGAAGAAAATCACAGCAATAGTAACTTATCTATTCTAGATCAGGGCTGTAATAAAATATAATAAACCAAGGGATTTTGGCATTTGTGTTCATGTTTCTGCTCATATCTTTGTAAGACTGTCATGATCATTTGTTGATTAGGGATAGTCGTTGTTCGGAAGATATTTCTTAGCCAGAGTAATAGGCCACTTTCTAGAAGCAGACTTCATAGTTTACTCTATCCACGAGACTTTGTGGATTAGTTTCGTGGATTAGACCCTCCCAAATTTCTCACCACAAGGAATTATATATATATATATATATATATATATATATATATATATATATATATATATATATATATATATATATATATATATATATATATATATATATATATATATCGTAGGTAAACGTGTTTAGTAATTTGAGATAGGAATAATTATTTGCATTAATTGTTCCGGTCGTGCTTTGTATTGTGTGGCTTAAGTACTTATAACAGGCTCGAAAAGTTTACTTATCAATCTTACAAATGAGAAATAAGAAAAAAATATCCAAGTGTGAAATTAGAGTTTCCAGATGAGCGGTCATTAAGTGATTAGATAAAATTATTTGTAGCATTCGCGAGTTTAGGGAAGCTTTCAGATGACAAAGACTGTTGTCTTGCGCTCCTTGGAAATATGGGTAAACATTGACAATAGAACTACGATCTCCCAGGTGTTTGATTCGCTCGATATTGGACAACTTGCGTGTAACAATATTTTTCATATTCTCTTTCTGTCTGTGGGAAAAATGCTCACGTCTTGTCCCACATCATATAACATTACGCTTACCAGGCATGAACAAATAGTTCACCCAACCCCACCGCAGCATCAACTCTAGGAATGAGATCAAATGAAAACGGTGGGAACTGTCTCCTCGGTGTGTTTCGTGTGATTAGGACGATCTGGCCATTCAAATAATTATTCAAATCCGATAAAACATAACAATGGTAATCTTTGTATATAGGAACGAAGGAGAAACTTTGCTTGCACAAAAAATGTATAATCACCTGTCGATACTAATCGTCAACATTTCTTTCATTTTAGCCACCATTTGCAAAGAATCTGCATTAAGTTCGTCTGTTGTCAGTCTAACATGTTCCATGGGACCCAGAAACATTCCTAGTGCTGAGAATGCTAATGATAATAATAATAATAATAATACGAGAAGAAGATAAATAAGAAGCTTGAAAAGAAAAAACGGAGAAAGAAAAGGGAAGAGGAGCAAGGAAGGAGCACGATGATGATGTAAATAGTGAAAGTAGTAGTATCAGTTTCAGATGCTGTTGTTGTTGTCGTTGTTGCCTTCGTCCTAGTTTTCCTTGTTACTGCTGTTGTAGTATTTCAATTTGTTATGCATTAGGTTACATGTATACAGCACAATGATACACAATATACAAGAATTACTAAAGTCTATATTTTAGTGGCCTACATGCGACATTTAATTTTTACAGTTATACAGAATAAAATATGCTATGATTCGATTGATATCATTACCTGATAATTTGATTCCAAAATTATTGAATATGCTGGAAAAATTATATTACTCATCACTGAAGTTTGCACCTCCTCTTTGTATTTTTATGTTTTATATTCTGCAGTCCAATTAATTATTCAGGAATAGCAAGAAGGCAAACTATGATTTCGACTAACAGTAACTTTGTATGTATCATACCAGTGGTCTGTTCAGTCTGTACGCGTGTCGTTGTCTTTTCATTCAAACATTTAGAAGCTGCAAAATGTCCCATGTAAAAGTGTAGTTCAACATTCGAAAATTTAGTGGCTGCATAAAGTTACATGTAAAATTATAGTTCCATCATTCGAAACTTTAGTGGCTGCATAAGGTTACATGTAAAATTACACTGGTCAACAGTGAAATCATTACTGACTTGAAAAGGCTCTAATCTGTAGTATTTTGGTGTGCCGAACACGAATATAACCGTGAAAAATTTGTATTGGCTCTCGTTTTGAAGATATTCATATACCTCATTTTCTATGTTTCACTGTGTAAATTTCTCCAGTAGGACTGCAGCAACATCCGGAATAATGATGTAACATTGCATAATACCATCATGCTCACATCATCCACAGTTGATTGCATCATTTTCTGATGCAATGCAATACTAATGCCATGCGGCTGCTGAAGTAAGTTGACGTCAGCAGTGTACTATACATGTGTAGGCCTATTATACTAATGCCAGGCGGCTGCTGAAGCTGACGTAAGCAGTGTACTATATAAAGCCCAATCAGATAGGTTCAGCATTTAAAATATTTTAGACGTTGTGCGAGACAGTTCAAGCTACTGTTACATAAAACTTATTATTTTATCCATTTACGTACAATAAAGAACAGTAATGCCTCGAAAGTGTGTTAATACCGCGGACAATTTTTGCTATATTTGTGGGGAAGTGACATTTGCCAACCAGAAGAAAAGTATCAATTCTCAAGTGAAGAAGGCATATCATCTTTACTTCGGATGCAAGGTTGGTGACCAAGACAAGCCTTGGGCTCTGCATATATGCTGTGCTACATGTACAACACAGCTTTCACAGTGGTTGAATTGCAAAAGGTCATCAATGCCGTTTGCAGTCCCAATGGTGTGGAGAGAGCCAAGCAACCACCTAAATGACTGTTACTTCTGCTTGGTTCCTCCTCTTTCCGGCGGAATAACGAAGCGAAAGAAGTCGAGAATAGTCTACCCAAACATTCCGTCTGCATTGAGACCAGTTCCACATGGTGAGGGACTTCCTATTCCAGAACCTCCAGCAGAATATTCTCTTGATTCATCTGACGAAGACAAAGGTGAGTCGACCTGTTCTTCTCCTGGTCCATCAGCATGCAGTGATCCAGATTTTCACTGTGGTGCATCATCAACCCCACACAGAATAACACAGGAAGAACTAAATGACCTGATTCGTGATTTGGACTTATCAGAGAACAAGGCAGAATTGCTAGGATCAAGACTCCAACAATGGAATCTTCTAGAAGAAGATGTCACAATTACTGCATATTGAAAGCGCCACCAGCAATTGGAGCCTTTCTTCAGAAAGGAAAGTAATCTGATATTCTGTTCCGATATTGAGGGCCTCATGAATGCTTTAAAAATCACTCATGACCCACAAGAATGGAGACTATTTGTGGACTCTTCGAAACTGAGTCTCAAGGCTGTGCTTTTGCACAATGGAAACATTCTTCCATCTATTCCAGTAGCGTATGCTGTCCACATGAAAGAGACATAAGATAACTTAAGGCAGCTACTGAATTCCATTGAGTATAACAAGTACAGCTGGCACCTCTGTGGTGATTTGAAGGTAGTTGCCCTTTTAATGGGACTGCAGCAAGGATATACAAAATACATGTGTTTCTTATGCGAGTGGGATAGCCGAGCAAGGGAAATGCACTACATGAGGAAGGAATGGACTCACAGGCAGAATGTAGCCATTGTAGAGAAGAATATCCAACACCCAGCTCTGGTTGAGGCTCAGAAAATCTTGCTACCACCCCTTCACATCAAACTAGGTTTGATGAAGAACTTCGTGAAAGCCATTGACCGGACTTTGCCAGCATTCCGATACCTGCATGAAAAATTCCCTCGACTCAGCGAAGCAAAGATTAAAGAGGGAGTTTTTGTGGGTCCTCAGATTCGAGAGCTTTTCAAAGATGACCGGTTCAACAACTTGCTGGAAGGTGACGCGAAACAAGCATGGAATGCTTTTCGCCTAGTTTCTACAAACTTCCTCGGAAATGTTAGGGCAGAAAACTATAAGGAACTAGTAGAAGACATGTTGATGAAGTATAAGAAACTTGGCTGCAATATGTCTCTAAAGATTCACTTCCTTCATTCCCATTTGGATTTCTTTCCTAGCAACTGTGGTATTGTTAGTGATGAACACGGCGAACGTTTTCATCAAGATATCGCAACAATGGAACAAAGATACCAGGGAAAATGGTCCACTACAATGCTGGCTGACTATTGCTGGACACTCCTCAGAGATGCTCCCGAACAGCTGTACAAGAGACAGGCGAAGAAATCTAAGATGTAGTCAATGACTTGATTTTTTATAGGTAGGCTATTACAGTTGACCTTTTACTATTGGAATGCATTTCGTTATGTAAACATTAATTTCTTGCAGATTACAAAAAAACTAGAGCCAATTTTGCAATTTGACTGTCATATTCGTGTTCAGCACATAAAAATTGATAAGAATTGACTAATTTTATTTCAGTAACATGACTTTTGTAAAAATTTGTTGTCCAGTGTTATAGTTCAATCATTCGAAAATTTAGTAGCTGCATAAAGTTCCATGTAAAATTATAGTTCAATCATTCGAAACTTTAGTGGCTGCATAAGGTTCCATAAAAATGATGACAATTATTTGTTTAACATAGCTATAAAAAAAATCTGCAGCCACTTTGGTATGTATGATAGTATAATAAGCTGGATTTCAACATTATCTTGAAACGGTATCTTTTGTTAATGCGAAATTGTTTATTCTTGATTAGCATTATCACTGTAATGTAATTTTATCAAAACATTTATTTTCAGTACGAAAAACAATAAAGAACAAGCTAGTTTGTCATGTTTTGCCTACCTGATTCTTGTCAAGGTTATAAGTGGTAAACACTGTTACTAATTTTAATTTCAAGGACTATACTTGCTTACGAGTAGTGAAATGTTCCAAAGGTTTTTCGGAAAATCTATTACCTCGCAGGTCAAGTGAGCTGTGTAAACATAGAGGTTTGATAAACAAAGTGACCATTGCTGTTTGATACCAATATTTGGGAAATTATGATCAGAGTTTTTTGTTGTGTTTTTCAGATATAATTTGAGAGGAATTATTTACTTCAATTATTCATTGGAATTACAAAGTATTCACCGACTTTATGGACTGAACCATTACTTTGGGATTATTGAGAACGCATTTAATGGCATTTTCGATTACATCATTGTAGTTCATCAGAACATTCGAGACTCTTGAATGATGGAATTCATTCGGAACAATCGGCACTGTTTCACTTGTAATATAACATGAGGATCATTTCGGAATTAGTTCACAATAATGTATTTTAAGCAAATACATTATTTGAAGAATTTTACTTAAATAGTTTGCTTTACTTCTTTCCTAATACACAGCTTAGGACGTTAGAATCGAAACAGAAATTGGAATTCGTTTGGAATTCGAATTTTTTAAAAACATTTTAGAGATATTAAAATTGCCTTTTGACATTTACTTTGACTTGTTTCCGAACGTTCAATATCCATGCTAAATATTTTAATTTCAAACATGTTATAAATCTTTAGTGAAACCACAAAGCATTCAAAATGTCTTACAAGGAAGTATTAAACAATTTTTTATAAAAGGGACGAGATGCTTCGGCTTGCCATACATTATGAACTTTATGAAACGAGAGCATTTTAACAAAACAAGATATAAAGAATAATTTTCTTTAGTATTAGGTGGAAAGAACATTTTGGATATTAGTGCCTTGGGTATGATTCGTAAGTCTGTCGCTCGTTTAGATAGGAAATTAGAACAATTACAGATTAAAAAAAGCAGGATAGATTTCAAATTATGATAGCTTCAGCTTCAGAAAAAAAAGGATGCAAATGCAAATTCAGAAAGAGTAAAGTAGAGGCAAATACAAATTCAGAGAGAGAAATGCAAATTGAGAGAAATAGAAGAGGTGGGGAATATTGATGCACAGAGAGAGAGAGAGAGAGAGAGAGAGAGAGAGAGAGAGAGAGAGAGAGAGAGAGAGAGAATGCAGTATTGATTAACAGAATTAGAAGTGACAGGCGGAACACTCCCCACAGTTCAGGCTTTGGTGTTACAAGAAATATAACATTAGGGTTGAACCATCTTTCCTAGAAATAGAAGTAGATAAATACTTTATTCACTTTGAGCAATTTGCTGATAGATTGAAATGGCCAAGACATCAGTGGAATTTATTGTTACAAAGTATAAAATGGCCAAGATATCAGTGGAATTTATCGTTACAAAGCATAAATATTGGCAGAGATCGTGGTATCTATATCTCACTGTCTGTATAACAGAAAACCGATTACGATGTTTTTAAGGAATATGTCTTTAATGGTTACGCGTTGGTACTTGAGGCATATCGACAGAGGTTTAGGAATTGTAAGAAAGAAACTGAACAAATATATAACAAATTCGCATGAGTAAAAGAACAACTATTTGATATGTGGTGGCCAATAAAATCGACAAATATGTAGATAACCTGAGATGGCTCATGTTAATTTAAAAGTGCAAGGATTGTATCCTTGGTGATGTCAAGACCAATCTTGATGAGAAAAAGTGGAAATTTTGGAAAAGGTCGTTTGCACAGGAGATTATTATTCCTTGACTCACAAAGTTTCATTTGCCAACAAGTCTTCCTCTCAGCAGCACTTTCGTAAAACTATCATACGTCTGATACGAGTACTTCTAACTCTCAATCTGTCACAACTTAAGAAATTAGACTTCTGGTAAGACTGATCAAACACCCTTTTCTCTTCTTACGTGCACTTAATATAGGAAGAAAATGCACATTTCATTTATGATTGCTATAGGTTGAAAAATAAGCAACAGAATAAAGACAGCGCTATTCTTAATGCTCTTACTTAAACGTTGTCCCGGTCACCGCATTAGCTGAATCAAACAAACCCTAATCTGATTCAGTTTTGGAGAATTATGAACCGTTCAAGTGAAATATTCTACACCATTTATTGTCCTTTGAGCTCAGCCTATTCCTATTAAAAATGTAAGGGGCACAGGACTTTTTCATAGTTTTTTATTATCAGGTACTTTGTTTTTGTCTGTGAAATCTAGTCCAAGTGAAAGTGTTCTTTTTCAGGAGAAGAGTGCAGTTTTGTTAATATTCGTCTCTATTATGTAAATTTGTAATTAGACTTGGTCACCGAACCCGGGACTGTTGGAGCACTGCCTTCATTACCATCGCAGATATTTATTTATTACGAGGCGGGCAATAACCTGTTTGGAGATATGATCGGTGTATATCCACTTGTAACAAACACGCCTTGTTTGAATAAAAAGGTTGATCTTATCGAAAATGAAATCGCTGATTTGTGCAGTTACCAGTGCTATGGTAAAAAGAGCTCCTTAGACTGGTCTTGATTAGGATATTG
The DNA here is from genome assembly GCA_028554795.2 of Sinohyriopsis cumingii. NCBI lineage: Eukaryota > Metazoa > Mollusca > Bivalvia > Unionida > Unionidae > Sinohyriopsis > Sinohyriopsis cumingii. The sequence continues at coordinate 25,481,604 of CM068835.1, read as the reverse complement.
TTCTTTAGCTGACATTTGTATTAGTTAGTCTTTTGATGAAGTCACTTTTACTCCTAGTATTAATCAATCATTTGATATTGATTACAACGACCATTTTACTATTCATTTTCTCTATTCTAATCATGGTAACAAAGGACAATCATTCGTTGTTGAACTGTAACAAGATCCTGAGATTTGTTTCAGAGGGTTATAAGCAAAACGGAAGTCACACAAGTACCAGTTTGTTATTTTGTGAAAGATGTGGTCCTTATGAGAAAGTGAGACCACCTAAGGTACCCGTTCGTGACGAGTGGTCAGTGAGCTATCAAATTGTTGGTACAGAAAATTCTTTTTCTAGCTCATGAAACTCCTTTTATTGGTCTTTCAGTAATCCATAAGACTTGTCACAAGATCTTGAATCATTTTATTGGCCGAAAATTAAAACTGATTTTTATAACTTCTGTAGATCACCACAACATTCAATTTCGACCACACATCGTTTGAACTTGTCCAAACCACATTCACACTGGAGCAAAGGTCAGTCCATTTTTTCTGCCTATACCGCCCTCCTCCTAGTAGAAAAAAAAACAAGCTGACTGAATCTCTCTTTTCGGATCAGTTTCCGAACCTCCTGGAGTATGGAAATTCGATAGGTAGCAACCTGATTATTCTTGGAGATCTCAACTTTCACTTTGACTGTCCCGGAAACCCAAACACATCAAAACTCCAAGACTCCATCAATGTTTTCAACCTCAAACAGTCAATCAACCAACCCACCCATAAACATGGTCACATTTTAGACTGGATTCTTCATAGACCTGATGATAACATTCTACGGTCATCCCTGGTATCCCACGAACTTGCATCAGATCACCTCTGCATTATATGCCATCTTGACATATCAGTCCCTAACCCTCCACCTTTATCTGCTACTAAGAGAAACCTCCGTATGACAAATAGAACCAAACTACTGCATGACATCCAAGCAAACCTAACAACTTGCTTACCTCCTACAGCAGAACAACTCGATAACTGCCTGCGTTCATTGCTTAACAAACATGCCCCAGCTACCAAGTTCAGAGTATCAATTCAGAAGTGTTCTCCATGGTATAGCAGTGTTAGGGACCAACTTCGGACTGCTAAAAGAGAACGCCGTAAAGCTGAAAGGCTCTGGCTTTCCACCAGACTAACTTTCCATAAGCAAATCTATGAAGCCACTAAGAAGGATGTCACAAATATAGTCCATGCAGCGAAATCAGCCCACTACACTACTAAGATCATGGAAAGTTCCAGCTGCAAAGAGCTCTTCGAGATTACTAACAAGCTAATGTCAAGGAACAAATCTACACCACTTCCAACTACCTTCTCTCCAGTTTACCTTCCGGACATGTTTGCAAATTTCTTCCGTGACAAAGTACAAACCATTAGAGATAAGCTTGACACCACAATTTCAATTTATTCGTCGTCACCATACAGTTGGGATACAGAATTTGAGCAGCAACCATTAGCAGCATTTGAACCTGTCTCTATGGATTTCGTACGTATAATCCTGATGAAGAGTCCACCAAAGTCATGTAAACTTGATCAAATTCCAACATAGTGCTGCTTGAGTGCTTAGATCCAGTATTGCCTTCACTAACTGATGTTATTAATACCTCTCCCTAATTAGGGGAATTCCCATCATTTTTCAAAACTGCCATTGTAAAGCCTCTGCTGAAGAAACCAACACTAGACCATAACGATTTAAAGAACTACCGCCCAGTTTCTAATCTCCCATTCACATCAAAAATCTTAGAAACGGTTGTTGTATCCCAGCTTGTATCTCATCTGAATTCATTTGCAATCTACATATCGCCCTTGCCACAGTACTGAAACTACTCTTCTAAAAGTAGTTACTGACATTCTCTCTGCTTTGGATTCCGGAAAGATTACAGTCCTCACCTCCTTGATTTGTCTGCAGCATTTGACACAATAGACCATGACGTATTACTTCACCGTCTCCAGCATGTATTTGGCATTCATGATACAGCCTTACTGTGGTTCAAGTCCTACTTGGTCAACAGGACAAAAATTGTGTGTGCAAATGGAATACACTCCAGCCAAGTTGATCTATGTTGTGGTGTTCCACAGGGGTCTGTTCTTTGACCTGTTCTCTTCATTCTATACACTCAGCCGCTCTCAAGTGTCATAGATCATCATCCAGTGTCTCACTAATTGTACGCTGATGACACCCAAATATACAAATCTAGCCACCCAACTGAAGCTGATGCTACCATCCAAGGTGTAGAGAGGTACATTTCTGATGTGAAATCATGGATGACATGTAACAAGCTGCAGATGAATGATCATAAACTGAGGCCATTCGGATCACAACACAAAGACTTTCGTATTCACATCCTTTACCTCAAACAATAAATATCAGCAATACCAACATTAAATTCACACAATCAGTACGAAACCTAGGTGTTACTCTGGACATTACTCTCATATTGCACCAACATGTCATGAACTTATGCAAGGCTGCATATCTTGAGCTAAGACGCATCAGCTCCATTCGCAAATATCTTTCAGTTGATGCCACTAAAACACTCGTGTGTTCATTAGAACTTTCAAGACTGGATTATTGTAATTCAATTATTTCTGGTTCATCTCAATATCTACTCCAGAAACTTCAAAAAGTTCAAAACACAGCTGCTTGGATCATACTTAGAGTACCACGATTAGAGCACACCTCTCCGCTGCTCTGTACCCTACACTGGCTATCCATTCGATCCAGAATCGGAGGCCCCGAGAGGCCGAGTGGTCTAAAGCGCTCTCCGTTACGGATCACTGCCATCTCACCTCTGTCTGCGTGGGTTCGAGTCTCGGATTCAGCCAATGTGGGTATGTGAGAAAGCTTGCCAGTAGCTTCTCGAGGGTCGGTGGTTCTTTCTGGGGATTTCCCGGGTTCTTCCTCCACCATTAATACTGGCCGCCATGTATAGCCTATCGTCTGCTGAAAAATGGCGTTAAACCCTACAACAACAACAACAACAACGATCCAGAATCAAACACAAAATGTGTTCTCTGTGCTACGTTTCACTGACGGACTCTAGTCCAACATACCTATCCGACCTCACCCATGTGTACACACCAGCAAGATACTTACGCTCCTCTTCTGACAATCGTATACTCATTATTCCCACTATGAAAACAAAGTCATATGGACAACCTTCTTTTGCATACCAGGGCCCAGCAACGTGGAATGAATTGCATACTGAACTTAGACACAAAGACACAGTGATCCCATTAAGAGTGCTCTCAAAACTCACTTATTTCGACTGCAAGAACAAACTTAAAGACCTAATAATATTTTCTACCTTAAATATTCTCACCATGTTTTTTTTTTGTTTTCTAATTTCATGGTGTTTGTTTTTGTAAACATATCATTATATATGTTTTTTTATCTTATAGGTGTTGTCTAATGTTGTAAAGCGCTTAGAGCTTCTAAAGATTAGGCGCTATACATAGTCCTCATTATTATTATATTTATTATTATTATTATCTTGACGGACATGTCAAATGGTAGGAGCACCCAATGAAAACATACCAAGGCTCATCTGGAACATATTCTTGCATATGACGTACCATTTTGCAGAATAACAGAAGATAGTGTTGGTCCCTTACCTAAGATCAAGTCAGGCAAACAAGACTTGTTAACGATAAAGTGCTTATCCACACGATTTCCAGTGGCAAGACTTGTTAACGATAAAGTGCTTATCCACACGATTTCCAGAGGCAGGTTCGTTGAGCTATATTAAAATAAAAACCGAAATACAAATTTTGACAAAAATGTTTTGAAAAATGTTTAAGGCCTCCTCAAGTCTATCTAGTTTGATGAAAGGTCAAATTGTATGTCTGGATTTTCCCAGTAATTTACACACGTCAAATAGTTCTGCCTATCATCTTTATAGTCAAGGGACATTGAAAATATTTCATTAAACGTTGAAGAATTAGAATTGTTCATTTTGCATTGATACATATAAATATTGAGGTGAGGGTGTTTGTTTTACAGTTTTTCCTGTTATGGAATCAAGTAAACAATCAATAGCTTTTAGTCCATTTGAACTGGTTTCTGGACATACTGTCTTTGTATCATTGAAGTTACCGAAAGAGAAACTTCTTTCAAATACAGATTCCACAATTAATCTTCTTGACTATGTCTCTGGTTTCAAATACAAGTCAGCAAAAGGTTTGTCAAACCGCAAGAACTAATCTTCACAATATTTAGTCATCAATGAAATTAAGGTAAACATGATGTTTCATCTTAAAGCAGGAATTTTCGATAAACGAAATTGCTGTAGAATGATTTCAAAGAACCAAGTAAAAAGTAACTGGAGTTCGCAAGTATTCTTTTGCCTGAACCAGATAATACATGCCGTACGTGTATTGACTAAGAACAGTCAGCAGTGTCACTAAAATGGATTCATTTCCAGAGCCAAGAATAGATGACTGCATCGACAAAATTTGAATTGCAAAATATGTCACCAGGCAGTTTCCACCTACGGAAAGAGCAAAAGACATTTCATAAATAGCTACTCCAGATGTACTTTATCAATATAAAGTAATAAAGTGAAAACTTCAACATTACGGCGTTTAATGAACATGATAACATCTGGTATAGATTATTGTAACGAATACATAGATGACGTCATCATGTGCAACGATACATGGAAAGATCATTAGGAAACTATTCGGAGATTATTTGATCGACCCAGTGATGCAAATTTGACGGTTAATTTAGGTAAAAGTGAGTTTTTCCATGCTTGTCTCACATTTTTAGGATATATTTGTGGGACACGGTCACGGCAACCTCTTAAGGTTAAGGCTCCCTATGAATCCCCAATATCTATTTAGTAAAACGCAACTCGTGCAATTTTCGTGTGTGTCTGTATATTATCAAAATTTTTGTTCAGATTGCTAAATAATTGCTCAGTCTCTAACGAAATTTTCGAGTACGAAATCGAAGCTTTACTGGTCAGACAAAAGTCAGGAATCTTTTGACAAATTAACAAATTAAAGCCATGCTTAAAGGTGCACCATTTCTGTCAGCTCCAGATTTCAGTCATCTATGTAAAAAAATCTCCTGCCGAAAGTGATGTAGGGATTGGTGAAGTATCTGGTCAAGAAGATAAAGATTATGTGGATTGTTTGGATTAAGATGATGTGGATTCTGTGGATTAAGATTATGTGGATTGTTTGGATTAAGATTATGTAGATTGTTTGGATTAAGATTAAGTGGATTGTTTGGATTAAGATTATGTGGATTGTTTGGATTAAGATTATGTGGATTGTTTGGATTAAGATTATGTGGATTGTTTGGATTAAGATTAAGTGGATTGTTTGGATTAAGATTATGTGGATTGTTTGGATTAAGATTAAGTGGATTGTTTGGATTAAAATTATGTGGATTGTTTGGATTAAGATTAAGTGGATTGTTTGGATTAAGAAGATACAAATGGAATGCTATTTTCTAAACAATTTAACAAGCAGCAGAGAAATTATTCTTCAATCGAAAAAGAATGTTTGTCTTTGACGTTGGCGTTGCAACATTCTTCACCGATTATTGTAGTCAGTGATTACAGTCCCCTAATTTTCATGAAAATGAAAAACAAAAGTCAGAAATTGTGAAGGTAGAGTTTTGATGCTGCAGGGATACAATATTGACATTACACACGTCAGAGGAACAGATAAGTGATTGCAGATACCCTCTCACGTGTATAGAAGAAAAAGATGAGCAATTTGTTTATTAAACTTTATGTATACACATCTCAATTGACCTGCAACGCAAAACATTATCCAAACAATTAATGGAAAATATAACTATCTCTTAGGCAAGGTTAGGCCTTGAACATAAATTTTAGTAAACATCTTGTTTACCACTATTAATTACCACGAAATCAAGTGAAGAAAACGTGAGAAAATCAGTCACGCAATATAATCTAAATATACATATCACCTTCCTTCACAAAAGGAAAAGAAAGAGTTATCCAATAATAACTTTCCTTTGCATATTTGTCAAACATACACAGGAAAGTGTAATGTATCTACTCGTCCAACCATAAATGTGAATAATGTCACGAACTTGCATGATTTAAACCATCTTAAACAATTTTAGTAATTGCCAGAATTTTAAGTGTATGTGAAATACTTCCAGTCTGGTGTGATTACTGAGCTGGTATTTAGTTAGTATTTCTTTATGCGATAGTTGATTGGGCGATGCCACCCGCATCCGAGATAACAGCTGCTGCCGTGCATGTCCTGGTATTTACGAATTTTAAGATTATTTTAAACTAGTATACCACTTACGTTAAGTGCCAGTGAATGAAAGGAATTCGTACCACATGATTTAAAGCAATGTTCTAATAGGTTCTTGTCATTGTGTTGCCACTCAACTACTTCCTTTACAACACCACCAAGGGCCTTCGCTTCAATAGCGCGCGATCTCCATTATGGTGTCACATCAAGGATCATCCAGTTAAAGATGCATTCAGCGCATAACACGTGGTGCAAAGTAATTCTGATTTACTTAGAGCGGCAAAATCCCACGTCCGCCCCCTGGCGACGTTACCACGAGGAGCCTTTCTATTATATCACCGAAAATTATTAGGAACATTTGTTGTTCGGCTGGGTCTCACTATCGCTATTATGTTACTGCACACATATCTCTGATATCGTGATATAAAACTCCGTCCACGTGACATAAACGAACATGTACACTAATTATATACATAATTACATCCACGATCGCATCCCTATCCACTGCCCACTATCCATTTACCACTATTATTCAAATTATATCCGGAAATGTCACACACGCAATCGTGGCACCTACCAGGCACAACATAACTGGTGCACGGACCGGCAAGACCCATATCGACAAGGCCATTTTCGCAATATGATGCCTTAAGGGATCTTCTCCAGTTGGAGACAGGCACGGAACTCACAAATCCACGTAACTGTCACTTGTCACTATTAAATATTGCGTCAATCACTATGCAGAGTTGCATGCTCAGTATCTGCAAACACTGGTCCAACACGTACCCATCTTGGTCAACAAAGGTTTAATGATGGTTCGTCAACCAGGGATTCCTGCATGAAAGATAACACAAGCGCAGTGTGAGTAATTAATATCAAATCACCTAGGGCCATCTTTTGATAGTGTGTGTGTGTGTGTGTGTGTGTGATTAGGATTTTTAACGTAGCTTTAACAATTTTTCAGTCATATTGCTACGATGTCTACAATGTGGCAGTTTATAGTGATGTCTAGCACTGGGGCATCATGCTGCAGACATGTAGTATGATGTCCCACCCAGTCACATTATTCTGACACCAGGCCGACCAGTCCTAACACTAACCTCTGAATGCTGAACATCTAGCGGGGCAGCTGTTAGTACCATTTTTGTAAGTCTTTGATATGACTCGGTCGGGGTTCGAACCCACGACCTCCCCTATCCGAGGCGGATGCTCTAACCACTAGGCCACCGGAGCGGTCCATCTTTTGATAGAACCCGAACCCTAAAAAGCCAATTTAGAACTGAAGACTCTGTAGGTGCTACTGAAGGTGTCTCAGGTCAGATTAAGCTGAATAATCGAGTTAGTCCTGACAATGTCTGGCGCGATATTGTAGCTGCTACGGTCGGGTCCTGCATGCAGAATTCGTTGGACCTCAGGAATCTTATTAATATATTCGGGCCAACCAAAAACCGCTCTTTGCGACGAATGTGCAATGTAAAACAAGTAATGTGGATATTCGAGCGAGATGGCAGAGCTGAGTGTGTGGTAGTTTATACATATATTAACTTTAGAATAGTTCCTGGTCACCGATGTGATCCCTGTCAGATTGCATCACTGACTGATTCAATCTTGTATGAGCCCGTGGAAACCAAACGACATTCTAGGTACCATCTCAGTCGCCTTTTGATGAGGTCACAAGCTAAATATTGCGTTGTAGCCTCCAAACAGTCGTGATCGAATACTAAGCTAAGTGATATAAACCAACTGCAACAATTGAGTGTTCGAGGTTTCTCTGCAAAAGCACCATGCAATACTGCCTTTGTTGATGGGATTTTGATCGTCGAGGTAACGCTAGTAGTGAAGGGGGATACTATACGTACAATGGGAATTAGCATTACAGACCCCCTTGGGAACATATACGTACAATGGAAATTTAACATGGAGAAAAATCGTGGGAACATATACGTACAAGGGGAATTTAACATGGGAATAAATCGTGGGAACATATACGTACAAGGGGAATTTAACATGGGAATAAATCGTGGGATACTATACGTACAAGGGGAATTTAACATGGGATTTTTTTTTTTAAATTTTAAAAAAGGGGTAGGCAATTGAAAGGCTATCTCTTTTCGAGAAATATGGCTGGCCCTGAAAAGGGCCTTTGGGTTTTCTTCTTCTTCTAATTTCTTCTTTTCCTCCACCAAGTTCTTATTTTATCTCCTACACTCTTCTTCTCTTTCTTTTTTTTCTTCTCCTCCTCTTCTTTCTTCTTCTCTTCCTCCTCTTCTTTCTTCTTCTTTTCATTTTCTTCTTCTTTTTCAATTTTTTCGTTCCAATTGCGTATTCTTATTCTTTCCTCTTCATCCTCCTTCTCCTCCTTGATCTCTTTCATGACACCACTAATCTTGTCCTTTGCTTTCCTTAAGTTATTAATTTCCATCTTCACACGATGGGGACTATAGGAATAATGGTCTTCAACCAGTCTTAATAGCATCTGTTCCATTATTCCTAAGTTGTCTAAAACGTCTTGCAAGGTTTGTATTTTGTCGATTTGGTTTGACGCCATCTTCTTTTTATTCTTTGCAGAATGGTTTGAACAACTAACACTATGGGTTCTTATAGTGAAAGCGCGGACGTGAAGGAAAACATCCCCCTAATAACATAAATTTGATCTTACCTAGATCATGACTAACATCGCGCGGACGTGAAGGAAAACATCCCCACTTTTCTCATTTCGTATAATATAACCCAAACTATACTCTCCACATACGCTAAGAAACAATAAAGAAACCCATAATCTACTATTCACGCAAACTTACTTTATTAGTTACTAACACAAACACAAACACACAATCACATACACTTCCACTATTAATAAAGAGTTAGTGTTTATATTCACACTACTCTACCTACACACATTGGCTAATCGATCGTTATTTCTTTTCTAGAGTATTGGGTAGCCCTGAAAAGGGCTGTTTTGTTTGGAACTTCATGGACACCTGGTTAATGGTGGCACCTTCCAGGCCTGGCGCCACATACACATCTTATCCCCCAGTTACTTTTTACCTTTTGGGGGGAGAGAGCAGAGGCAGGATATGTTGCTTCAGAATCCCAATTTTCGCTCTCTGGGATTTTGAAATTTCTTCTCTCCTTTTCCTCCTCCTCTTCTTTGTTTCTTCTTTCCTCTTTATATCTTCTTTCTTCTTCTTCTTCTTTATATCTTCTCTCCTCCTCTTCTTTGTTTCTTCTTTCCTCCTCTCTTATCCTTCCCTCCTCGACAATGGCTTCCGCGGCCAGTTCATTTAATATGCGCCTGGCATATTCCAGATGCACATGAAGCTCCAACAGTTTCTCAAGTCTCGTGTTCATTTTTTGGTGTTGATCAATCAACAAGGGTAGCTGGACTGCCGAACGAGTTTCAATTTATACTGAAAGCGCGGACGTGATGGAAAACATCCCCCTAATAACATAAAATTCATCTTACCTAGATCATGACCTAATAAACAACAACGCGCGGACCTAAAAGAAACACTCACTCACTTTTTATGCTACCCATCACTATTGTAAAATTTTTTATAAATCACTTCAATAGACTATCCACATACTCAAAGCAATTCAATCTAACTCCAAATATACACCTCAAACACCAAAAAACATCATTTTAATCTACTATCCATACCAACTTACTTGATCTCTTACTAACACAAACACACCATCACATACCCTCACATTTTTTAAAAAAAGAGTTAGTGTTTATATTCACACTACTCTACCTACACACATTGGCAAATTGATGGTTATTTCTTTTCTAGAGTATTGGGTAGCCCTGAAAAGGGCTGTTTTTTTTGTTTGCTATGGCATTCTTTTTTAGTTTCTAAGAATGCGATGTCCTCTGAGGATAGATTTTCTGGCGATAGGTCTGCTTCTTCGGAAAGAGAAGAAGAACTCTTTGGTGTCGATACGACAATCGACAAAGCCTCTGTCAGGTTCAGGTTGCTGCTTCTGCTGCTGTTGCTGCTGTTGCTGCTGTCTCTGAAGTCTGTACTTCTCTGTCCATTCTTCTTTTTCCCTGTTCATTTCTTCTCTGAAGAGCTCTTCTATCAGGTCTTCAGTGATTTTTAACATTCTCACATTCTCTGTTTCTTCTGGCTTCGGTATCAGACTGTGTCTGACCCTATGCAAATTCACGTAGGCTTCGTTGAGCTTAGCTAGTTTGGAGCACATCTTCTTAGGAGGATGAGTCGACATTGGATGGTTAGACTTGAAACAACCCCGGTTCTTAAACTCAAAGCGCGGACGTGAAGGAAAACATCCCCACACGGTTTTCGAGCCGCAACGTTTAGTGAGTGTCATGAGAGGGATAGTAAGAAATCAAAGAGCATCAATCCAACATTCTTCTAGCTAAACAAAAGACAAAGACATTTTTTCAAAACACAACATTTTTTATTCAAAAATCACTTAGCACTAACATTTTTTAACAATAATATAACATCAAACAATTTTTTTCAAATCACAAACATTTTTTCTCAATATACAATCTACTTTGAACAGGGCTGACAACGTTGTGAATGAAATTGTGATTTCCACTGTTGGAAATCATTAGGCCATTGATGGACACTACGTTTCCTAGCTTGAGACAAAAGATAAGCATAATGGTCACAAAACCATCGATCTACTTTCACATCGTTTCTAGCAGAAGAACGAGGATCGAAATGAGTCACTAAATGTTCTAAGGAATAGCCCAGGCTGCGATGATGCAGAAAATACACACAGTACTGTCCACACACCAAGGAATCTGTGCCTTGTAATTTCACATTATTGAATCGGGTGGTTTGAGCATTTCTTCTCATAAAGTCGATGATATCGTCTTCCAAAGGGGGCAATCCGTACGAATCGAAATATTCCACACATCCTTCTTGAGGAAAGTAGACGGCTACCCAGTGGGTTCCTGGGAGATGACTGTCGTCCGTGTTGATCACGTAAGCTTGATGGTCTTTAGGTTTGCGATGAGGGAGTTCATCTTTAGCACAGACGACAGGATTCCAAGAAGCCGTATACGAACTGTGGTTCAAAAGGTAATAAAGTTCCCAGGTATCCATTGATTTGTGTGTTTTTTTTTTCTTCTTCTTCACAGGTAATAATAAGTCGTCAATTCGATCCTGACTTTTTGCTTGAAAATGTCTGACGAATAAACGGTTATTCGTTCTGTTTCCTCACTCTGATTCAGGAGAGCTTCGATACGATGGATCTCTTGAGTGGTTAATGGTGGACAAGAATGTTCACGCAAGTCTTTATTCCACTGGTGCAACACGTCTTTGTTCGAGATGAGACTCCAAGCTTCGTCCAGATACTCGTCCAATTTTTCTTCTTGACTTAACATTAGGCATTTATCGTGTTGAATTTGACTGGGATGATCGTTTTGACATCCATAGCAATTTTTCTTGATCAATTCCGTCATTTTGTCGACCAAGTGTTTGGCAAAACAGGAGACTAAATGGGCTTCTTGTTCTGGCCATCTCGACTTCATCATGACAACTTCTTCGTCTTTGGCTTGGGATTCTCCTTCCACGGTCTCCTTACATTCCATGTCCAAAGTTTCTCCACTTTGTAAAGAGGGATAACAGTCTTCCATGGCTTCTAGTAATCTAGAATGACTTCTCTCAAACTGTTGATTTCTATGGTATTATCGAATTCTGCATACAGGATGACGTTCACCGTGTCTGGTAGAGCACTCGCAAACTGAAGTTCCACACGAATCTGGCCGGATTTTATAGGGTGGAAATGTCCCTCGTCGCTGCCCTGGTCAGGAGTGAAATCAAAAGCCCACAAAGCATAGCCTCCGTCATAATCGTCGTACGTAATGCCGTGACTGGTGTTGGTTCCTAACTGTCCGGTGGCTTCGTACAGGGACAAGTACGATCTCAAGTAATTCGACTTAGTCCTATCGGCGGTATTAAAGACAGGTTCGAAAGGTCGGGTACACAAGGTCTTGCCGTCGCGACTGACTTCGATCTTGGACACTTTGTAATGTTGAAACTCAAAAGGATTTTCGTTATGGACACCATTGAAAGCTGAATTCTTGACGATACCAACAATCAAACGCTTGGGTAACTGTCCTTGGAACAGATGATCTTGGATCATGGATCGCTGTCCAACAGGAATGGTGAACGTTTTCACTTCCACACGTCGTATGGGATACTTGGCGGTCGTTCTGCTCAACGTCTGACTGATGTCGTTTCCCACTTTCGGTAACACTTCCACACGGCGTACGTAAAGTCTGGCTTCTTGGATAACAGTTTTGTATTCGTTGGCATGGGCCATCAAATGGAAAGTGGCACTGCTACGATTCAGTCTCAGACGGATATCCACCCCGTTCAGCAAATACTTTTCTTGTAACCACATGTCCAAATGCAAACGATCCATCAGTTCTAAACTTCGCCCTTCCTTAATTTTAGTTCTACGTGTGTTAAACCCCACATTGTGAGGATTGTCATCTTCTGTCAGGGCTGTGTCGCTAAACGTGGTTGCACCGGCCGTGTCAGGTTTCCATACCACGCAAGCATCCAGATGAGTATTCTTGGCTTCTTTTCCGTACGTCAAGAGATTTTCCAGGTAGGCGCGATACGGGTAAGTATCCATGCTGCTGCTGACCAGTTTGTTATTCAAGTACAAGTCCACTTCACTGAACAAGGAATGCATGAAATTGTTAACAGGAGCTACCCTATCATTGGCTCCGGGATTGCTGTTGTCCGCCGCTTTGATCACTTTCACTTTCAAATACAGGTAACTGCTATTCAGATCGATGTAATCTTCGGGTTGTCCTTTGATTTCGAACTCGATGGGAGCAGAATCGGTCAAAGAGGAGATGGGATTAAATTCCACCCACTGGGATTCTTGCATCGTCATCATGGTGGGGGGCATGGCAAACAGATCCAGTTCCGTCTTGGAACAAGCACATGACTCTCGGTGCATCATTTTTTCTGTGTCTCAATAATCGAAAACGTCTAAGTCTCGAACGGTTTTTCTTTTCTTGGCCTTTCTAGCTTGAAGTCTGGTGAAAGGGTGTTTTCTTCGTCGTCTCTTTCTGCCTTGTCCTTGCTGAATGCCAGACTCGGTAGCGTGCAGGGCATTTATAGGTGTGTCTCGTCGGCCCAAAATGTCTTTGCCCGTTTGCAGCAAGACATTTTTACCTGCCCTCATGAAGGCTTCTTTAGGGTTTTGTTTGTCGATGATGACATTTTGGAGAAATTCTTTGCCTTGCGTCAGTGCCACATCTTTCAAGGCGTGCAATCCGCGTGTCACCATCGGTTTCAACACCGGGGCCACCGAACGAAAGGCCGATTTTAACATATCTCCTAAACCGTGTCCTCGCTGTCGAGCCACCCCTCGGTACACTGGATACATGACTTACTTACGAGTCGTGAGAGAACCGTTTTCGAAAATGGAGTTTCACCGTGACTTTTCCTTTGGTGAATGGAATATTTTGTCCCAAATCTCCTTTTATAGTAATGTTGACCGTGTCCAAATACGAATTGCTGACCGGCAAATAGTGAGGATGGACAAATTCGCGGTGGACGTGGTAAGTGTTTCCACCTTCCTCGTCAGCGTTTGCGGCAGAATCCACTTTGAAAGGAATGACACGCAGTAACGGCACGGAGGTGTGTCCCACCACGTTGTATTCCACCACATCGGAATACACAAACATCAAATTCAGTCCTTGGTTCAGTTCTACCGGGGTATGAAAATACTGGCCAAAAGACTCGTTGTTGTAAATGACTGATAATTCCTTTTTTTCTTGTTCTATTTTCTTCCTCATCTTCATGTTACCGCCCAACATGTCAAACAATTCATCACAGAAATAGAAACCCATGATTTTATCCCCCTCAGGAAATTTCATCAGGAAGCGACGAGCTGTTTTGTGGTATTCTAGGGTGACACTTTTGTTCTTGACAATGTCAAAAGCTTTCCCAAACACACCATTAAACCTGGTGGCTATGGTGTTGACCAAATGTTGGCCACTAAAATAATAACCTGGGGGAATGAACAAGTGATAGTCGGTCCACTTTGGATTTTTTGTGTTAGGGATTTTATGCTTATATTTGCTATGGGTATCCATCCATTGTTGCAATGGCTCGTCATAAACTTCCACCGTAAAAGTATTTTGATTGGGAAGGACATTGAGGACTTGGGTCGGGTGAATCATTTCCACTAAAGCCACTTCCCAATGGGCTTCGTGATCTAAGGGGATGGCTTGAGGTAATTTGGCCGTGTAACAGCACAACGTGTTGTCAGGAAACACCTCCATGGAACTGTCACTGGGTAAGGTTAAGTAAAATTGGTTTTGGTGACTCATAATTCCAGAGTTCTGTGGCTGTCCGAGGGGTTAGTGGATGTCAGAGGCGTGTCTCCGTCCAAAATGGGGTTCTGGTTGTGGTTGTGGTTGGAGTGGTGACTGGCACTGGCACTGGACACAACGTTCCCGTTCGAGGAGAATTTCAGGCAGGGATTGGGAAGCAGGTAACCGATGCAACTGCTCAATAAAATGGTCCACAATTGTTTGTCTCCTTGTTGCAAACTCAAATTGGCGATGGCTGCCCCGATGACACAATACACCACGAATATTTGGCAGAAAAAGACGATTTGCGTTTTAGGCACACGTTCTCCACACCACGCTCACAAGGGTTGTTTTTGTAAATCTTGCACAGAAGAACTAGGGGAAGAAGGAGTGGTCGACGTAGCTGCGTCTGCTGTGTGAAAGGGCATGATGGTCACTTCTTCTTTTTATAGTCGATGACTTGCGAAGCGTCGATCCAAGAATCGAAACTGGGTGGATATCCTTTCCAACGTACTTTGACTTCTTTGACACGTCGTTTGCCCACTTTACGGGTTCTGCGTTCGAGAATGCTTTCGATGTCGTACACGTCGTCTTCTTTTTTGGTGACACGTTGTAACTCAGGCAAATAAAACGTTCCTTTGAGCACTTCTCCGTTCATGTCTTCCAATTTATAGACGACAGGATGACGGCCATGCACTCGTCCAGTGACGCGAAACAATTCGGTCGTCCAGTTAGGTAAGTAACCTTTGTCAAAAGTGCGTTTGGTTTTGCCAATGCGCACCCAATCTCCTACGGCCAACTCTCCACTTTTCTTGGGGACAGCCCTCGTCGGGGACGTACCGAACAGGCGCTCAAACACCAGCACTTCGTTCTCGGGAGTCACGTCTTGCGGGGCACGTCCGATGCTTCGATGGTAAGATTGGTTGTACGCTTGCACCAGGTGCGGTAAGATGTCGATGTACTTCAGAGTGTGGTGATGCGTAAAATATTTCCACATGCGTTCTTTCAAAGTGCGTTGAAAACGTTCCACGATGCTGGCTTTGGTTTCGGGATTCTCGGTGGTAAAAAAATGAATGTCACGTTTCTTTAATTCTTTTTGGAAAGCTTGGTTCAGAAATTCGGTGCCTTTGTCCGTTTGCCATCGAAGAGGGTGACGACCGCTTTGTTTCAACACCCGTTGCAGGGCTCGCACTAACTCGCTGCTCGATTTGGAAGTCAAGGGCACGACCCAGGCAAATTTGGAAAAGACGTCGATGACACAAAACAAATATTTGTAACCACGATTGTAGCTGGCCAAATGAGAGACATCGGCTAAATCGGCTTGCCATTGATGATCGATGCCTTCCACTCGGGTGCGACTTCTGGCAAACTTGCGTCGAATGGGTTTGTGTAAAGTGTAGGTAGCTTGTTCTTGTAACCATCGTTGCACTTGAGGTAAACGGAGACTTTTCAGTCGCGTTTTGGCAGCACGATACAATTTTTGAACTCCTGCGTAACCTGCAGGATGCGAGGGATCGTAGTAAATGCTGGCTAAGACTTTTTCCATTTTTTTTGTGTTGGTTGGTGTGTTAATAAGACACCCACTCTTGGAGGATGCTACTCTTTTTCTCTTGGGGTATTTTCTTGGATTGCAATGCTTTGCGTGTGCGACCGGCAATAGGTGTTGAAGAGGAGGAGGATGTCTGAGCGGGGGATATCGGTTCTTGTTTCACTTCTGTCTTCACTTCTGTCTTCACTTTCTTTTTCTCTTGTGAGGAAGAAGGGGTGGCCATCATCTTTTTAATCCATCCAATTCTGGAGGTAGGTGGTGTTGTTAACTTGCGTACTTTTTCTGGTGGAGTTTGAAACCCTTCCTCTTCTTCTCCTTTTTCTGTCTTGGTCACTGGTACTGGTACTGGTACTGGTGATGGTGATGGACTTTTCATCAAGGTCTTAAAATCTTTCAGAGTGGGTAGAGCTGTTTCGTCTAAAGCTTTCTGGTGAAAGAGTTGCAGTCGTTGCAAGAGTTGACCGTACTTTTGCGATTTTTCTGTTTCGGACAAATCTTGGCGATCCATCAAGGACTGCAATTCGTGTTGTAACTGGGACATCTCGCTCAAATTGGGATTGGGAGGTAAATGCGGGGTGCGTTGTTCTTGCCACCGATGGTATTCCATCCATCGTTTGTAAGGCACTAAAGCTAGTTTTCGTCCTTCCATGGGGTTGTCAGGGGTGAATTCTGAGATCTTGGGACTTTCGAGGGCCTTTTTATCTTGCTCCCACTAGTCCTCCCAACATGGTTCCCAAGACTCCTTTCAGTATGGGGCCTAACAAGAGAGGCAAAATGCCTCCACGTTGCACTAACATCTTCTTTTCTTGACGAATGGGAATTTTCTTTCGAACCATTTGGCGAAGAACGTGACGATGTTTGCTTAAGCATTGTTTCTGGTGTTTGGACAAAGGGATCGTGCCTTTCAAAACGTTCAAACAACATTCGCACACGGTATCGATGACCTCTTTGGAAGCCGTTTGAATGAGTTTTTTTCGTAGGGGTGGAGAAGCTTTGGACAGGACAGATAACATGTCCCCATGTTTGGCTAAACGTGGTGGCAGTCCTTTCCTTTTCTTTCCTTGGGGTTTTCTGGAGGGTGACATCTTTGAGTCTTTAGGAGCACCAAAAAAACACTGATACCCTACTCGGTCACAGGCCTTTTTTATACTGGAACGCGTCGCCATTGATTGTCTTTACGGCATATCAGTTTGAGGACAGGCATGACACGTCGTGCAGGGGTACGTAACGGACTAAATCGAGCCAGTTCTTGCTTGGACAAATCCAGTAAACTTTGTAACATGCCCGATCTTTCATGGACTTTGATTTTGGGAGAAGGTACTTTTTGAGCAGCAGCCACTGCCGCTAAATTGGAAGGTCCTGCCACTGGGGAAGTTCTTTTGGGGGTCATCAACGGAGAAGTTCTTGGTGTGATCAACGTCTCCAAGTACTCTTCAGTTCCTGGTGACATCAACGGAGAAGTGGATAAACGTGAGGCTGCCGGGGACGCAGTCACCGCTGTGGCAGGTCGTGGTTTGCGAGTGTAAGGTTGCGTCCTGGCTGAAGTGCCTCTCTTGCGACTAGTTTTCTTCTGTGGACTTTTCTTTTTCTGAGGACTTTTTCTCTGTTTCTTTTTCTGGGGACTTCTTCTCTTTTTCCGGGGTGGTGTCTGGTAAGAGGAGGGTCCTGCCACTGGAGAAGTTATTCTTCTTGGGGACCTGGTCTTTTTCTTTTTCTTCTTGGGGCTTCGTTGGACTTTTGTCTTGGGGATAACTTTGGGGGCATTAGGATCCCATCTTAAGAGTGAGCGAATGATGACCCCTCCTAGAGTACCGCTCCCTCCAGGTTTCAAAATGATTTGTTTTTTGGTTTGAGTGTCGATGCGGGGATCGGCCAGTTGGACCAAAGCAACTTTGTTTCGATCGAAAAAGCGTTGGGTTTGATGAGGAATCTGAATGATTCCTTGGAGTAATTGACGTGCCGTCACCGTGAACCATCGTAAGACTTCTTTGAGACTAGCTTCTAAGACACGGGCTCGTGTTTGTGGATCTTTTTCTCGACTGATGCCATACAAGGCACGAATCAATTTGACGGGAAGATGCGACTGAAGGGACGTCATGTTCACACTGTGTGAGACAGACGAAAAAGGGTCTGAGGTTTTTATAGATTTTTTTCATGGGGAGTGAAATGAAGTCGAGGACGGATACGTGTACAGGACAGGCCCTCCGTCTTGGCACCAGTGGTGAAACAAGTGGGTACGAAATCGCAAATCCTCGGGAGTCGTAGGTTTCAAATCGACGAGTAAATAGGCGTGTGGCGTTTGAGTGGCATCGTCGTACGCCTGAGTCAGCCAAGGCGTTCCTAACTGTTTGGCTAAGACTTGCACTTGCGATTTATCTCGAGGGCTTTTAAACAAGACCACGTAATGCGCATTGAGACTGATGGTGCGATGGGCTTTACTTTGTTGAAACAAATTTTGGGTGATGTAAACGACACTGGCATTACGGTGATGCCCTTTGCGCGGAAACCACAATTTAATTTCTTCTTCGTCTTCTCCTAACATGTCGTCGAAAATGACCAAATGGGTTAGACGGGAGTCAGAGACGATGCCATCGTCTTCTTTAGGAATGCCTTCCACAAACACGATGGAATCGCCTTGACTTTCTCGCAAGAGGCTGTACGCCGATTGCCACTCTTTGTAACACCACACGATTCGTTGAGGGGGTCGATCAATCAAATGATGTTTATGTTCGATCAAACGTTTGACGAATTCTGTTTTGCCTGAACCGCTAGGTCCAGCAATGAGCATGTTAAAGGGATGGCGAAGATACAAAGCCTCCCAACTGGCACGATCTAAGTGTTCGTCGATGACTTTGACAGTAGAGGAAGAGGGAGCAGAGACAGCAGAGGTAGCCATGGTGTGAGAAATGTCACTTGTGACACGAAAAACAAACAAGACAAGAGTTTATATACTTTTTTCAGAACACGTTTATTGAATGTTTTTTTTTTCAAACATGAATACGAAAGACAAAAATACATAAAAGCCAAAGGCTTAAGTACAAGGATAAAAGGCACATGATAACGATGAACGTGGAATAAAAACAAGTGTCTGTACAACAACCACATGTTTTGGGTAATGTTCTAACCAGTTCAACAGGGGGTAAGGTCACACAAGTGTCCTCCCGAAAGGGTCTTTCAGGTCTGTCCACGACAGTCCTGTCCTGGGTGACGGGTTCTTCTGGCACCGTCACTAACACGGGTTGAAAAGTAACTTTTTTCCTTGAACAACTCTCGTGCATACTGGGCCACTTCTTGGGTCCAAGCCTCAAAATCCCATTCTTTCCAGGCACGGACATCTGTCCAATGGGGATGTAAGTCACAAGCTACACACACATCGTCATACACGTCTTGGGTAGCTAAAAGTTGACGAATCTTTTTTTCCCGTAGAGGTCGAGAAGTATCCAGATGAAAACGCAAGGCTTTGAGCAAAAGAAGTTTTTCGTGACCATTTAAGGCCATGGAGGTGGTAAATACTGATCGTAAAGAGTCCACAAAGAATCGACTGGTAAACGAAATCCCAGAAAACAAGTCACTAAAACACACACCACTTGTCGTCCAAAATTGAATGGATACAGTTCTTGTAATAATTGATGGTAATGATCCACGGTTTGAATATGGTCATTGAGTTCCTTCCACGGAATCTGTTGGATGACATGTGACATAAACCGTGGCATGGCAGCCTGTTTTTATATTCTCTTTTTTTTGGATGCAATACACGTACTTTCTAGCCAGAGATCTTCGTTCTCCAGTAGGGAATCTAAAACTTGCATACTGTAACCGAAACGTCAGAGTTCGTTTAGAAGTTTCCTCTTCCGCTAAGTAGATTCCACGTAACAAATGTTGGTAATCCTTTACCTTGTCTTCCTCAATGTATTGCTGTAGGTGAATCTCGAAGTAACCATAATTATGAACATGTCGATCATTAGCGACCTCAAAGTTTTGAACAATGTCTGACCATTGAAAGAATTTCTGACGAATCAGTTCTCTTATACCATTCAGGTACCAGTGGTTAAAGATCTGGTGACGTAACGGATGCAATTGTTCTTTACGTTTCACTTGTATTTTGACCAGCTCTCGGTAAATCCTTTCTCTCAACTCCACAGGCAAAGCACGAATGTTCTCTTGTAAAGTATCCATGAATAGGTTATACTAAATCCTCTTTGGTCTGACACAAGAAATGTACTGTTTGCACAAACATGGTTTTACTTCAGTGTCGAATTTAAATCGTTGAGTCACTAATCTACACATTACAATTCGTTCAGAAGTTTCCTCTTTCACCAAGTTGACATTGTGTTCAAGATGTTGGTAATTCGTTAACTCTTCCTCTGGAATTCGATGCAGTACGTTTACAATGTAGTAGATAGAATCGTCCATACCAAACCATTCCTTTTTATAACCAGGAGGTCGTTGATCAATGTCTGTCCAATGGAACACTTTCAACTCAATCAGTCCTTGTATAGCCTGAAGGTACCAGTGGTTAAAGATCTGGTGACGTATCGGATGCAATTGTTCTTTACGTTTGACTTGTATTTTGACCAGCTCTCGGTAAATGCGTTCTCTCAACTCCACAGGCAAAGCACGAATGTTCTCTTGTAAAGTATCCATGAACAGATTATTATGGTAAAAAGTTACTTCAATGTCTCTGTCCCACTAAAGGTAAGTAATGACAATTCGGTGACCATCGAGCATGTTCAACGTAGGCCGAATCTTGTGGTTCCCAGTGGTGAAGTGACACACCGCAACTGAAGCACTTGACTTTATCTCCTTCGCCCAAGTAGAAAAATCCGGCTCTGGCTAATTCTTCGGGGGTCGGTCCTCCCAGATACTTAGGCCATTTTCCTTTGAACGATTGAAGACGATTTTCAAAGTCGCAGTATTCCGACAAACGCACAGGAAACGAATATTCGTTTTTCACAGGTTCGTTTCGATGAGGGTTGGGTGACAGGAACAGGAGTTTGCTCAGGGCTGGATGACATCCGTAGGGGGGTAGACGTGAAGGTGAACATTCCCCTTTAAACCCGGTAAAATGTCTAAGAGGACGAGCGGCATCGCTTTCGCATCCCTCAGGTTTGACACGTACAGCATCACTTTCCATGACAGGGGCAGTGAGAACAAAGTTCCCATGATGCTTTACGGCATCGCTCAGGTCACAACGTACAGCATCGGTCCCATCGCAAGGCTCACAATCGCACTCGTCTGCAAACTCCGTTACGCAATTACAATGGTAACCACATGGACAATCGCAGTTTCCTTCCGGACATTTTCCGTCGCAATGCCTGGGTCTTATCCATCCAATATTAGTCACACTAGAGGAAGATACAACTTTTTTACAATCCCCAAACTGAAACGATGTCTTTTTCAAAGTATTCATCTTGTTCGCTCGGTCTTGGTAGTCACAATGAACTATCGATCTTGACCATAGCCCCTTTTTATACTAGTCGCAATGCAGTCTCCAGCTTGTACATCTTTCCTTTTTTACGTTTATTATGTCTTGTTTCGGAAGGTACCGTCTCTAAGGTACCGTCAACATTGTACCGTAGTGTGATGGGTGGAAAGGCCATAGAAAGGTAAGGGCAGTGCGGAGACCATCGAGTATGTTCCAGAATAGCTGAATCTTTATAGATACATAGATCCATTCGTAACTTCAGTCCGCAAGCGAAACACTGTACATCGTATCCCAATCCTGACTCAGGTCCCAAGTAGACAAATCCTGTTCTAGCTAAAACATGCGAAGAAGGTAATCCTTCCCTATCCGTAGGCCATTTCTGAAACGTGTCCAATCGACGGGCACAATCACAATAGTCAGGTAAGAAGACTAGAAAATGGTAGGGTTTGAACTTGGAGTTCTCATCGGGTTTCTCACTCGATTCTTGCTGTGGCGAAGTCATCTTTCTGGTGGGTGGCTATCCTCTTACAACCAATGTTTTATACCAACGTGTCCATACGGTAAGGTGAAATGATTGGGAAGTCGAACTCGCTTCTGGTACACGATTTGATAAACTTTTTCCAAAGGTCGACTGACGATGTGGTGAGTGGGTAAACGTACAATCTTGTTCGGTTGGTAAGTGGTCACATTAAAGTTTCCATCCTCTCCCGATTGCAAGGCTTCTTTCAATACCCCAAAGTTGACCACACGACTGGTACGATAATTCAGAGTCAGTCCTTTCACTTTGCACGTCGTGTGCACTTCTCCTTGTTTGTCACGGTATTCGTAGCCGTAATTTTTGGGACCGCCACTGACGAAACTTAGAATCTTGTCGTCGGGATGCTCGTCTGTCCAGGCTCCTAAACGGTCTCCTTCGATGTTAGGGTGATGTTCAATCGGGTGATGGATGTAAATGCAACTGTCCGTGTCAAAGTACAGGACGCGTTCCCCTAACAGTTCTAAAGCTTCGTACAATTTTAAGCGAGCATGGGCTGTCACGTAAGCCGCAATGATGACATTTCCAAAAGGGTCGTCTTGTACAAAGTCCAGATCTTCTTCGTAATTGACCAAGATCAAATTCTCTCGAACGACGTCCACGTGTTTCATGTATTTGGTTTTGTCGTGAATCATCTGGAAGTAGCGGGAAGGTTCTGTCAAATATTCCGTCTTGGGTAAACACGGTCGTTGTGCCATTTTACCCCACAAGCAATTTAACATCACTTTGGCAAACGATCGCCTGCCTTCGTTTTTCTCGATGTGGTCTAAAGTGATGCCTTCTTGTTCGTAGTATTTCTCTTTGAATTTTATTTGGTCTTCGGGAGTGTGACACCAGGAAGGATAGCCGCTGGCTTCTTGCTTCAGTTTCAAAAAGGCATCCACGTAGTCTGCGAAAATGCCTTTCTGACTGGGATCACCCTTGCGGTATTGTTGTGTCTTGGGAAAGTGGCAAATTTCGTACACTTCTAACAGTTGGTATCCCATGTCCAGAGCTTTGAACAATTCTACGCTGACCCAGGTTCCCGTCAAGGCCCGTTCTTCCTGGGTGTGCTGACAAGGTTGGTCTTGGTTGCACGTTTCGGCACAAGTACGGCACAAGGGAAACATCAGTTTGCCTTGACAATGGTGAGGTAAGACGGGATGGTATAGGTTCGTGGGAGGCAAAACTTTACACTTGATCAAGCCTTCGTATTGTCGAATGTTTTTCAGGTCGATGTGTTCCGTTAACAATTGCGGGTGCCCTACGGGAAAGCGACAATATTTGCACACGTAGGGATACAGCGAACACACGTCCAAGTATTTGATTTCTTCTCCTTTCTCTTCGTCGGCTTGGTACAGCAAACAGGTGGCATTGGTCCTTCCTCCGTACAAACTATCCCTCGGGTTCAGCGGGTCCATGAACTGGTAACTTTCCACGAGGCGTTTAAACTCGGGATCGGTTTTCATACGGTGATCGTACTCGTGTTCCCACATTTCCACCACTTGGTATCCTTGCTGTTCTAACTTTAGGCGTCGCTGACAAGTGTCCTGGTACAAGTCTTCCATGGTTCGTTGCAAAAACTGATTTTTAGTGCCACGGTCAGGGTAACAAACAGGACATCCGTGAAATAAGCAACCGTTAAACTCGTACACGATCTTGGGGTTTTCTAAGTCCCAGCCATCGACCGAATACGTTCCGATGGTCTTTTCGCCCCCTCCGTTGCGGGCATGCTGAATCCACTTGTCTTCCTTGTCGCACAAGTAATGTAACCAGCGTAGGGCTTTGACCGAGTATTGACGTTTGACAAAGTTGGTCGTTTGAGGGCTGATGACAGCCACGGTGTTTTCAGGCATGAATCGTTGTCGATACACTAAGGAACACGCTTTGGCAATGGTGCAAGCTTCTTTCAAAGGATCGACCCCTCCGTGTTCCATGAACAGTTCTCGAAATTTTCCACAGCAACGTCGTAAAATGTCCACGTCGGAACGACAATACTTTAGCATTTCTTCCTGAAAGTCGAAAGGGTCCGAGGCGTGAGCCTGGTACCAAGCATAGAAAGCTTCTCGTTGTTCGGTACGCATGTTGTCGGGGTCGTAATAGTGAGCCTCAGGCAAATGGGGTAGAACGGCATGTTGATTGGCTTCCGTATTGAAAAAGTGTGGAAAGTACCCTTTAGCCATTTCTGTCATTCCAAACGTTTTAGGCATTCGACTCAAAGGCATGGCCAAGTAACTCATCGAATCTTTAAACTGCACTTGTCCCACTTGCATGAAAATGATTTTGGCTCCGTTCAAAGTGACTTTAGGACGTTCGGTGCCTTGTTCCGTATAGTACCTCAAAAGAAACTGTCCATCGTATCCGGAGAAATTGTGAGCCATCACCGTGGCATGACGATGACAATCTCCGTAAAGTTCGATGTCCTCTTTGCTCCACGTCTTGTCGATGGGGTCTAAGACCCATTGGGCAAAATCGTCTAGCGTCTTTGGTCCCCGAAAGATTTTTTCACGCCCTCCAGGAATCTTGCTGCAGTGAGGGCAATGACTGAAGATAGGTTCTTGAATGCACTTCTCGCACGCTCGATGAGCCACGCAGAAATTAGGAATGTGAATGCCAGTCTCTTGCATGCATTCGAAATCGAAAAAGATGAAATTGCCTTTCTTCTTGTGACCGTCCTCTTTCTCTGGTGGGGGTTGGTATTTTTGCACGTAACATTGGTGTTCCAAGTCCACGATGTGGTGACAAATGTGACATTTTTTCTTTCCTGAACATACGTGTGCCTTGGTATTATTGGTACGTATGACTTGTTCACACGTAGGGCAAAATCTCAGGAGTTGACAAGCACATTTCTTCTGTGAACCTTGCGTCTTCAAGTGTTGTTGGTAACAGGTAGGGCTGACAAACGTACGCAGACAAGTTGAACAAGGCACTGGTTCTTCACTCAGACAGGGTGAAGAGGCCAAACATCCAGAGCATTTCGATCCACAATGCTTGTGTTGCTCTCGATTATTATAACCATGGTCACATTTCTCACAGTAATAACCGTATCCCAGGAATCCGGTGATACTGGTAATGGTATCAAAATGGTCATCGTGATGATAAACGTGAATGTATTTTCCGTCCTTAAAATCTTGCCCTCGAAACAACAGAGACCCGCGCACTTCTTGAGGGTACACTTTCAAGGTGTATCGTGGAGCTAGGGCATCTTGCAATTTTTGCATCTCAGGAATGCCACAGGGTGTGTCTTTGGACAGGCCAGCTTGTCGTAACAGGAGTTCTGCTTCGTTTCGTTGTTTGGCTCGATAGGAACGTTGAATAGTGTTCCAGGTTCTTTTCCATTCTACCGTGTCGTTCTTGTTGGCATAGGTTCGTCCCACCACGATGGCACGGGCTAAACACATCTGGTCATGAGGATTGTGAATTTGGACAAGGCTACGCTTAATGCTGCGAAGGTCGTTCACCAATAACATCTTTTTGCGTCCGGTCCCTTGAGGAGGAGAGACGTGGGTCATGTCCAATGTGGCTTTTCCATCGGTGATGTCAAACTGGTCATTAGATTGTTGCACGTGTTGAATCTTGTCCATGACTTTGGAAGCGGTCAATTCTGCAGGGGTGCTAAACTCGATCCAAACAGGGGATTTCAAACCGTCGTGTTGTATGGAAAGTCTCAAGCGATCGTCTTCTTTGGGTTGACATTGTTGCTTGAGTGCAGTGAGCAAAGAATCCCACACCTCAGTGATGAACACTTCTGCTTTCTCTAACGGCACTTCAGCCTTGAAATCTTTAAACTTCACCGTGTATTTGTAAGCCGTGGTTCTAAATTTTCTAGAGGAGCGCTTTTCCGTCTCTCGAATGAAATAGTATTTTTCAGGGTTGACTAAGGGTGGTGAACTTGTTTTAGAGGGTTCTGATTCTGGTTCACTCATGTCCTCTTCAAAATCACTGGCATGAATTTGTGCCAAGATTTCAGCTCTGGTACGAGGCGATAGATCACGTTT
Organism: Sinohyriopsis cumingii; assembly: GCA_028554795.2. Taxonomy (NCBI): domain Eukaryota; kingdom Metazoa; phylum Mollusca; class Bivalvia; order Unionida; family Unionidae; genus Sinohyriopsis; species Sinohyriopsis cumingii. Next base: position 25,455,525 of record CM068835.1, on the reverse strand, counting down.
CTGCCTCTTACTTTCTTCTTCTTCCTTCTCAAATGAATTAGATCGTTTCATCTTGAAAGCAAAAAGTCAAATGACTCAAGTTCAAACACCATGAGCTACTTTATAGTCATAGCAGACCAGCGTATATAAAAGGGTGTGTGTCTTGTCCTTTCACTATTCATTTCACTCTCAAGCCGAGCACAACGATGGAAGAAACTAACCAGATGGAACGTTTCGTCAGAGCTTTGCGAGGGGTCATTAGAAAATTCTCTTCAGACCAGCCTACGGACTACTCTCCTTCCTTTCGAGATAAAAGTCAAGATACTTGCCATATCTGTCAGAAGAAAGGGCATTGGTCTTCAGAGTGTCCAGACCGTCAAAAAAGAACAAAAACAGGGACTAAAAAAGACAAAAGTCAAGATACCTGTTATTATAGTAAAGAAAAAGGACATTGGTCTCCAGATTGCCCAAAAAGGAAACAAGAGGAGTCAGAAGAAAAGAGGGATTCTTCAGAAGAAGAGAGGGATTCTTCGGAAGAAAAGAGGGATTCTTCAGAGGAAGAAGAGGAAGAAAGAAGACAATTCTATTTACAAGAGGCAAAGAAACAGGAGAAGAAGAAAAGAAGAAGGGAAGAAAATGAGGAAAAGACGGTGAAGAAATTTAAAAAACAGAGAGACTAAACAAGGAGAAAGAAGAAGTCAATGAACTTTTTATTAAAGTGTTGTGTTGAGAATTGTGAATTGGATTGTAAAAAAATGGAGAAAAGAATAAATGAATGATATAAGGTAAGTGTCTTTGAGTTTTGATTTTAAAATAAGAACGTACACTCACGCACTCATACACAGAGACGTACTATAAGGGTAAAATGGGTGGGGTTTATTTTTGAGTTATTGGCAAATTGAAATTGTATTTCTTTTCGAGAAATGTGGGTGGCCCTGAAAAGGGCCTTTTTTATGGCGTAGGGGTGAGTTTAAGCAATCAACTTTAACTGCCTTATGCCTTTGCCACGGCCAAGGCCTACTTCTGGACTGCGTAATGTTGATGATGATGATAATGATTGGGTTGAAATCACTAAGGGTGGTACGGTAGGCTTAATCACAGGGTTGACGTGTTTAGCTCGGGAAGGTCGTATTCTCTTCGGTCGTAATAAAGAAGTCTGATACATTTGTTTCAGACTTCTTAACTCCGCTAAAATGTCCAACAGTACCGTGACCGTTTGATTTTCACCCTCTTGTTTCTTTGCTGCTACTTCTTCTTGCTGTTGTTGCTGTTGTTTTTTTCTTACCTCTTCTTCTTGCTGCTGTTGCTGTAGGAGAAAAGCTTGTTCCGCTTCCTTTTGTCGTTGTATAAATTTCTCCAATTCTTCTTTCTGTCTCTGTCTAAAATTCTCCACTTGCGGTAATGAAGAAGGTAACGAAGGTTCCGGAACAAATTCTTGCGAAGAGAGAAAATCCACAAAATCCCAATTCACCTCTTCTGAAAGTAAGTCCGGGTTCCCTTGGGCGGTCTCCCCTGCTGGTGCACCCCATTGGATCGTTTTCTGAGTTTCCGTCATGTTGAATGACTGTCGCATAGATTGACTGCACACAAGCGCTAGCGAATCTATATTGACTACGTGACGTCACAGACTGTTCTCTTCGGATTGGATGCGGGCTGACTGAATTCTGTAACGCGTGTTCGGATTGGTGAATGAACTCAATCCGTTTCAATCCTACCTCTGCCTATAAATAAGCGCAGTTCAGTGCATTGATTCACCTGTTCTCGTCACTTCAAGATGTGGACCACAGTTGAGTCATCCACCCTTGTGTCTTCCATGATGTTTCGGACAGACTTGCTCATGTATGTCCGATCCAAGTGGACCGTTGTCCACAGGACAAACACCAGCCTGTGGATACGTAGGATTTACGTGGAGAGGCAAGGATGCCTGAAAAGAGTGCTGATGTACGGGCCAACAGTAACACGCAGCCTAAGGACAAGAAGAAGACCAATGCGGTGCCATTTATGTTAATGAATACATTAACATAAACCCAAAGGCCCTTTTCAGGGCCAGCCATATTTCTCGAAAAGAGATAGCCTTTCAATTGCCTACCCCTTTTTTAAAATTTAAAAAAAAAAATCCCATGTTAAATTCCCCTTGTACGTATAGTATCCCACGATTTATTCCCATGTTAAATTCCCCTTGTACGTATATGTTCCCACGATTTATTCCCATGTTAAATTCCCCTTGTACGTATATGTTCCCACGATTTTTCTCCATGTTAAATTTCCATTGTACGTATATGTTCCCAAGGGGGTCTGTAATGCTAATTCCCATTGTACGTATAGTATCCCCCTTCACTACTAACGCTCAGTGGTTGTTTTTGCAAAGACACGATCTTTGTTATATACATCATCCACGTCTTCAATGAGTTTATGCATTAATGCATGAAACTCCGCCAATTTTGTCGCTGATGAGCATCCGTTGACAAACCGATCCGGTCTCATTAATAACTTCTGGCCCGTTGTTGCCGACACTAACTGACCCTACGAGCGCTTCCAATTTGTTCACAAGTTCATTGACTTGCTGATAGCCTGCAGTCGTGCAATTAACATGGGGGTGAACGTTGAGCTTTTCTAACACTCTCAAAAACGAATTCTTTCGGATCCGGTCTCTCAAGGATTTCTTGCTATCTCTCGCGTCGAGTTTTATATGTCTTCTTCATCGTTAAAATCATATCACTTTACGCCTGTTGGCTTTCTCTTGTAAAACTTCTCCCGAAATGCCCACTTAGACCCATTTATAGATGCTACATAACTGTCATGTTTCTTATACACTTCCACTAAGCTTCCACTTCCTGGAGAAAGAAGCAGTGAATTTAATAACATTCTTATCAGTCTCTTTGAGGCCTTGCCCGTTAAATATTTCTGGGTTCTTTGACCTGCGCTTCGGTGGTTGTGGAGGATGACCCATTGCATCTTCAACGCCGACGCCTGTGGGTGTTGTTGGACTCCTGAAATCAACGTTGGCAAGTATCCATTGGCTTGGGCAGTCCTGATAATGATTTAAAGCTCATCTTCTGGTCCCATCATCGACGGAGTGGTTTTCGCGACCCTCTTCACTTGTTCCACTGTTTCGTGCGTAGGTCTGATCAGCGGCCCAAACGTTTGCTCAAAACCAGCTGTAAGGTTTTCTCGTGCGGCCTATTTCAACGGAAACATATTTCAAGCGCTTTCACAGACATCTAAGTAACATCAAATAAGCTTCAGTCGATTCTGGCCAGCTTCCCAGTTTCCCCGGATCACGTTAGGCATGTGTGCGTATCGTTGTGTCACATATCACATGTGATTTTTGTGCCGGCCCTGGTAAAATATTCTCGCGGCACTGTCTTTCCGGTCAAGTATTAAATCATTGCCCACGACAACATTATTGTTTTCCGGATCGAGGTTTTCAGTGACAAGAGCCTCACTGAATGTGAAAAAAACGGATGGTGGGTTAGAAAATCTCTTTGACGACGAAGCGCTTTCGTAATATTCACGAGAACATCATAACAGTGTTGGTAGTCAGCTGATGGTGCAATCACATAGAACCGACCCAAAAGACCAGTGCGTAAACCGAGTCTGGAAACCGTGTTTAGGTCGTCAATGCTTAATAGTCGCGAACAGATCCACAAGGATGGCAAAGTATATTACAGGACTTTACTCCGACACTACATTTAAAGCATGGTCTAGCGCTGGTGCCAATACATAAAGCGGAAAACATGAGATTTACAAAATTCATAGTGGTATGTTCTCGTCCAGATCTCACGATTTACAAGACATGTTCCTTTGTATTTATGCCTCGATGCCATTCAACTTCATATATGTGTGGAAACTCTATCTTCATTCTATTGTTTTCCTCTTGTGTGCTTTGAACCAGGGAAACATCGTATAATCCAAAATATAGTACGCAATTTTACGGCAATTATATTCGCAGTACATTTTACAGATGGTCATGTATATTGTTATATCAGTCTCCGCTCAATAAGCGGACTCATTTTAGAAAGACCAACCAAATAAGTGAGGGAACTACTCTGATAAAATCTTCCTAAAACTTCATTAGATTAATTATCCCCAAATTATTCGACACTGATGTCACAACAATACGACAATCATTTGTTTATTTTTCCTTCAAAAAGGGCTAAATGACTTGTCTCTCGTAATTATATATATATATATATATATATATATATATATATATATATATATATATATATATATATATATATATATATATATATATATATATATATATATATATATCTGCTATGTTCCCTGGTTCTTCAACTTCAAGCATACATTAATAATAATAACATAGGGTCAGCTGTCTTTCTTCTGTGTGGTCTTGAATTATACCGTGGTGATACTTGTTGCATTCTCCTTCTTAAGTGGTGGTCTCAGTATCTTTGATGTATTCACTGTTACAGCTGTCTCCCACTAATGACTCGATTTAACGTCGATGACAAACATTTCTTGCACAATATCATGCAATGGCTTTTCACGCTTCCTGTTATATGCTTGACCGATACAGTTCTTGTTCGAACATGGTCCCTAACTAGATAAATGAATCAAAAAGCCCCAGATACGGATTAAAAATTATATATATTTTGTGCTTCTTTGACAAACCAAAACGCCTATTTCACCGACGATTTTTGACGAATTCGTACGGTGTATTTAGGCGAAATAGTTATTTAATCTTATCTGTAACGTTACAAGTACACCATTGCTCAGCCAATCGAATGCCCGCATTAGCAACACACAAATCTTTCCAGAATGCTATACGTAATAATCGTTGACGTTTTCCGCATTATATGTGTAACTTATATCATTATTATATGCTCATTTTTTTCCCCGTTAACTTTACATTGTCAGAATCGTTCAGTATTTCCAGATACTGAACGCGCGCGACAATACACATATATCATTCACGTGCATAAAGGAACTACTTTCTATTGTAAACAAACAATGGACGCAGACGCCAGCACTTTTGATTTATTTAATTTGTCCGTGGATGAAGTAAACCAGTTGTTTGAGCCATTTGAGAGTAGAGATGTCAAAACTGAAAATGTGGATGAATTTATAGAATCACAAAAGAAACTTTCAACAAAGCAGGCGACTGAGAGTGATATCAGAACAGCGATGGCTGTATGATAACAAACGTGAGACACGCTGCATTGAAAATATCATTCCTGATCATTTAAACGCGTATTTAGCCGAAATGTTTATAACGATTCGCAAAGTCAATGGTTCTGAGTATGAGCCATGCTCTTTAGATTCCATAAGAAACAGCATAGAACGACATCTTAAGGCTAAAGGGTATCAAGTCTCTCTTAGAGACCGTCAATTTCAGAAATCAACCGAAGCACTAAATTCTAAAAAAAGGCAACTGAAAAAAGCTGGTTTTGGAAGAAAAGCAAGAGCATCAGAGCCGATAAGCCAAAATGACGAAAAAGCTTTATTTTCAACCGGTGAAATGGGCTCTCTCACGCCAGCTGCATTGCAATTTTTCCTATTCTACTTTTTTGGAAAAATGTTTGGATTTAGAGGCCGAGACGAGCAAAGAAAATTAAAATTTGGAGATGTATCAGTTTTCACCGATTCAACCGGTACAAAATATCTTCAATATGCTGAGAGGGATAGCAAAACCTTTGACGGTACTGGGAAGGATGACTACAGATCAACAATACCTCGCATTTATTCTACTGGAACAACACCGGAGCGAGACCCAGTTCATCTTTATATGCAATATTTAAAACGAATGTCCTTGGAAATGATGAATGCCAACAGCCCCTTTTATTTGACACCAATTCCAGTTCAGAAACTGACACAAACTTCCCAGATATGGTAATTATATTTCTAAAGATTCAATTAATGCCCTTATTTAAAATAAAAATATAAATACAAAAAATAATATTCGTAAAAACATTTACGACAAAAAATGAATAAATGAAAATAAAATTATATGAAAGTAAACAAAATATATCGGAAAAATATGGAATAAATTTTGTACTCTGCGAATACCAAACCTTGCAAAATATAAGAAAACAGATTTTTATGAACGTGTAAATTTAAACAATATAAAAAATATATTTTAATGGACAAAATATTACAAATTGCAGGTATTATAAGAGACCTATGGGGGTTAATCAACTGGGGAGTTTGATGAAACGAGCTGCAGAAAGGGCAGAAATCCAGGGGAGAATTTCCAACCATTCAGTAAAGAAGACTACTGTAACAACCCTGTCGAAAGCTGGCGTCCCTCCAACAAAGATCATGCAAGTGACTGGGCATAAAAATATGTCATCTATAACTGGTAATAATAATGAGAATAAATCTACGTGCCTTTTGCATCTTTAATCTCCTCAAAATGTATTTTGTAGTCTCTTTCTGGTAATAAGAATGACATGGTTTCCAAATACTGATCTACGTCGCGGAAATGTACTGTAATCTGTAGGCCTATAATCCAGACTAAATTTTTTAAATGGAAATCACATTACAAAGTCGGCTGTACTGCACTCCAAAACGAAAAGAATTTGTTGTTCTCCAAAAATAAAATGTTGAATCCAGCATCTTATTAAGAATTTAGATTTAAAAACTTTCATATTTTTCCAGCTTACGATTCCAAATTATCCATGGCAGAACAGAAACAGTTGTGCAGCTTGTTGTCAACGCCAGTCCTTCTAGTCACATGTACCAGTACATCGTGCGGAAAACACCCAAAAGGAGATAATCAGAATTTAGCTGGATTGACAGAACAACTCAATTCCTCCATTCCTGACCAGCTGGGAACTTTGTTCAATGGCGCAGTCATTCATAACATGACTTTAAATTTTAATTTCAGATAAAGAAAAATGGGATTTATTTTTCAAATGAGTGACTGAGCGTACAGGTACAATATGAAGTTAAAAGTTCGGTGGGCGGAGCTATGTGCGCATGAATACTGTTATTGTGTATTGAGGAATCTACGGTTGTGAATTTATTTTGGAATAAAGAATAAATCAAATACATTGTTTCTTGTAATGTATTTTACTATTAAGCCATATGTAGTTAAAAAAATGAGCATATAATAAAAATGAGCATATAATAAAAAGGTTACTGCTTTTGTATGGGAAAATATGAACTCGTTTTATTGGAAGGATATACTGCACTCAGAAATTCGTGCAGTATTCCATCCCAAAACTCGTTCATATTTTCCCATACAAATGCAGTAACCTTAAGTATCTTTGCGATTACAGACACGCTGCTGTATTAAGCTGTTGCACATTATTTTCCTACAGTCAGCAGAGGTTTTTGGTCAGTTACAATTTTCATTGAAAGAATGTACAGCACCGAATGATACCTTAGAGTGCCAAATAATATCAGTAAGATTCAGAGATCGATTCAGACCAAACTACGTCTGAAAGAATTATTTCTGCTTCGTAACCATAATTGTCATCAACCTTTACCGTCAAATGCAATTTTCATATTTGTGTGCGCAACCAATCTTAGTTAAACGGTTCCTCAATTAAAAAGAAAATATTATCCTCAGTGAGTGTGATTCGAAACTAAAATGTCTTAATAAAAAGTATGATTCATCAACTAGACCACAAATAACTCTTAATATCTAAAAGAAAATACAAAATTGCAGGTGAGAAACAATATGATGCACCGCCTCATTTTGTCAATGTAAAAAAAAAATCCTATTTAGAATAACTAAACCACTGCCTATTATTTTCGATAATGTACATATCGCACACGTGATCCCAAACGTTTTACCGCATTCGTGGTCACACATGTCTGGCATCTTGGTACAGCAATACATTATCTCAAATAAATTATTAATCAGCAGTTCCACCAAAAATAATTTGATTCGGTTTTTGCATCGTTGGTGGTCAAGACGAGTCAATTCAAGAAATTTTGAAAGTCGTCCTTAAAAATTAAAGGTATGGTAGAATATTCCATTGCATGATCTAACCTGTCTTATTTAATGATAAAATAATTTCTGCGGTTTAGGCAAAATAGACGCATTAAATAATAACAGTGCTGCCAGTTGTAGCAGTGTACTGATTGTAACTCTTGATGACCCACGCGTGTTGCACTCACAGATGCACGCACGTATGAAAAAGCCAGTGGATAGTGGACAATGGTCAGTGGATAGAGGACAGCGAATTTTGACAATTTTGTGGTCTCAAGTGTGTGTGTGTGTGTGTGCATGTGTGTGTGATCTTTGGTCATATGGCTTCAAATAAGCAGATCACAAATTTCACGAAACTTTGAGTACAAAACATTACGATTTTGTTTCCAATTAGCCCCCCTAAATATATAGTTGTCACGTTAAAGTTACTAATCCGTAACATCAGTGGCCACTGTATTTAAATAGATAACTATATGATTTGGAGACACTTGTGCGTGTGCTCTCGGATACATCTATGTGGTTGTGTCATACTTGTTTTAATGTGTTATATTTTATCATTTTCTGGTGAAACAAAATAATACGAAATATTAAATTGGTTGTTCAAGTGACAGCTGATTCAGTATTTTAACCGATTTGTAATTACATCACTGTGATATAGTTACACCCATCAGGTAAAATTGATTACAATGCATAATTTCTTCTTTGCTAGTTCCAAATCACATTACCATAATTACATGGTGTCATGATCAAAGGCACAAATTCTAGAATGGTCCAACCTGTATTCCTGTTATCTATCTACTAAAGACTAATGCACAATTCCATACAGGAGGCGTGCACACTTTACATGAAACTCACGCGACTTCCTTTGGATCTCCACACAGTGAACCAGTATCACAACATCACCCTCTCTGTATACATTCTCTGCGAAAACTGAAGAAAAGGAATTAACAATTTCAACAAATAGGTCGTGATTAACGGTCTAACATGGCAAAAACAGGATTTTGTTTTTGACCTATAATCTTTCACTTTTGGAATCCTCCATACAAAAAACCAGAATGATTTCTTCTCTGTGATCATATCTTGTCTAAGGAAATAAAAGATAGCCGTTCCAGCTGTAATCAAACATCTTATAAGTCGAGGTCTTTAGTTTCGTATGTTCTGAACACCTGGCCCCGTGACCTCCTCGTGACCGTACCCTTTGATCTTTTGACTCTTATGATTGGACATGCCCAACGTTTATAAAGTGAAAGCGTGTGACAATCCACTCTGTGACACGTATATGATCAATTAATGAGACAAATCAATTGAAACAATATACTAGTTATCCGTACCTTCCAGAAAACGTTCTGCATGGGGTCAAGCCTGAGAGTTGGATGAATCTTGTATAGTTCCTATCTTTTTTCGAAGATCTTTGTCGCAAAGAAGATGAAATTTAACATTAATAAACTTATCGTAATGACAAGCCTATCCTTACAAATATCACGTTAGCTATCCATTAGATCTGATATGTTTCTCTCCAGCTTCTCACTCCAGTTGGGGATGCATATTGGATCGGAACGTTTTGTTGCAATCCTCATATATACAATACAAAATATGATGCCCAGTATCGATCAGTGTAGGTGGAATCCTGGTTACAAGGAGAACCAACCAAAGGATGGACGCACGCACGGGCACAATCTCCGAGCACAATATCTTTGTAACAGTGCGGATGTTTCATCTTTTAAAATTTTGTTATTGACACATCTAAAGTATCTTTACCTTCTTACTTTTAAAATTTTATAATTTCAGAGAAGACAGGTTGAGACGTTTTATAAAATGGTAATAAAATACGCAATATCCCTCAAATGTCAGTATTAACTTAATTTTGAAGCAATAATACGTATTTCAATGAATGTGTATTATATTTCTAGTGACAGAGTTAGGTTTAATTCTGAAGCGAGACTGCGTATTATTTCAATAGATATTTAATATAGTTCTATTGACAGGATTAGGTATAATTATGTAGCAATACAACAGAATTCAATACATATGTAATATATTTCTAGTGACAGGATTAGGTATAATTATGTAGCAATACAACAGAATTCAATACATATGTAATATATTTCTAGTGACAGGATTAGGTATAATTATGTAGCAATACAACAGAATTCAATACATATGTAATATATTTCTATTGACAGGATTAGGTATAATTATGTAGCAATACAACAGAATTCAATACATATGTAATATATTTCTAGTGACAGGATTAGGTATAATTATGTAGAAATACAACAGAATTCAATACATATGTAATATATTTATATTGACAGGATTAGGTATAATTATGTAGCAATACAACAGAATTCAATACATATGTAATATATTTCTAGTGACAGGATTAGGTATAATTATGTAGCAATACAACAGAATTCAATACATATGTAATATATTTATATTGACAGGATTAGGTATAATTATGTAGCAATACAACAGAATTCAATACATATGTAATATATTTCTAGTGACAGGATTAGGTATAATTATGTAGCAATACAACAGAATTCAATACATATGTAATATATTTCTAGTGACAGGATTAGGTATAATTATGTAGCAATACAACAGAATTCAATACATATGTAATATATTTCTAGTGACAGGATTAGGTATAATTATGTAGCAATACAACAGAATTCAATACATATGTAATATATTTCTAGTGACAGGATTAGGTATAATTATGTAGCAATACAACAGAATTCAATACATATGTAATATATTTCTAGTGACAGGATTAGGTATAATTATGTAGCAATACAACAGAATTCAATACATATGTAATATATTTCTAGTGACAGGATTAGGTATAATTATGTAGCAATACAACAGAATTCAATACATATGTAATATATTTCTAGTGACAGGATTAGGTTTCATTCTGAAGCAATACTACATATTCCAATAAATACGTAATAAATTTCGTGTGTGTGTGTGTGTGTGTGTGTGTGTGTGTGTGATTTTGATTTTTAACGTAGCTTTTAACAATTTTTCATTCATATCGCTACGATGTCTGCAGTGTGTATCATGTCCCACCCGGTCACATTATCCTGACACCAGGCTGACCAGTCCTAACACTAACCTCTTATGCTGAATGCCAAGCGAGGTAGCTGTTAGTACCATTTTTGTAAGTCTTTAATATGACTCGACCGGGGATCGAACCCACAAGCTCCTGCATCCGAGGCGGACGCTCTAATCACTAGGCCACCGGAGCGGTACATTTCTAGTGACAGGATTAGATTTAATTCTGAAGCAAGACTGCGTATTTCATTAAATATATAATAAAGTTCTAGTGACAAGAATATGTATATTTCTGAAACAAGACTACACATTTCAATAAATATGTAATAGATTTCTAGTGACATGAATAGGTCTAATACGGTATGTGTACTTCAAAATTTCAATAAATATGTAATATATTTCTAGTGACAGGATTTGTTTTAATTCTGATGCATGACTGCTTATTTCAATGAATATGTAATATAATTCTGGTGACAGGATTAGGTATAATTCTGATGCATGACTGCTTATTTCAATAAATATTAATATATTTCTAGTAACATGATTAGGTCTAATTTTGTAGCTATACTTTAGATTTCAATAAATATGTAATATATTTCTAGCAACATGAATGGGTTTAATATTGAAGCAAGACTCCGTTTTCTATTAGGCCCGGTGAATATGAAGAATGCTAACATCGAAAGAAAATAGTACCTAGAACAAACAAAACAAGTCTCATGACATCCTCCTGGATGACGCTCATATCAATATTTTTTAAATCAGGACCCAGCAGGATACCATTTTATATTTTTTAAACCAGGACCCAGCAGGATTCCATTTTATATGGATTGACTGCTTTTGTTGCTGCTGTGGGGCTAAAGCCCTTTTCCAGCACATAATAGGCTATACGTGGCGGCCTGTATATCTGGTGGAGAATCAACCCGGAAAATCTCAGGAAGAACCAACGACCCACGGGAAGCTTCTGTAAGTTTTCTCACATACCCTCGTTGACCGAGCTGACATAGGTGAGATGTCAGTGTTTGATACAGAAGAGCGACTTGAACCACTAGGCCAACTCTGGTCCCATGGACTGGCTGTATAACGTTGTGTATTATACGCATTATGCGCACCCAATACGACCAGGGTTGACTCAGACCTGCAGCAGCAAACTGTGCAAATTAACCATGGCTTACGCTGTTTGCCCAAATTGCCATTAGTTACTAACAGCATAGACCCTGATCTGTAGGTCCATTAAAAGATGGAAAATATGTGACTATGCAGCTCGTATTTTGGTGTGCTTTCTAAGCAATTAAAATACGGTATAAATTATTCCTGGGGATTTTTTTTTACAGGAAGAGCGAAGAATAGCGTAACATTTCTATAAACTAAATCTTAAGTTATATATGTCATTAGAAATTACCAGTATCTGAACCGTGAGACTCAGTTTGGTGATAATCGTGTGTGTGTGTGTGTGTGTGTGATTTTTAAATTTTTAAAGTACTTTTACCTTTACCTTCAACAATTTTAGTCATATCGCTATGTTGTCTGCAGTGTGGCAGTTTATAGTGATGTCTGTCATTGGGGCATCGTGCCGCAAACACGTAGCATCACGTCCAACTCAGTCACAATACCCTAACACAGGACGAACAGTCCTAACACTAACGTCTTAATGCTGAACGCAGAGCGAGGCAGATGCTAGTACCATTTTTTGTTATCACTTTGAAGGGAAATAAACTACATAGTTTAAATTCAGACCTGAATGTAAATTTGTAACCATCAAACCAAAAAACAATCCATTTGGGAGCTGAGACCGCCATAATGTACATGTAACCGACAGAACCATGCTATTACTTTTCTATATATATATATATATATATATTTTTTTTACAAATTATATACAAAAAATTGTTTTCGTATGTATACCCATAAAAAAGGATACAAAGACACGACACTTAAATGTGTGTACTATCAGTGTGAACGCTATCATCATACAATGTTACTGCTGAAAATCTCATATGACGCTAAAACAAGTTATGTTCAAATGATATAACCTGTCTACAATTATTTTATCAAATTTAACTACCACCTAGGGAGCTATAACCCAAGGCGGTTGGTGGGGTGGTGGTGGAAAATGTAAAATTTATGATCTCTAAATATACTACCCGTATCTCCAAGAATTCTTTGCAAGTGACGCTAAGGATGCTGACCCATATATTCATACTCCTTAACTATCTTCCATTGGCTAAACGAGTCATGTGACCTCATTCCTGGGTTCAGCTGGCCCCCCAATGGTCAATATTGCTTTGTTTCAATTGCATAACAAGACCCATTCACCTCTCATCACAAATATCCTTGCACTAGTGCAAATAGTTTTGTGATGAAGTGTGTGTGAGAGGATAACAAAATTAAGGAGGAAAGTAAGGATTTGAACATAATGAATAACACTGAAAACGATTTGTTTATGCAGGCCACATAAGTGACAATTGTATTGAAAATAATAATATATTCATATGATCTAACATAGTATGTGATAAACTACATAGTTTAAATTCAGACCTGAATGTAAATTTGTAACCATCAAACCAAAAAACAATCCATTTGGGAGCCGAGACCGCCATAACAGAGGAACCATGCAAGTCACCCACTTTGCATGGGGCCTGTGCAGCCCCAAAATGGACAGTGGCCCGCATCAACCGTGCCTTTCTCAGCCTGCTCCCCGACATTTGTGACTCCCACATGAGAATGATAGAAGTGCCAACTGTGAAGATTGCCCCTAGTGAACAAATATCAATGCTGTTATATTCATGTTTAAGTTATATTGTTCTTGACTTCAGCTGAGGTTTCATCGTGTGTACTTTTCCTGTCATATTTACCAGCAGTGAACCCACTTGCTATTCTGATGTGATTATACAGAGTGTTCAGGTCTGTGAACTCACTAGACCTGAAATGGAAAGAAATGTCTGCGCAAGTATTTCTGTGACATGAAAATAATGTGATATATCTATATATAATGTAGGGATTAGTGGTGAACCTGATATTTACCCAGGTTATGATTATGATGGAAAATTTACTTGAAGATGGATTTTAAACAAAATGTAACTGAGAACACCTCGTACCTCTTTGTGTGCAAACTTAACTGAAACCCCAAAAGAAATTAGAGGTTGGAGTGACGTTCAGAACATCTAATATATCGTTTGAAAGCATCCGATTTCCATCGCCCTAATTCACGAATCTGACTATCGGACAAGCCCTGCGCAGCAGCAGTTGTTGCTGCTCCGATTCTAAAGCTATGACTCTTGAAGCATTTTGGATCAAATCTGCAGAACTGCAGAGCGAGTTTTAGCTGTGCATTGAATTCTGCCCGAGTTATAGGTGTGTTTGAAAGATACATGAATATTGGGCCTGGACCCATACCTCGCTTTAGGATGTATCGCTGGAGATTTGAGACCGGACACACTGCAGTATTATTGCTTTTTTTAATTTTTAAAGTGAACTTCTGACCCTGACTGTTTGAAGGTGTTAAATATCAGAGTGATGGAATGGTGATCAAGAGCCAATTGATCAATGTGCAACAGATTAGGGTTATGGAGGCTAAGGGACTGCACTGTGATCTCCCCAATTCTCAGGAAGGCATGGAATGCCAAGGAAAACATAGCTCGAAATAGGAGCTGTTTGTACCAAGAAGTTATAGTGCAAGTTGTAGCGTGGATAAGTTTTTCTAACATACACTTATCAATTGGCAATCTCACATCACAAGAAACTTTATTTCTGTGGCATGCTTGCAGCAGTTTCTGTATTAGAAAAGAGTTTGTAGGGTCTACATAATTATTGATTTTGTGTACAAACCCAATGGCAGATACATATGAGGATATTGTTGCTGAGGCATAGTGCTTGTTCACCAGATAAGAGATGAAAAGTGCCATATTAGCCTGAGAGACTGGGATTGAGGTTTCCAATGTATATTCTGCAGTGAAAGCTCGATATAAGTTCCAGCTGCGTCGGTAGGCTGCTTTTGACATTCGTGTCAATGTACTATCCAGTAGCGTATCAAGTGTGTTTGTTAGTGAATCAAGTTGGGAAGTGCCGGTATTGACACTGGTTCTGGGTCTGCATGTGGAGCCAAGGTCCGGAATCTGTGCACCTGCAATCGAGAAAGAGCATCAGCCAGAACATTTTTCTTTCCCGGGATATGACAGGTTTGAAATAGTATGTTGTATCTGAGGCATGCAAGGACCAGGTCTCTAACAAGGTACATAATGGAAGGGTTCTTTGAGGTTTGCTTATTTACAATATCAACCAATGCCTTGTTGTCAGTGTGAAAGTAAATGCAATTGTTTGCAAGTTGAGGAGCCCAAATTTTGATGGCTAGAACAATTGGATATAGCTCAAGGACTGTGATATCTAGCGCTTGCCATTCTTTATTCCATGTGCCATAGAACCATTTGCTGCCTAGTACACCGCCATAGCCAACTGTGCTTGATGCATCAGTGTGCAAATGAATGGCATCAGAGTGCAGCCAGCGATCAGGGAGGAATAAAGATTTACCATTGAATTCTCTTAGGAATGTGTACCACAGCTGCAGATCAGCCCGAACGGCCTTCGTAATGCATATGAAGTGATGTGGTTTTGACACACCCACTGTCCGATCAATCAACCTTCTCAAGAAAGCTCTGCCTGGCAGGACAACTGCACATGCAAAATTGAGTGTACCAATTATGGATTGGAGATTAAGGAGCGTCATTTTTGTTTTTTGTAGGCAGAGTGTTATCAGACTGTAGCAGTTCTGGAGTTTATCTATGGGAAGTCTTACCTCCATCTTGATTGTATCCAGTTCATAGCCCAAAAAGGTCAATGTTGTACTGGGAAGAAATGTTTTTTCCTCAGACATGGGAACCCCAATATCTGCACAAAGAATTAAGAATTGGTCTAATTTCTCCTTACAGGTGTTATACTTTGATTCCAACAGAAGAAAGTCATCTAAAACATGTACCATGTGACCAATGCCCAATTTGTGTCCCGCCACCCACTGTAATGCAGTGCTTAAATATTCAAAGATTTTACAACTGGAGCTACAGCCCATGGGAAGGCACTTGTCATAATAATATAGGTCATTCCAAGAGAAGCCAAACATATGATACTGAGTCGGGCAGAGTGGAACAATTCTGAAGGCACTAGCTATGTCAGTTTTTGCCATAACACAACCTCTACCAAGTTTTTTAATGATTGCAATAGCATGTTCCACAGTTTGATATTGAACAACACCTTTTTTCTGGGGATATACCATCATTTATAGAAAACCCTGGAGAATGTGATAAATGGTGAATCATGCGAAAAGTACCAGGTGTTTTCTTTGGAACCAAGCCAAGTGGTGATATCTGAAATAGCGAGAAAGGGTGGCTCTTGAAAGGCCCTGCAAACCTGCCAGCCTCAAGCTCTTTGTCTATTTTGTCTTGCACGATCTGTGGATTTTGTATGGCTGATTTCAGATTATGTGATTGAAATGGGGACAGAGAACCCTCGTGCCCCACTTTAAATCCAAATGTAAACCCATGTATCAAAATTTGTATCATGGCAGTGTTGTACCCTTTCAACCAATGTTGTAACCTTTCAGGTTTAACAGGAGTAGGAAGCTTACTGTTTTCACAGTTCCCCTTTTCCTTGCTGGCTGTGTTGAAGGGAGTTTGATGTAGGTCCTTGGGACTGAGTAGGTTTGTAGCTACCACGAAAGGGCTCCATGCTGTCAGTTCTAGCTTGTTTTGGGGCATATTTTGGCAACAATTTGAATGGGTGTTGAATGGGCAGTTTGCATTTGCTGAAGGGATGGGCTTCCAAGCAATTGAAACAATTATGCTGG
Organism: Sinohyriopsis cumingii; assembly: GCA_028554795.2. Taxonomy (NCBI): domain Eukaryota; kingdom Metazoa; phylum Mollusca; class Bivalvia; order Unionida; family Unionidae; genus Sinohyriopsis; species Sinohyriopsis cumingii. The sequence continues at coordinate 25,438,741 of CM068835.1, read as the reverse complement.
TATTTACAAGCTAGCCCTGCCAAACACTGCAGCCCCTTATGGTAGTTAAAGCAGGCCCCTTTTGGGGGATTTGATTTTGAGACTGCAGACGGTAATGTGGCAGTGCTGGTGGCAGTCCTGTCACCAATGCTGTCCAGAACAGATCGCATGTAAAGTTCAAGGTGGGTGGAACCCCACTTTGCCTCTCCCCTCTCTATCATGCGACGAAACTGCTCATCATAGTATCTCCAATGAGCCCTGCGCTCAGACAACTTCATGACGATTTCCATGTGGTGAGATAACACTGTGCTCAACCTAGGGGATTTCATGCATATTACTGTAGCAAATCTGTTCCATGCTGTCAACCACTGATTGATCGAGAGTGGGGACTTCCTGGCCATGGGGACTAGGTTAAATTCAGATGTGTTTGAAGTGATATTGCACTGTAATCTATATGTATTGTCCATGGATGTCGAAAGGAGATTTTGAAAATCTATGTATGTCCCAGCCCAAATCTGCTGCTTAATTTTATCAGTTATAGAGGCAGTTATATCAATTGATGTGCTTACAAAGTTGGACTGACTGTGTGTATCTAATATGTTAATAGGTGCTAATAAATCACTCAGAGTACCTATACCTGTATGACAGACTCCAGTTAAGGCTGATGTAGCCTGTGCAATGCTTCCCCCAACGGATGTTTCAACATTTCTTTCTGTTTGGGCTCTTGAGGAGGCAGATGGCCCTTGCTCTGTTTCCTGTGACAACATGGCCGGTTGTTGTGGACTAGTGGTCCCATGCAGTATCTCCAAGATGTGGTCCAGCTTTCTGTCCACTTGCGCAGTGATCACAGGTGTAATCTGCTGTACTACCTGCTGTGCTATCCGGTCAATGGTAGCTTGGTCTACTGTATCTGCATGTGTTGCTCCCGCTCCATGCTGCTGTTTTTGGTGATCAACTGCTCTAATCCATGAACCAGATGACTGAACCCTCTTTACAGCCTGTTCAACCCCTGCTGATGCTTTGCGCTTGGGTGGCATGATCTGGTTAGGTTAGAAAAATGAATGTATTAAACATAATAGTAAATAGTAAGAAAGAAGTAAAATGGACTACCACGTATGGTCCTATGCACAAGGCATGTTATTATTTAATGAAAAATG